>JAZKJV010005662.1:187500-533351 GCA_037367405.1 Ottelia alismoides | reverse complement strand
TCCGAAGGGTCAAAGGTGACTCTCTTTTTATTTCTTCGTGAAGGTGTCGGTTCACTTGAGTGTCCAGATGAATAGCCATTGGAATTCTCCTTGGTCGGTGTTGGGTTTGCGTGCTTGTTCTTAGTTTCCCGAATGTTGGTACACTCTCGATTTGGGATGATTTGATCCAGGAATTCAGAGAATGTTGCTCCAAGGTGCTTCCATGCATAAGTCTCAGGATAATAAAAGAATGATTTGTCTATTTTCAGATTCTCGGAAATTGAAATACGGGAGAGAGTCTTTAAACCAATAGTATCATCAACAACTGCTATCTCAGGTGTTGCATCGGGTAGGGCTCTTCCACCTCTTCATGGTTGCGGTTGTCGGGGACTTCGTGGGTTTCCTCAGAAGATCATGGTTCCTCAAAGATGTGGTCCGATCTAAGTGCTCCCAATGCTTTAAAATTGATTTCCCAAGTCTCACAATCAATAATTGCCTTAGCCAATGCTAAGAATGGCTTTCCGAGAATGATTGGAGACTGGGTGAATTCTCCTTGATGATCAATATCAATGATCGTGAATTCTACTTTGAGCGGAGCACCTTGGAATTTCATGATGACAGAAAAGATTCCTCTCGACCTCTTTATCAATCGATCCGCCAATTGAATAATCTCTCGTATCTTCCGAATCGGTCTGAGTTTGAGTTCATGGAATACAGAGGTCGGGAGAATATTGATCGGTGAATCATCATCAATCCGAGCATGAGTGAAAATTGTGTCTTTGATTTCGCAGTCAAATCTGAGTAACCGCTTCACTATGCGGCTCTTGGTTTTTCTCCTCTACACCAAGGAGTCCATTGACAAGATATGTCTTTCGGTCTTTGTTCGTATCCTACCCGACTTTTTGATCATTAATTTATCCATTATAAATCTTTTAATGTCGGGGAAGTGTTCAATGTCCTGTATAAAGGGAAGTTCAAACATCAAGCGTTTTTCTAGTGCTTCCCGTTACAGTCGGATCCAAATTCCTCAGATCGTCTTCAGTCTCAATTTTATGAAATTTTCTGAATTTTCAATTTTTTGTGGTTTTCAAATATTTCCATTTTTTGGTATTTTCTATGTGGTGTGGGGGTGTGGTGTGTTCCTTAGATGAGCCGGGGGTTCTGAGCCGGGGTTCTGGTGTTCAGAATGATAGTTAGTGGCACAGTGATCTCTAGGGGAATAACATGCAGAAGTGATATTGTCAGAATCGTCCCTAGGTTCCTGAATATCCTCAGAATTTTCAGATCCAATCATTTCCTCATCCATTTTTATGTCCGAGCTACCATAGAATGAGATTAATCGATCGGTGAATTTTTGCCATCTATCCTCCATTGATTCGATTCTTTTATTTATCTTTGAGATATCATCCTCAAAAAATTGTTCATGATCACTTATGGGAGCAGTCGATATGTGTTCTTGTGATTCAATAATTTCATCTTCCATTTTCCTACATGTGCTAGAGGAGGAGTTTTTGGAATGTCCAATATATGATCATTATTTTCTGAAAATATCTCCTCAATAATGATGGAAGGCGGCTGCTCATATGATCCAGACATGTGGATTTGATTCGAGTAGAATTTATTCCTTTGATCATGAGTGGTCGGATCTTGATATGGTGTAGTCAGCATACAGGGTTCCTGTGTTTTTATGTATTCAGTCCAATCCTCTTTATGATTGTCATGTCTGAAAAGGGGGTTGTTATGGTAAATCCAGGATGATGATTGTTCATTGGTGTTCACTGGCGGAGACGACGGGAGATATGAAGAAGTGTTGAGTTCGATTATGTGGTTATAATCTCCCTTGAATGAAGGATTGACATTCACCGAATAAGAAGGATGAATTGCATGATCGGCATAGAGAGGATTGATATATGAAGTGGAGACCTCAGTCGGTTGTTGATCTGTCTTGTCCAAAAACAAAGGATTGTCATTCATGAAGCAGATCGAATTTGTAAAAAGAGATGGTGGTTGAGAGTCTCTTGGAGGAGGTGTTTTGGGTCTAACCGATACGAATTCGTTTTCATAGTATAGTTCTGATTGATTCTCGGTCATTTCTGAAAGAGTTGAAAGGAACGAGGGGTTGGGTCTGTAAGAGTTTTGTTCAAGAGTTCCATGATGAGGTTTAAATCAAGAGACGAAAGAGACGATCGTACAGGATAGTCAAGAGAATTTTTATCAAATGTGCGGCTTTTGATCTTTGGTATCGGTTCACGCACACCAATGCAAACATAAATCAAACCATGGGTTCACCAACTCACACAATGAAGCCGTTAAGAGCTCGGCTATTATCTTTTCAATTTTAGTTGGTGATAAATCAATCTTGGCAAAAATTTAAGCGAGCTGCTAGGTACCGAAATTTTCTTAAAGACTGTCCTAAGTTCGTACGACTAGTTGCATCCACTTTCAGCCAGTATAGGTGTAAGTACGGACTGTAAAACGGCTACCCATGTTACTTAAGGACGGAGCCTTGCGCAGTGTCCTTTAAACCACCCACTCTGCTAAGGAAGTCCGGATCGGATACCGGCTACCCGTATTCCTCACTGAGAAGTAGCTAATCGTTTTTAAAATCAGTAGTCTGAACGAAAATATCGGAGCTTGGTTCTAACCTTAAGTGTCGTCTCTCGCTCCCTCAGAAGAATAAAATCATCCAAGGTCGGGGTTGCTCTCCCTAAAAAATTCTTAATTTTATGGGTTCTTAAGATCGGCTATATTTAGCAGTCCCAATTTTAGTTAGGTGATCACTTGAAGAAGTTAAATGAGTATAAATACATGTCTACCGTCCAGTCTCAATTTCCTTTAGAATTATGTGATAAAATAAGAGGGAGGAGTTCGGGAAAAGCCGATGCACGCGAAAACAATGATGTATGCTCAATTAGATGAGTTACAGTGCCTCCTCGCGATCTTCATGTGGGATGCAATACAGAATTGAAAAATTATTCTAAATGCGTGCAAGCCAATGAAAAGCACACCTAAGCAAAAATTTCTATTAGCGGGAAAGAATTGATTTAAATTTTGGCTAAAATTGAACGATCTATGTGCCTCTTAGTTAAAGTGCAATGTGGTCTTAGATCCTACGAGCACAATCAAAAATGTAAATGCTTTGAGAGCCGTAAGTGCAGGTCTATCCTAATCGCCACTCAAGTCGGGCCCCACCCTCACCGGAGAGTGAAACATGCCATGACACACCACAGAAAAGTTCGAGGTCTTTTTAACATGCGCGAGAGTCCAAACGGACACTGTTGTAAATGAGCAGTTAAATAAAATTGTAGAAATTAAAAACCTAGACTCAACGCTCTCTCACGACTCGACTCGATCTTTGTTTAATTGCGGCTTTATGTATGTCGGTGAAGATGCATCGGTTTCTTGAAAATCGCTCCACGTACGCCGGGTACCTCGCAAGAAAAATAAGAGAGATAATGTAAGAGCGTGACTCAAAAATAATAAAAAAGACAAGAAAAATAAATGCAGGAAAATAAATGGGATTTACAATGGATAATTCGGGGGTCAAACTACCCGAATGCGGAAAAAACCGAACAAGAAATTTCAAAACACAAAAGTAAGCCGTTTGCCTCCCAAGCAGCGGCGCCATCTGACGAGTCTGGAAATCGCGGTTTTAAAAAGTTGTTTTTATCTTTCGTGCTTAAAGAATAAAATGTCGTTCGTTGTAGGCGGCGATCAGAATCGGTCAAGAAATAACCACAAATATAAATCAATTTCAATCAAGTGGTTTTATGTTTATTTTACTTGGGCAAGTCCCAAGGTCGATCACAAGGAGGCAAAGGAACAACCTAGAGTTGTGTTTATTAAAATCTTGCACGATTTTCAAGGCGGTCTTTTTTTATATTTTCGATGCAAATAAGGGATGAAAGATGCAATTTCAGCCTATTTTAGGGACTAAAATATCAACTATGTTCAAACGATTCCGAAAAATACGAAACTCGGGCACAATGTAGATTATGATGAAATGAATGCACTGTAATTTGTTTTTGGGATTTTTGGATGCAATATGATTTTTTATGAATTTTGAAATGCAAACAACATGAATTTCAATTTTTAATTATAATAAATATTAAACCTACTTATTTTCAGGGAATAAAATTATCTAAGATCTATCACTAGGTGATGAATCTCGGAAAAATCCTAACCCTTGAAAATGTGAGATCTAATACCTATTAAAAATCAATATGCAAGATGATTTTTACAGGACAAAGTATGTATGCAAATGCAATTCTTTTTGGGCACAATGTCAAGCACAATTATCTCTACAACATGTGATTTTTCGAAGATTTTTTGGGCAATGATTAATCAAATATAAATTTCAGAGCAAGAAATGGACAAAATATGCAAATTTCCACAAAAGAATAAATTATCTATTAACCATTAATCATAAAAATAACCACAATATGTCGGACTGTAGAGAATTAAGCAACAAACATCATGTTATTTTTGGATAAATGAAACATGCAATGTACGAGTCAGAAAGCACGGAGGAACATTAGGGGTAGAACTGCAATATAATAATTAAAAAGAAAATATAAAAATGCAATGGGGGTATATGCGCAATTACTTAAACCCAGGGGGTGTCTTTGCAAAATTTCCAGAGGGGCACGTGTGTGGCACGTGCCCTTTGGAGGCAGGGGCTGGTGCGCAATAAAGGGGAAGGCCGAGGGTTTTTATGAAATTTACCCCGGGTCACGTGCGATGCACGTGACCCCCAGGCTTGCTGACGCCGTTCCCCCACACGCACGTGCGTAGCATGTGGGTTGAGGGCCTCAACCTGTGTGCCCGGTGGTGGAGTGGCGGAGCTATGCGGTGATGGCTAGCGTCCGGTGGGCTGCGGCTGGCGGCCAAGGCGACGTTGGAGGCGAGGTGGCCGATGTTGTGATGAGGTCGGTGGTGAAGTTCGTCGAGGCAGACCAGCGGAGGTGGCCGGTGGACGCCCCTGGCATTGAAGTCGAGGTCGGGGCAGGCTTGTCGGTGGTGAAGTGTTGGCGTTGTGTCGGTGACGCAGGCTCGACGCAGATGGCTGAGCTGAAGGTCGTAGAAGCGATGGTTGTCGGTGACATGAATCGGAGGAGATGACGTTGGTGATGGAGAGGGGAAGTCGTCGTGGTTGATGACGATGGTCGGTGGCTCGACGCGGATGGCGGAGCAGGAGCAGACGCACAGCGAAGTGACGCGGCTGCAACGAGGACTGGGGAAGGTCCTCGGATCTCGCCCAGTAGTTGGAGCGTCGCCGATACGACGCTGTCACCGTCGGAGGCGTAGCCTGTGTCTGCTGTGTGATTCGGCGGATGAGTTATACGAAGGGGGCGAAGGTCTTTAAATAGGGCACGAGGAAGAGGTCGATGATGGAGGGCCACGAGAGATGCGGAGGAAGTGGTTGGCCGTTGCAAAGGCGGCGACGGCGGTTGGCGGAGAAATCAGGGAAGGGGCATGGGAGGTTGACGAAAGTCAGCGGCCGTTCGATCAGCCGAGATCGAACGGCAGAGATCGAGCCACGTGGCGGACGCAAGGGCAGAGGGGTGCACGTGCTTGGCGCGTGCCTGGGAGGCACATGCACCTTTTTATTTTTTATTTTTTTAATTTATTTTTTAAATTTTTTAAATGAATAAATGAGATTATAAAAATGCTAAAAACCGCTGACACGTGGCGGCACTAGGTGCGGCCACGTGTCAGCACCAGAAAATTCCAAAATAAAATCCTTTGTAAAATCAAGAATAAATAGCAAATGATCTCGGATCGAAAAAGTTCCTTCACGAAAAATGCTCGTCTCGATGATATCTTCATAAAGATAACAAAATCAAAATCGATCAAGTGCACAAAGCGAATTTTTTTTGGGATATCCCATGTACATAGAATACCTTGATTTTTGGGTTTTATAATTTTTTTATCATTTTTAAATCAGATAAAAAATCAGGGAAATTATGGAAAAGTCAAAGATAAATAAAGACACCTATATCTAATTTTTTTGAATTTTTATTAATTAATAAAATATGTACATAAAATATCAGGTCAAAAACCGCTAAAATACACAATGTACAAAAGAGGCCCAAAACCCAACTTTCACATATGAGCTCCGATTCACTTGAACTTGGTCTTGTTTTGAAGGTAATTGAATGTACATTAGTTCAAAAGTGAGTAGGATCAAATCAGACACTGGAAAGGAAGATATGTGGCTTTTAGTCCAAAAATCCTGAAACTAGGGTTTGGATTTTTGGTCCACTTATTTGGGTTAGTGATTTTTTTGTATTTTTCATTTATTCTTGTGAGTGATATGTACATAATGGAGGTGGTTTTGGGTTATTCGGAGTTAGCATGAAGGAGTTAAAAATCCAGGAAGTTAGGCTATTTACAGGTCATTTTTGACCTGGATTTTTGGTTTCTTATTTTGGGCAAACATAATGGATAAAATGCAACTCTTATGAAAACATGCATGAATGCTAATTATGTAGAATTGATGCAGAAATACTGATGGTTTTGAGGGATTTTGAGCTTAATAAATGAGATTTAGAGTGATGAATATGAGATTCATCATCTCCCCATGAAGATGTACTAAGGCATATGAATCCCTTCTCCAATAATTCCTACAATTGCACCTTAAGTTCTTTTAGTTTAGATGGCGCCATCCAGTCTGGTGCAATAGAAATTGGTTGAGTTCCTTGAATAAGAGTTATTTCAAACTCTACTTCCCTTTGTGGAGAAAGTCCAGGCAATTCATCTGGAAAAACATCTAGAAAGTTTTTAACAATCTCTACATTAGAAATCTCCTTATCCTGCACTTGATCCCCAATGACATGGGCAATGTATCCCTCACACCCCTAATCAAGCAAGCGATGTGCTTGCAATGCTAATATGCATACTACTCCCCCAGAGGAGGTACTCCCATCAAATACGAATTCCTGTAAACCAGGAATCTTGAAAATGATTTGTTTCTGGAAGCAATCAAGGCATGCATGATGATTCTCGAGCCAATCCATACCAAGAATAACATCAAAGTCTTCCATCTGTAAGAGTAATAGGTATGCTTCTAGCATATAACCTCCGATATATATCGGACAATCAGGAAACACCCGGTGGACCACAAACAACTGACCTCCAAGTCCCTTAATAAGATAAGGGTCTGCAATTGTGGTAGGCTCTTGGCCTAAGATACTTGCAAATCTCAACGATACAAAAGAATGTGATGCACCAGAGTCAAAGAGAGCATGAGCTGTAAAGTCACCTACATAAATCATACCTCGCACTACCAATCCTGAGGAGTGCGCTTGTCCGTTAGTAATAGTATTCAATTGTCCTTCTCTTTGCGGTCTACTTGAGCCTGTTGTGCTCCGAGTCTAGTAATGTTGTCCCCTACCTCCCCAAGATGTGAAGTTGTGCCCCCGTTGCTGGGGTCGTCCTCCTCGCACTACAACTCCAGACTGTGAAGATCCCATGGGACAATTGGACCGGATGTGACCTTTCTGGTTGCATCGATAGCAGGCCTGATCCTCCACACGAGCATCTGTAATAGTACTCAAAATCGGACGAGATGTCCCTGCTGGCTTAGAAAGTGCTTGCCCCAAGGTAGGAGCTCCTTTGTGAGTAAACCTACTCGACACTCCAGAACGGTGAGGGTGGAAGCGTTGTCCTGCACGTGCTCCTGCTCTGTCATTGCAGGCTATCCTGCCAGAAAAGTTTGATATCATCTGCATTGATTTACTCTCGTGTAAGTATTGCTCCACCCGAGCAGCAGCATCAATCACTTCCTTCATTGTGACCAAACGAAGGGGCACCAATCTCTCACGAATCTCCTTCCGAAGCCCACGGAAGAACTTGAATGCCTGGTCAGACTCAGTTGGCACAGTGTTGCAGCATACTTCAGCAATTCTGTAAATCCGTTCAGATAAGCAGTCACTATCCTATTCCCTTGCTCCAATAGCGTGAACTCCACACGTCGCTGCTCTATCCAGTATTTCGGGTAGAAATGCCCTCGGAAGGCCTCAGTAAATAACTCCCAAGTAGCTGGCGTCCTGTGCTCCATAGAGGTCCACCATTCCTCAACATATCCGGCTAAGGATTATGTAGATAGGGTTACCTTCTCTTCATCTAGCACATGTATGGGACGAAATACCTTCTCTACCCGCTTCAGCCACCTCTCTGCCTCCTCGGGGCTTGTGTTTCCCAAGAATTCCATAACTTTCTCCTTACGGTATTTTGAAAAGACATCTTCCTGCCGCGATGGTGGAGGAGGAGGTGGTGGTGGAAGATCAGCACCTCCCCCACCCATGTCAGGCCCACCCTCGGATACTGATCTGGTGAACCTCTCTTCAAGAGCGAGTTGTCTTTGCTGCACATCTTGTAGCAATGCCATCATTGCATCTAATTGTTGTGCGGCCTGATTTCTACGAGATGGCATGATCTGCATTAAGAGAAAAAAAAATTCAGACAGAGATGAGATTCGATGTCTAATGGACTATGTCATTTTCAGACGTGAGTCAAGGGACTACTTGTCTAATGTATGAAGTTTTTCTTCATATTATACAATTGTCCACAACTGAAGGGGTAAATGGGCTCTGATAAACAAGAGTCAACAAGCTCGTACCATAAGATGCATAAAGGTCATTCAAAACATCACCCAACAATCATCTAGCAACAAGATGACTCTTAAGCTAATTACTGCATGAAAGCTCAAGGAAGCGAATTCATGAAAATACATGCAATAAACTAATAGCAAAAAGCAATCCCGGGGTTAGGATCAAATCGACGAAAACCCCAATCAACAATCTCCAATATCGCAGGTATGCGAAAAGAAAGAGAAAGTTGATGATCCGTTACCTTCACGTGAACCTTTGATCCGAGCACACGATCAACGATCTGAGTGCAGCGACGTCTTCCCCTTGTGACAACTCTCTTCCTCCTCTCCTCGTAACGAAGCTCCGAAGCCTCATGCCTCGCCAACGGGAAGAGTTTCTTCCTCTTGTCTCTCTAGGGAAGAAGAACGAAGAATCAAATTGGAGAAGGGTGAGGATGGAAAGAGATCAATGTGGTTTTAAAGACCATTCAAAGGTGAAGAATAGGAAATAGGGTTGTCAATTTTGAGGTGAAATTATGCCTCAAAATATCTCCAACGTATGCAATAAGGTGCAAATCCACGGGTCTACCTTCCAAAATGTCCCTGACCATAATTCACTAAAACAGGCATAACTTCCTCTTACGAACTCGGATTCACGCAATCTTGGTCTCTTTGGAAATCTTGCGACGAGATGCTTCTAATGAGTATGATATTGTATATGTTTTAGAATTCAGGAAAAAGCCGAAATTTCTGAGGCGTTACAGAACACGTCATTGTGAAGATTGCTTTAGGAGGATCATTTCTCTTTTCATGGAGGTATCTGAGAGCTATTTTCAAGGCTCTTTTGATACGTTTAAGTATATTAATATTCTTACCTCTGTGAGGAATTCATACAAGTGCTTGATAAAGAGGAGGCTAAGAAAAGTGGGTGACACATGCAACATCTCTCTCCTAAAACATCTTTGTTGCTGAAGTTGTTTTATGAAATTATATCCCTATATATTGGAAAGATGACAATTGATTTTGATGGTTACATCAAGTCTTGTCATAATTATTATCAGAGAGAATGTAGGTGACTAGAAGTGGATCCAACCTCAAGAAAGCTCTTAGAATCCTTGTTGCATTACTAGCTTCCGTGGTCTCGTTTTTGGTAATCTCCGAAAGACAGGGATTTTTGTATCCCACATTGAATCATGCATGGGATTTTCCATTGATTATGCAAGTTGCTATACTCAAGCACTTGCTCTTTAGCCTCTTGAATTTCTATTAGGTTACGATGTCTTATCCGAGAACTATTAGGGAAGGGCATTTGAGGGTCTATGAAAAATCTAAACTTCCAACTTATGGAGGGATGTAATATCCCTTTTATTGATAATTATTTGCAACGATTTGGTCTCATAAATCTAACCCTCCGAACTATAGATGCACAAATTTAATTTTGAAAGATTTATCCTTGGACATCGCTTCTGCGGATGTGGACTTCTTGAGATCTGAGGGCATTGTGGGCCCAAGAGTGTTCAAATTATGGTGGTTGATTGAGGTACCATATTTCATTTGAGCTTCCAGGCTTCGATGGTTATCAGTGGTGCATCTTCGGATTCGTCGAATTGAAAAAGGAATTCTCTACGATGCATCATCAACCTCTGCTGCAAAAAATGAGGAGGATCACAATTAGTGTATATTTTTACTCTTTATTTGCAAGAAGAATACAAATATGCTCTAGTTAAAAATAAATGTTTGTAAAGTATAAAGACTTGATTTTAATTATGTATCCATTTAGTTTTAATGAATTTTGTTGTAAAGTACTTAGATGTTGAGTTTGTGATTTGCATTATTAAAAATTATCTGTGTATTACATTCAAGAAAAATGAGTACATTATTAAAAAAGAGTGCTTTGATTTGATCATCAACCTGACCATTGTAACCTTTATAGAGTAATTAAGATATATCTATTAATTTATATGGTAGAGGAAAATGGAAAGGAGTTGGATGAATAAAAGATATGATGATTTGACGACTTATATGAAAGGTGTTAATAATTTCTTAGATTAGGCTTTTCGCTATGAATTGCTATACAATATTGTTGAAGGTGAAGGAGATGATATTAAATGTCCATGTATAATATGTAAAAATATTTTGACTAATAATCGGAGAGGAGTTTATGAGCATCTTGTATTGAATGAGATTTGGACACAAATTGGACTTACCACGAGGAAGGTCTTCAACATGTTACGGAAACAAATATTGATGTAACTTATGATGAAGATCCATGCAGATAGATGTTTGTGATAGGATATTAGAAATTTTAAATGATATTCGAAGACCTATTTCAGATGAAAGTACAGAATTGGTTCAGATTGGCTTTTGTAAAAAGTTAACAGTTGCAGGAATTTGTTTGTCTCTGGGAGTTGAAATGTCTCGTCTAAGATTTTTGTTAAAGTTATTTAAGATGACAGTCAAGAATTGTTGTACAGTGGTGATGATGTCTAACGTTTTATATTTAATTCGAAGGATATTAAGTAATCTTGACAATTTTCCAAAAGATTGGAAGGATGCAAAATCAAGATTCCTATCTCTTGGATTAAATTATGAAAAATTGAGGCATGTCCAAATGATTGTATCTTATATTGGAAGGAGAATTCCACAATAAAGATTTTCTCCCAATGTAAAGAATAATGTTGTATCTAGGTGAAAAAAATAAGAGAAGATTTTATGATTCTTCCCTCTTATACCTCGATTGCGACGTCAGTATTTACCGATTAGAACGACAAAATGGATGGAGTGACACAGCAGCATCAAAAATAAAGATACAAATGATCTTATTAGACATCTTTCGAGATAGTTCATTCTGTCCCCGCTTATGAAAGGCCAAGCCGATACAATAGGTATTGCCATGTCAGAGGAGTGGACGAAATTCAACGAATATATCCTTCATTTGCTAAGGAAGTAAGAAATATAAGATCAGGACTTTCTTCTGATGGTTTTAATCCATCCAAAAATATGAATATGAGAAACTCTATTTGTCATGTAATACTAGTTACATATAACATGCCACCTTAGATGTCAAGGAATTCATCATTTATGATGATGTCCTTATTAATACCACGATCAAGCGGAGCAGGTAATGCAATAGATGTTTACTTGCAACCTTTAAGAGGGGAGCTTAAAATCAATTTCTCTATTTTATTTGAAAATATGTTTTCTCTTTATTTTATATATAAGTATTGTATAAAATCAATTTTTTTCTTTTCCTTTCCCTTTTTTTATTTTTTTATTTTTAAATCAATAAAATGAAATTTTGCAAAATCAAAATCAATTAAAATACAATATAAACAGTAAAATAAAATTAAAAATATATTAAAATTACAAGAATACATAAAGAACCACAAGAAATTGAACTAAGATCGAGTGTTCAATACCCCCAACCTGATGAGTAATATGCCTCCTTGAGTTCGATCCTAGGGCTTGCCCAAGTTAAATATACATACAATTTCTACACTTTTTATTTCATTAGAGATTTTCACATACTACACAACATGTTAATTCCTTGGAATAAACACACGCAGGAAATTTCTCTTCAAAAATGGTGTCATTGCTGTGGAGGCATGGCGAATTGAGTCAGGTTTTCCACATTTAGCATGTTTGATTGCTCACTTGTTTATTTCTTTGTCTTGTCATTTTATATGCATTTATTTTGTGCATAAGGTACTAGCAACGTTCTCTCTTTTTATGCAAAATGTGGAATTGTGGAGTGGCTTCCTCGGAAGCCAAGCGGCTCGAGATGACCAGAGGTTGGCTCCCATTGAGGCGGGAGATTACTGTGGAGCATAGAGGAGAGAAACAACATTGTTAGATTAGCGAAATCCGTATTTTTTCATTGTAAAACATTGCCAAACATTATTTAGATCTGACTTTATTTGAAGACTTGCGTGTGTAGTTTGACAGACTAACACTTTGAGGTATGATTTGACCCCTCCCACTTTAGGTGGGTTAGAGAAGTTATCACATTTTTTGCAGTTTTCTTTTGTATTTATTTTCTTTGGTTACCATGGCTTTTAGTTTTTCAGGCTCTTTCTTTTCTTTGTTTTTTCCTGTCTAGATATAGCCCCTAGTATTGCTATGATGGTTGTGCAGTAGAACCTAAGTACAAACACCATAATTCAACTCATGTACTTATAGTTTTAATTTGGACTTGGTCAAATAAATAAGTTCTTTCCTGCTAATAGAAGTTCATGTTTAGGATCAAGGGCGGAACCAACATTTTAATCGGGGGGGGGGGGGGGGGGAGGCAAGTACACATCTATCATGTATAAGTAAAAAATGAAAATTTTAAATGATATATTTAAAGTAAAGTTAACAATTTAATATTTAAAATTTGATAAATGTACCATTTCAATGTTTTTTGAGTTTTTCAATAAGGTATAGACTTTTTTAAATGGTGATTTTTTAATAATTGTAGTTAAAATATTTCATATTTAAAAGGAAAAAATAAAATTTATTTCATTATAAAGAGAACTAGAAATAATAGGAGAGATAAATGAGACATAATCTCATTTTATACAAAATATAGTTATAAGTGAGTAGAAATAATTTTTTTAAAAGAAATGTTGGAATCATTTTTGTTAAACAAAAAAAGGATAGACAGAGATAAAATGAGGAGCTAAATGCTTTAATAAAAAGAGCAATAGTAGGATTTGAACCTTGGTTGATTTGTTAGAGAAGCAAGATTTAGCCAGTGCACCATTAAGTATTTATATTAGTATTCCAAATTTGTTTGTATATATGCAAACATTAAGCAGGGGCCATATATAAAATTAGGAACATTATATAAGTGAAATGTATTAATTAAGGAGGGGCCATGGCCCCCCCCCAAGAGATATACCAGTTCCGCCCCTGTTTAGGATATTTCTCACTTTGCATTTCAAGTTGTTTTGATTTAAAATTCATGTTTTGCATCCACGTAGAGAGATCTGCTAAGCATTGTAAGTATTCACGAGCCATGCACTCATAATTCGCTTTCACATGCATTGCATTGGCGATTCTCCCTCAGTTTTAACTCATTTAGGATAAATAAATAATATGAAAATTTTGCTATTTTTTTTGAAATACTCAAAAAAACTTGAAAACCACGAAAAATTAAATCGGACTGCTAAAGAAATCTCGACCCAAAATAAAAATCATAATAGATCTCATTATCTAGGGTAAATAAAACCCTCATTATTTTCATGTACATTTTATTTAGAGAGTGCGCAACTTAAGGATTAGAACCAAACACCCTGGGATAGGGAGTCATTCTCACTGATGCCATCATGTTACACTATGATTAGTAATACTACAATGTTTTTTCTTGGTAATTGACTTAAACATTGAGTGACAAAAATCATAAATTGAAAAATAAAGAGCCGAGCTCTTACAACATCACTTGGGTGTTAAATCCACTTGAATTCTGTTTTGTGTTTTATTTTCCGTGCTGAGAGTTTCAACTCTTTCTTTATTTTTTAATTCACAATTCATGCAATTATTTTCTCATCATCTTGTATATTACAGTCTTTTCTTCTACTCATTTTCCTGCAATATTTGTTAGTTTTCCTTATTTGTATGTGTCGTTATACTTAGGATACATGATCTTAAGTATAGGGGGAAACCAATCGGAGTTGTTTATACATTTATTGAAATTCTTGACATTATTTATTCACATACTTAGGCTAGCCAAAGCATAAGTATAAGAGGGTGATGCCCCCACTTTCTCACTTGATTCATTCTTCACGACTGATCTCCTATGTACTTAGGGTACCCAACTCTAAGTATAGAGGGGGACTGTTGCCCTAATTTCTTATTCTTTTCATCATATCCATGTTGGGTATGAGTTTTATTTTTTCACTTTTTGACATACGAGGACATAACCACACTAAGTATCGTAAAAATGTGTAGTATACATTTCATATATACTAACTCAAAATTTCCCCATTTTCTCAAGCTCAAATCCATTAATAAATTCAATTCATACTTTCTTAGTGAGACAATAAAAATATTAAAAATTTCATTTTTTTTTCAAAAAATCATTTTTTCAAAAATTCATTTTTTTCAAAAATTCATTTTTTTTCAAAAATTAAAAAAAGTGACATTTTTTTCAAAATCTCTAAAAATATGTATATCTCAATAAGCCAAAAAGATGCACATTGTCGAGAATCCCTAATAGATGCATATTTTTTAAAACTCCAAAAAATGCACGTTTTCAAACTTGCATATTTTCAAAATTATGAATTTTCAAACTTTCATATTTTCAAAATGTCATATTTTAAAACTTGCATATTTCATATTTCTAAACTAGCAGTGCATATATTTTCTAAAGATTGCATTTTTAAAAAAATACTGCATGTTCTAGAAAAAACATAGATTTTTTAAAAAATATCTCACAAGAATTTCAAAATTAGAAAATTGTGTCAAAATATTGTTGTATTTGCATCGTATTTTCACACCTCATTTATTTGCAATCGCATCGTGTGAGAAGTTATTGGATCTAAACCAAGTCATTAATGGAAATCGAGAAGCAAGCTTGACATGATCTTGATCTCCTTTATTAAGAGGAACTTTATTAAGTGTTTGGATTTTAGAGACTTTAGGCCCTTAACTTAATTCTTCAAGTTCCACGAGACAATACGAAATCATGAACCCTCAATGTACAAGTAGATTGCCACACATCATAATTTTGACTCTTAAATAGTTAGCTAATCTAGACTCATTCACATCACACTTAGCTCAACTTAACTGAAGTGTTGAAAGACCAGATCAATCAGAATGGGGTTTGCAATAGGTTGCTTCATTAAGGGTGGTAGACGACCAATCCTTGGGGGTTGATAAGAACGTTATCTGCTCTACTTTCTCTAGCTGCATGGATATCTTAAGACTGGAGTAGTGGGTTGAAGCAAAGCTTCAGATAAGAGATAGGCTGCTAGTACTTAGTTGTTCATCGAGTTGAGAGCTAATGCAGTTATCTTGCGTGATTGTTTACATATTTTCTGTCCACCAAATAAAATGAAAACCCTCACTTCCGAAAAAGAAAGAATATAAAATAAAAAGAGAAATGATTTTGGACATGTAATTATATGTAGTGCAAGTACAATACAAAACATGAATTTTTGGACCATAATGATTTATGCCTAAAAAAGTGGAGACTTGATTACACCAGTCAAGCTTCCAAAGAGAAAACTTAGCTTTACTAGTCGAGCTTCAGGCACATATTTTGTAATGTTAGCAGTACTTGAACTTAGAAGGGAATACTCGACTCTGCGAGGATGAATATCTAGGATGTTGATTGACCGATCATTCATATATTCAAGTAGGAAGAGATAACACCTTTCATTGATAGTACAATAGTCTCAATATTATGCTATCTGCTCACGAGTTGATACATCTGAGTTGACTTTAAAGCCAAACCTGAATAGTGGCTAATGAAAACTTAGAGGATGTTGATTCTAAAACTTAAGAAGTTCTGACGCATAATTAATTTTAAGATCCGGTCAAGCTCAATTTTCATCTTCTGTTGAAGAACTTGGTATGGAACTCAAATCCATTTCACAATTTTACACTCACTTTGAGTAAGTATTTGATAAGGTACTAGTAAATCTATTTGATACAAGTCAACTTGACACGTATTCTAATTTTATTTATTTCTACATTTTTTATCCCACAAAATTTAAAAGTTGACAATGTATATTATAAAATAATATTATATCTTTATTGTTAAAAAAAATAAAGAAAAATACAAAATCAAGAAAATAACTATTTTGTAACTACAAAAAGCCGTAAGAAAAGATTTGCTATTCCGAGCATCAAATGCAAAAAAACTCCTTGGAAGTTGTATCTGGTTGAATTTTGAGCAAAGTTTGATGTTTTGAGTTTTTTTTTGTTCTATTTTTTATATATTTTATCCATATTATATCCTTGTTTTCCCATTGGTCTACATCACCCATTTTGACCCCACTTCAGTCAAAAACCATTTTAAGACCCCTCTCCCATGGGTAGATATCCATTCACCTCAACATGCATCTCTATTTTGGTAAGTTGACCACAAGTCAATTGTACCTCCCACAACACCCTTCCTTCCCTTTTCATGTCAAACCCAACAACCATATACCAACTCCACCACCTCAGGACTCCTTCCTAGCCAACCACCGTCCTCAATTGTCCCCCTCCTCGTTGCCACCATCTCCTCCTCAATTAGAGCCATTGTAATCTCGATTCCACCTTCAATAAAAGACCCAACCCCAAGTTTTGAAATCATATCTTCCATTCCCTTGGACCTTGTTCGGATTGGGGATTACCCCTCACTTTAGGTGAGTAACCCCCAAACTCCCATTTTTAACCCACTAGTGGGACCCACCCCCTTCCCATCAAGAAAAATATATATTATACCATCATATCATCTAAAAATCATAAAATACTCAACTTATACTCAATATTACAAACTTCAATACAATCACATCACAACAACCACCCACTTTTTCAAATTTCAATACAATCATATCATAATAACTATCAACTTTTTCAAATTCCAATACAATCACATCACAGAAACCCTTCCAACCTTTTAACCCACCAACCAAAATAAAAACGGGTTACCCACCGCCGGATAACCCCCGGAAAACCCACCAACCAAAAGACACTCTTGGTGAAATCCGACCGGTTCCACCACCTGCCATGACCCTAACCGACCACTCGAGGCCACGACTGTAACACCCCAACGCCGATGCACGTGAATGGGGAAAAGTTGCAAGATACATGGTACTACCACATGCTTTCTCAATTGAAGGGTTTATAAGTAATAATCAGAATCGCCAAAAGGTTTGGTTGAAACTTTCCCACCGACTAAACTTTGACATATGTGATTAGATCTGCTAATCAGAGCTTGGCCTTTGCAGTTGATACACGTGTCAAGCATCTATAATGCCTGGAGGGAATAAATGTTCTTTGATCTAGCACTATTTATGAATGCAAGTGACTCGGATCTATTAATTATTTGTATCCCAATTAAAACTTGCACTATTTTTCATATTTTGTTTTAGCGATGAACCATACACTTGTTGCAGGTTGCTTGTATAATATATCTCTTCGATTTGTAAGATTACATGTTATTTCAGAAATGAAGAAAACCACCAAAAGATCAAAGCATTGAATTAAGAGTTTTCTTTATCATTGTTGTAAACTCGATTCGTAATGTATATACTACCGAAAAGAGAGATGAATATGTATATTAGACATTGCATCATCTAGATATTTCATTTCAGGATAGTTGATTGATCAACATTTTATAGCTGAATGATCATCACCTGATCGATCATCTTAAGCTTTTGATCGATCACATATTAGCTAGAAATTCCGAGTTCTGTTCGATTACTTTGCAACCATGATTGATCAACTTTTGAATTAAATTGCAATAGCTTTTTAACAACTACTTTTGATTGATCAACGTCAGAATATCTGATCTATCATTCTTGCTTGATCGATCGACTTGCATTGATTGATCAAAATCAACATACTAACATCTTTGTGATTTCTTGCCATAATAATTTATAATGGTCACTTTTTCTAATCTTTTGATCTACTAAGAGTTGTTCTCCCGCCTTTGTTCTTCACATTATTGATATTCTAAGAGTGATTTTAAGTTTCGAGAGCCATTCTAATAGTTCAAATTTTCTCAAGTACTCAAAGTCAGCTTCGATCTCCTATGAGCTTTAAAGTTCCTCTATGACTACTCAGCAATCTACTTTCTATGGAGACAACACTATTGGCGAAATCTTTCTAATTTTTGTACATATAGTCACATGTTCCTATTCAGAGATATAGTTCTTGCTTATTCTTTGATATATTTTCTTAGCAATATTCCTATACGACCAGTGTACAAAATAAAATATTTGGAAAGTACATTTCTTTCCAAATAAAATTTCTTGTAGGGGGTACCGATGTTAGATATAATCATTGCACGTTTCTTGTATATTTGGAGTTTGTCCAATCCAAGGACGGAGGATAATCGGAGTTTGCATAATCATCAACATTGTCATGGTGTTTGATTCGTTGGTGTTTACTTTGGCATGTTGATCCAAAGTTGTAAAGCATATTGCTTTACGAAGATCCAAATTGTACAATATATTTCATTAATAACTCATTGTGTGCTTCATGTCTCTTGCTCATTTTTGAATATGTTCTAGATATAAATTAACCGAACCGTTCTTCAAGTTTTGTCGAAAAATACTTTGGTTTGTGGCTTGTAAAAGTCCTACAAGTTTTGGTTAATTGATTTATTGCGAGTTTATTTTCATCATATCAAAAAGGGATAATTACACCCATAACCTTGAGTAATTTCGCAATAACATTCATAACCCTGTATAATCGTGAATTACATGGGAAACCTTGAGTAATTACTCCGTCACACACTCATGACCCTCCGTTAATTTTTCATTTAACCCAACCATATCATTGGGTTAATCTAACCCTTGTTGTATCCAACGACTGAAAAAAATCTAAAAAAAATATCCTTTATCTTCTTCCAGCTTATCCGACCCCCTTCTTCCTCCTCCCTCTCTCTGCATGCAGCCACCCCCTCCGCCGCCCCTCCGCCCGCAGCCACACCCTCCTCCCCTCTGCCCCGTCTACCCCCTCTCCCCGCCGGCTGCGCGTGCCTGGGAACCCCGCGCAACCCCGTGCGTGCCTGCAAGCTTCGTCCCGAAGCCCCCGCCACGCATGCCTGGGAGCCCCCTCCTCCCCAAGCCCCCGCCCCATGAGCGCCCCACCGCGCGCGCAACCCCCCCCCCCCCCCCCCCCCCCCGCCACCTGCACGTGCCTCCGCCCCAGGAGCCCCCCGCCTCCAACCCCCGACACCCCCCTCCCCTCCCTTGCGTGCCTGGAAGCACCTCCTCCCCAAGCAACCCCAGGAGCCCCCCCACAGCGCGCAACACCCCCCCCCCCCCCCCCCCCGCTCCTCCTTGCACCACAACAGCCTCGTCAATGCTCTTTACTTCTAACTTCTAAGGGCCCGTTCGGTAGGAGAATAAGCAGGAATAAGGATGGAGAATAAGGGGAATAAGGGTCTATTCTCCGTTTGGCTGGAGGATAAGAATAAGGAGAATAAGGTAAAATAAAGGTAGGTAAGGTGGGATAAAGATAGGAATAAGAGTGAAATAAGATGAAATAATGGAGAATAGTCGTACCACGGAGAAGCGTGTTGGAGGCTTATTTCCCTTATTCCATTCCTCCTTATACCCCAAACGAACAGAGCCTAAGTACAGTAATACACCAGATACTGATGCCTTCTTGGGCTCTTCGTCCTTCCAGAAATGGTGATCAGATCCTAGATGTCTAACCTTGTGCTTACATTTGGTTAGACTGCAATTAATAAAGATAGAGGGCTCTTTTTTCGTTCAACAGTAGAGGCAATAGAGAATCCACTTTTCTTCTTCCTCGGTTTGAGGTCTGTGAACATCCTCGTGCGTCTTCTTTCGCGTCGATCTGGAGCAGTTAAACGGAGATCTAGACAATGACAGAAAGAAATGGTCTTACGCAGGTGGTTCCGGCGATCTCGAAGACATGATGTACAGTCTTCGTTCTGGTCAGAGGTCCGTGGGAACGTGTGTAAAGATCTGCTGAATCTGGAGTTAGTATTCAAGTTTCTATCAGGCATTTGCTCGTACAACTCTGCAACTCCTGTCGAATGGTCCATGGCTAGCCATGGGGAAGATACTCGTGCACGGGAGAGGGGAGAGGGAGTAGCCCGCGAGGGAGGGGGAGGGGGGAGGGAGTAGGATGGCATGTTTTGCAAATAAGAATGGATGTTAGGGGTAGTTTTGTATTTTTTTAACGGAATCCGTCAAACATAACGCTCATCCCAAACGGAACATGACACGGGGTTATGTCGTGTAAGAGTTAAGCATTACTCAGGGTTTCCCATGTAATTCGTGATTATACATGGTTATGAATGTTATTGCGAAATTACTCAGGGTTATGGATGTAATTATTCCTATCAAAAATCTAGAAATGTGTCAAAGTAGTCTGACTTTGCTCTACAACTAGTGATTTTTGTTGAATTTTTATTTCATTCTTTCAATAGTTA
Source organism: Ottelia alismoides (assembly GCA_037367405.1). NCBI lineage: Eukaryota > Viridiplantae > Streptophyta > Magnoliopsida > Alismatales > Hydrocharitaceae > Ottelia > Ottelia alismoides. The sequence continues at coordinate 512,673 of JAZKJV010005662.1, read as the reverse complement.
AAACAATCATAAACATGGTCTCACCATTGTTGTAACTTATCATTTTTCATCATTTATATCATCTATCACTACAAATTCATATTAATTCAACATATAAAAGGAAACTTTGTTTTGGACTCTAGTTTCGTCCTACATTTTGAGGAAGTTATTCATTGAATTTTATCCCTATTTTGAACCAAGAAATCTATTTTCTGAGTTAATCCTATTTTCTTTATTTATCCTTTTCAAACTTTTATTTTTTAATATTATACTCTATTTTTATTTTATTGAAAAATAGCCACAAATATTTGTAAAATACAAAAATAATAACAACATTTATTTATATTTTTAATACATTTTCTCTATTTTATTTGAAAACCCTTTTTCTCTTTCTTTTATATATTAGTATTATATAAAATCAATTTATTTTTCTTTTTCCCTTTCCTTTTCTTTCCTTTTCTATTTTTAAATTTAAAAAAAAATAAAATTTTGCAAAATTAAAATCGATTAAAATACAATATAAAAAACAAATACATAATAAAAAATATATTAAAATCACAAAAACATATAAACAATCACAAGAAATTGAACATAAGATTGAGTGTTGAAGATCCCCAACCTGGTTAGTGAAATACCTTCTTGAGTTCGATCCTAGGGCTTGTCGAGGTTAAATATACATACAATTTCCGCACTTTTGATTTTATCAGAGATTTTCATATACTACACAACATGTTAATTCCTTGGAATAAACACACAAAGAAATTTTCTCTTCGAAAATGGTGTCATTGTTGAGGAGGGATGGTGAATCGAGTCAGCTTTTCCACATTTAGATTGAACTTCGACCAAACTTAGCCCTTATATATCTAGTTTCTTAGGGCTGGTTCAGATCCAGAAGGCGAAGGCCAGGATCAGATCAGGCACGCTAGGGGAATAGACAGGTAGTCTCGTGATTATAGGAAGTTGGAGCCTGGAGTCGAAGAGAGGCTAGGAAAAGTCTGACATCCTGTCATTTTATTTGCATTTATTTTGTGCATAAGGTACTACTGACGTTCTCTCTTTTTATGCACAACATGGAGTTGTGGAGTGGCTTCCTCGGAATCCAAGCAGCTCAAAATGACTGGAGGTTGTCTCCCATTGAGGCGAGCGATTACTGTGGAGCATAGAGGAGAGAAACAACATCGTTATATCAACATAGTTTAGAATTTATTTCCGTATTTTTGCATCGTAAAACATTGTCACTCATTATTTAGATCTAACTTTATTTGAAGACAAACGTTTGCAGTTTGACAGACTAACACTTCGAGGTCTGCTTTGACCCCTCCCACTCTAGGTGGGTTAGAGACCTTATAGCGATTTTTTCATAGTTTTCTTTTGTATTTCTTTTATTTGGTTACCATGGATTTTAGTTTTTCTTGCTCTTTTTTTTCTTTGTTTTTTCTGTCTGGCTATAGCACCTAGGATTACTTTGATGGTTGTGCAGTAGAACCTAAGTACATACACCATAATTCAACTCATATACTTATAGTTTTAATTTGGACTTAGTCAAATAAATAAGTTCTTGCCCGCTAATAGAATTTCATGCTTAGGACATTTCTCACTTTGCATTTCATGTTGTGTAGATTTAGAATTCATGTCTTGCATCCAAGTAGAGAGATCTGTTAAGCACTGTAACTATTCATGAATCATGCACTCATGATTCATTTTCACATGCATTGCATTACCGACTCTCCCTCAGTTTTGACTCATTTAGGATATATAAGGAATATGAAAATTTTAGTATTTTTTTGAAAATACTCAAAATAACTTGAAAACCACAAAAAAATAAATGAGACTGCTAAAGAAAACTCTACCCAAAATAAAAATCATGATAGATCTCATTGTCTGGGGTAAATAAAACCCTCATTGTTTTCATGTACATTTTGTTTAGAGAGAGTGCAACCAAAGGATTAGAAACCAAACACCATGGGATGGGCACTCTCACCGATGCGATCATGTTACACAGTGATTAGTATTACTATAGTGTTATCACTCGGTAATTGACTTGAACATTGGGTGACAAAAATTACAAATTGAAAAATAAAAAGCCAAACTCTTACAACATCACTTGGGTGTTAAATCCACTTAAGTTTTGTTTTGTGTATTATTTTTCGTGCTAAGAGTTTAACTCTTTCTTTTTATTAAGTCATAATTCATGCGATTATTTCCTCTTCACCTTGTATATTATAGTCTTTTCTTCTACTCATTTTCATGCAATATTTGTTAGTTTTCCTTACCGTGTGTGTTGTTATCCTTAGGATGACATGATCTTAAGTATAGGGGGAAACCATTCTGAGTTGTTGATACATTTATTTAAAATTCTTGATTTTTTTATTTACATTCTTAGGCTAGTCAAATCCTAAGTATAGGAGGGTGATGCCCCTACTTCCTCACTTGATTCATTCTTCACGACCGATCTCCCATGTACTTAGGGTACCCAACTCTAAGTATAGAGGGGATTGTTGCCCTAATTTCTTATTCTTTTCACCTTGTCCATGCTGGGTATGAGTTTTGTTTTTTTGCCTTTTGACCTATGAGGACATAGCCAGACTAAGTACTGTGCACATGTGTAGTTTACATTTCATATATACTAACTCATAATTTCCCTATTTTCTCGAATCTCAAATCCATTAATTAATACAATACATTCTTTCTTAGTGAGACAATAAAAATCTTAAAGAATTCGTTTTTTTTTTCAAAAATTCAAAAATGGCATTTTTCAAAATCTCTAAAAATATGTAAATCTCAATAAGCCAAAAAGATGAATATTTTCAAGAATCTTTAGTAGATGCATATTTTTAAAAACTCCAAAAAATGCATGTTTTCAAACTTCCATATTTTCAAAATTATGTATTTTTAAACTTGCATATTTTCAAAATATCATATTTTAAAACTTGCATATTTCATATTTCCAAACTGGCAGTGCATATATTTTCTAAATATTGCATTTTTAAAAAATATTGCATGTTTTAGAAAAACCCATAGAAATGTTTTCAAAATCTTTCACAAGAATTTCAAATTAGAAAACTATGTTAAAAAATTTGTTGTGTTTGCATCGTCTTTTCACAACTCATTAATTTGCAATCGCATCGTGTGAGAAGTTATTGGATCTAAACTAAGGCATTAATGGAAATCGAGAAGGAAGCTTGACATGATCTTGATCTCCTTTATTAAGAGGAACTTCATTATGAGTTTGGATTTTAGAGTCTTTAGGTCCTTGACTTAATTCTTCAAGTTCCACGAGACAATACTGAATCATCAGCCCTCAATGTCCAAGTAGATTGCCACACATCCTAAGTTTGACTATTAAATAGTAAATTAATCTAGACTCATTCACATCACACTTAACTCGACTTAACTGAAGTGTTGAAAGACTGGATCAATCATAATGGGGTTTGCAATAGGTTGCTTCGTTAATGGTGGTAGACGACCAATCCTTGGGAATTGATAGAACCGTTATCTGCTCTACTTTCTTTAGCTGCATGGATATCTTAAGACTGGAGTAGTGGGTTGAAGCAAAGCTTCGGATAAGAGATAGGATGCTAGTACTTTGTCGTTCAATCGAGTTGGAAGCTAATGCAGCTATCTCGCATGATTGTTTACATATTTTCTATCCACCAAATAAAAGGAAAACCTCACCTCAAAAAAAAGAAAGAACATAAAATAAAAAGAGAAATGATTCTAGACATGTAAAGATATGTAGTGCAAGTACAATACAAAACATGAATTTTTGGATCATAACGATCATGCCTAAAAAAGTGGACACTTGATTACACCGGTCAAGCTTCCAAAGAGAAGGCTTAGCTAGACTGGCCGAGCTTCAGGCACATATTTTGTGATGTTAGCAGTACTTGAACTTAGAAGGGAATACTCGATTACGCGAGGATGAATAGCTAGGATGTTGATTGACTGGTTATTCATATATTCAAGTAGGAAGAGATAACACCTTTCATTCACAGTACAATTAGTCTCAATATTATGTTATCTGCTCATGAGCTGATACATGTGAGTTGACTTTAGAGCCATACCTGAACATTGGCTAATGGAACTTAGAGGATGTGAATCTAAAACTTAAGAAGTTCCGACACATTATTAATCTAAAGATCCAGTCAAGCTCTATTTTTATCTTCGGTTGATGAACTTGGTATGGAACTCAAATCCATTTCATAGTTTTACGCTCATTCTTTGAATAAGTATTTGATAAGGGACTAGTAAATCTAATTGATACAAGTCAACTTGACATGTATTCTAATTTTATTTATTTCTATCTTTTTTATTCCATAAAATTTGAAAGTTGACAATGTATTATTATAAAATAATATTATATCGTTATTACTAAGAAAACCAAAGAAAAATACAAAATCAAGAAAAATATATTTTATAATTGCAAAAAAGCATAAGAAATGACTTGCTATTCCGAGCATCAAATGCAAAAAAAACTCCTTGGAAGTTGTACCTGATTGAATTTTGAACAAGTTTGATGTTTTGAGTTTTTTTTCTATTTTATTCAATTTTTTTTATATATTTTATCCATATTATATCCCTTTTCTTTTTTTCCTATTGGTCTACAACACCCATTTTGACCCCACTTCAGTCAAAACCACCTAAAGACCCCTCTCCCATTGGTAAATATCCCTTCTTCTCAGCATGCATCTCTATTTTTGTATGTTGACCACAAGTCAATTGTACCTCCCACAACCCCCTTCCTCCCCTTTCATGTCAAACCCAACAACCATATACCAACTCCACCACCCCAGGACTCCTTTCTAGCCAACCACCTTCCTCGATTGTCCCCCTCCTCGTTGCCACCATCTCCTCCTCAATTAGAGCCATTGTAATCTCGATTCCACCTTCAATAAAAGACCCAACCCCATGTTTTGAAATCTTATCTTCCATTCCCTTGGTGAAATCCCACCGGTTCCACCACCTACCATGCCTCTAACCGATAACTCGAGGCCACGACCCTGTGCTCCAATGAACACAACCCCGAGCTCTCGTCTAGCATTTTTTGCAGGTAACAGTAGTTAGTGTTTATTTTGTTTTCTTTGCATTAGAAGTTGAACCTATCATCTCGGATTTCCTCCGTCATGTTGCCAACCATCTCGCCCGACATTTCCACTGCTCTACCTTCATTTTGTAGCCCCGCAAACTCTGGCCGAGTCACGGCTCGAAGAGTTTCTACTCCACCACACACGGAGAAGACAAATCCATTATGCGTCCTCACGCAACTCCGGTCATGCAGTGATAGAGAGAAGGGAGCCGGGTGGGGGCTTGGCCCCCAGCTCTCGACCAAAATCAGTATTAATATATAGTATTATGTATAATTTAAATATATTATTTAATAACTAAAATATGTTATGTATAATGCCCCTCACATATCTCAACAAAAAAATCAATATATAGGGAATAAATGGGCTGCCCCCATCTCATTTTTCTGCAATTTTTTTTATTTTTTTTGAGAAATGTCACCATATATATTCATCTATATATCCCTCAACATGTCATTAAAAATTCGTCATAAATATAGACTCCTGTCCTCCATTTAAAATATGTAATTTTAACGATCTAAACATTGTTTTAATCGACCTGTTCTATATGGGCATAGGAGTTTCTATTTCTGACGAAATTCGAATGTCATATAGGTGGGATATATAGATGGATATACATGATGATATATTTGAAAAAATAAAAAAACTCGGAAAATGGGACGGGGGCAACCCCATTGCACCCATATGTATAATCTAATTATAATAATTAACTATTAACAATACATGATGTCCATAACCAGATATTGATACATCTGTATATGTCCATCATCATATATGTTTGTAAACCATCACAGATATGCATTTTTTATTTTATGATGTATTATATAGATAATGATTTTCTTTTTATTTTCTTTGCATATACAGATATGGATTTCGATATTTCTTTCATTTTTTAGGATCGTAAAACATATATGGTTACATATTTTTCTAATGTATACATATATGGACACAGATACCTATTTGTATTCGCATGTTTGCAACCCTAGTTGTATATGCGTTCATTTTAAAATAGATATGCAGATAAATATACACATGTCAATATATATATAATAAATGTGATAAAGGATTGATACATATATCTATATTTGTTTGCATCCATATAAGTAAAAAGTATTGTATAGTGTTACTTGTTTGAAAATATTAAATCTAGTGGTTTAAATTAATATCATACTAATAAATGTATATTTCAGTGATATGAAGAGTTTTGTAGGGATCTTTTTGTCAATACGATGTTTATAGAGATTATTTATGTCTGATTATAAGTTTATAGGTACTTTTGTAAAATTCTATTCCTAATATTAGTTTCGATCAATTATGGAATTATTAGAAACTCACCTTATAGATTGAATTCGTTTTCAAGAATCCAACTTTATAGATTGAAACTGAAGGATACGAGAAAAATCCTCAAGCGCATCACAGAAGCGTGATGATCGCATCGAATGAGATTAGGAGCGACTAGTCGTATTAGTTGCTCGATGCAGCAGAAATTAAAAATTTTTATGTGATGAAACCACATGATCCAAGAACACTTCTCGAATCATTTCATCTAAACGACAAACAAGTAATAGGATTACCTCTTGAAGCGTGGTTGCGATCGAGTCTCTAAACCAAGAGACCTCCTGTCTCAAGTCTGATCCGACGGAGGAGACGCTTGTGAGTGCGGGGATGAATCGCGTGCTCCTCACAATCCATGTTGATGATCCAAGTGGCGGATCTCCTGATGTCGTCACATGAGATCCAACATCTTCTTTACGAGCGAGATGCACCGAATGAGATGGAGATACACGAGTAAGAACTCCAGTAGCATAACGACGATGCTGCAGCGATGTTGATTCTCTCAAAAGCACCATGGTGGACAGCCATAAGAGAGAGATGAAGAGAGGCACATGACGTGTAGAGAGAGAGAAGAGAGCATTCATTATAATCATTTAACATCTATATTGAAGAGCAAGGGTGCCTCTTCTTGTATAGGATTTTGAGAGTCCATGGATCTCAATCCACGGACAACACACAATCAATGGTTGAGATTGAATTGTGTTTCTTTCAATGGCAATGATCTTGTTGTGAAAAACACAACAACAATTAATTTAATTTAATATATATCGATAAATCATTATATTTACATTTAAATCAAATCAATTAATTATCCTTGGAGATAATGAGGAGATGAACCATATCCCCTCAAAATAGGGATGCCCACTCTTCTCATGAGACCTCATTTATCTCATGAGATCTCACCGTCTCATGAGATCTCATTATCTCATGATATATCTTCAAAATTTACAACAATTGTTGTAAATTATTTCACAAATATAATTCACAATTATCTTGTGAAATATTGCAATCATGCCATTAAAAAACTGTGAATCACATTCACATCCCAAAACAAAATGTAAATTATATTTTCAATTAATCATCTAATGAGAATCCAATTAACATTAATAATTAATTAACAAATATAAATCTCAATATGCTCTCTCTTATATATTATAAATCACAATTATAATATATATATGATTAATATGGATAGTGCTATCCACATTATTCATATCCATTATAATTAAATAACATTTAATCATCTTAGATCTCTTTTCTCATGTGCCCAAATAACATGATCACATTCACATTATTCATATCTTTGATAATTAAATCACAATTTATTATCTTATATATCTCTCCTTATAATATGGATCAAATTCATATTATCCATGATAATAATATCACATTTAATTATCAATTTTCTCGATGCTTGGATATTTACATCAACAATGAAATTATCCATGAACTCTTTCAAGGATAATGCGCTTTCTCCGCGGATACTTGGAGATAAGGACATGACGATTGTATTGTTCCATGTATAATGACCTGGATATTGAGATCACATCTCAAATCCAGATCTCGGATCTCCCATAGATGCTTGATTAAATCAAGACCGCAAATCTAATCTTCTCATTGCATCTGAATCACATTGAGATCAATGTCCAATATTTGGACCAAGATCAGAATACTTCTCTATTGAGAGGAGTCACTAAAATCCAGACCCGTTTCATCACTCCCTAGGAATGGAAGCATCATGGTTATACAATCGTTTATGATCACATCACCCTCTGGTATTCCCAACACCTATACATCTTGCATATTGGAAGACCCAAAATAAACCTGAAGTCTTAGATCAACTTTATACTGTCTACTTCAGGGTTTTATCAGTAAGTTTCTCATTTGATCATTGGGATTCGGTATCGATCATATACTTTCCAAAAGCATATATCATACCTAGGTCTTGATCATATACTTTCCAAAAGTATATATCAAACTTACAAATTCAGTCAAGCTTCCAAAGCGCGATGACTGTGCACGGAATTTGATTCTTCCCACTATGTCATGAGTGAGCTCATGTCTTCCGGTTCAGTAGTGAACCTGTATGATCCCTTTGAGAGATCGTATTACTCATATACCCTTATATGCACACCAGCACGTCGGTGTATAGACCTTGGTTAGGTCATCAACCTATTGGTATGCCAAGTATACATACTCAGATATATAGTAACACATCTGTCTCCGGTCAGAGGATGCGTGCCTGTATCGTGACAGCATACGATATAGGACTTTGGTTATCTCGATCTCGTTAAGTCAACTGTTTGACCTAACTAATCTGACACCTCCGAATCTCTATTCCTATGCAGAGGACCTGCATCAAGAGGTCGGTCAGATATCAGCCTAATTGAGAAAGGATGTCATATCCTACTCAGGCTGGAGATCATCTCTTACCAATCATTTGACGGTGCTTGATGAGTCTTCAATCTAACCCTTTAGATATTCATCCAAGCACCAGCCTCTATGATTCAATAGTTGAATCAACTGCTGTATGATTATTAAGATGGCCATGGTACATAAACCTTATTGTACTAAGGGATCTATTATGCAAATTAGTTATTCTTCATTTTAGACCAAGGAATGATATTCGCAATAACATTTATTGCATAATGGCTCGTCGTGGGCTCGCATGTCCAACAATCTCCCACTAGCCCAAAGAGCCATTAGTGGGCTAATCATTTAAACCCACACTCATTTGAGAATCATAGGCTATTTAGAAAATAGCTAGATAAGTTGATCAGTCACTCTGTTCCCAAAAGACTATGCCAAGTCCTTTTACGGCACTTGCATATCCCTAGGTAATAGTGCTCGCATCCAATGCGAATGTTGCATCTTATGCAACCAATACTCAATCTTGATAAAGCAATTATAGTGTCCTTGACACTATTGCTCAGTAATTATTATAACCAATATTTCCATAATCCTTATCAGAATACCTTCATTCCTGGAGATCTCTATCTTCCAAGGCATTTACAGTTAAGACCTTTTAGATCACTATCTATAAAGTCTTAGGTTCTTGATGATGAGACTTTGAGATCATTATCTATAAGTCTTATCATCTTTGAAGATATTTATTATTACTGCAATCAAGTATTTTATTTTTATGGTAGGGTTAGTAACAGTTTACTACTCCCACTGCATGGCAGACATATGGCTTTTGTACACATCTAGCATACACTCAGCTTCTCGTAACTGATGCACAAGTGCAAGAAGTTCTAGCATTCACTTCCTCAACTCTTTGAGGTGTTATCCCTTTAGATAGCTTAGTACCATATCTTAAGGGATGGAAGCCTTTCTTGGAATTTCTAAGAATAGAATATGTCCAAGGTGTACTACAAATGTAACAGTCCCAATATCCTCTTCTCTTTGCTTCTGAACAACTTCAGAACTAAGATCTAAGAGGTATCCTTGAAATCATATTTCAAGATATGGAATAGCCAATCTATAAAACACTTATTATCATCCTTATATCATTCCAAATTATTAGGATATTATCTACATTTAGCACGATGAACACAAAGGCACTCCCACTAAGCTTCATATGGTTCATCGAGATTCTATCTGCAATCATAACATTTATAATTTCATCAAATCTTATGTTCCAACAAGAAGCTTTTTGAGTACATAGATGGATTTCTTTAGCTTTTACACCTTACTTTCCCCAATCATGAAGCCTTGGGGCTACTTCATGTGAATATCCTCAGAGAGGCATTCATAGAGGAATGCAATCTTGACTTCCATCTCGAAGATGTAAAAGCCAAGTTGTGTATCTATAGTTAGCAATAATCTGATGGGTTTAAGCATGGTTACTAAAGAGCAAGTCTCATCGCAAGCAATGTCTTCTCTTCTAGTGTAGCTCATGGCTACGAACCGAGCTTTGAATGACTCTACCTTATCATCAGATTCCCTTTCTCTTGAAGATCCATTTACACCTTTATGGGTCTTACCCATATAGGTGGATCCTCGAGGGTCCATATACAACACTTGTATATGAAGTCCACTTTAGACTTTATTGCTAATATCCATCTTTCCATGTCATGATCTTTAGGAGCTTCATCACATGAAGTCCGATCATTGTCAGACTTAATCGACACATGGAATACATCCTCAAACTCATTTGAAGAGGTATTAGTGTTTCATCTTTAATTATACTTTTAGTTTCCGATTTCAGGAGCCTCATTATCATCTCAAGATTAAATGAGTTCCTTTACTTCATTTTCATCTTGATTCTCAAGAGTCTCAGCCTCTAAGAATCACATCTCAGAGGTGAGATATTTTAAGAATCTCAAGGTCATAAAGTAGGCATCCCATACCATCCTTTATTTTCCTAATGAAGTAGCACTCTCTAGTGCTTAATTCCAGCTTACTTGCATGGAATCTTATCAAGGATATATAGTATAGTCTCCACTACAAATATACCTAGAAACTAAGGGATAATTATGCTAAAATTCATCACTGGTCAAATCATGTCACACATGATCCAATTGTATCTCCCTACAACTCTATTGAGTTCAGGTTTATCAGGAGGAGTGAGATAGAAATGATATTCTTATCTCCATAAGGTATTCTTTGAACTTTATCTAATAGGTACAAGCTACCTAGGTTAGATCAAATTCATTTCATCTTTCTTCAAACTTTAGTTCTAAACCAAAATTGTGAAATCTTTGAACATTTCAAAGGTTTCTTAGGTGAAGATAAGAAATCTCATATCACAAATAATCATTGAATGATATCACATATCATCAATGTTTATTATGATATAAATGATCCACATACATCAATATGTATAAGATCATGAATACCCTAGCATCTTACACTATTTCCAGAGAAGAGCGTATTGGACATATTTACTTTGAATACAATATTCACAAGTATGTAAGATTTGAACCTTCAAAGAATCTAAAGTTCAATACCTCACTAGTCTATTGATCATGTCAATAGATATAAGTCCAAGACTCGATGCCGGATCATTGTCAAATGATCTTCATCCTCCTATTGATCTGTTAAGGTTTAATTTTCAGTATTAAAAATCTTAATGAATCATTCATTAATTTTCTAATTCTGTGGAGTCCACTAGATGTTAGATTACTATCTGAAATATATCCATCATAACCTTTTATGATAATTCTATCTCGGAATTCATGTTTATTTCCAACATTTAGAAACAAACAATGAGTGTATTCTAATATCTAGGTCATAGAGACATTCTCTAAGACTAAGGCTCTCCCACTGAAACTTTGAAGTCTATCAATCCAACAGAGATTGTTGCAACAATTACAACAATATCCATGTAGATGACTACTAAACCTTAAGATCAGATTTCTAATATTCTAATATATATGCAACCAATTGCAAATGTCATTAGAAGAATGAGATACAATTATTAGACTTTAATCTTATCTTATAATAAAGTCAATTTCAATGATCAAATGTAGATTATTTCGATGTAGTATCCGAGTCCTTCTCTAAGGATCCTAAATAGTCCAGATAGTCATACTATCAATACATCGACTCATTGCAGTATTGGCATTCATCCAACTATCTGGATGCCATATGGAAGTCACAGAAGCAGGTCAACTCTTTGACTTTCCTTCTTGCTTGGATCAGACCCATGTTTCCACTGCGCTCTCTTTATCTGTGAACAACCATTGCCCAAGACAAAGGATCTCTTATGTAGAACTCAAAGATTTCAATATAAGAGAACTTCAACATTTATACATGCTTCATTTAATTCATACAATATGAATATTATGAAGATTCATGAATGACTTGAGTATATACAGTAGAATGATGACATTCATCATTTCTACATCCATCTAGACTCTTAAAACATTGGTTCAGGTAAATATTCAAATATTTTGAATACATCATCTCTTTCGAGCTACCATTATGCATAATGCAGAGAACCATGTCATTCATGATTAAATGTCTAGAGCACATATGTATGCTGAACTATCTTCTTTGGTTTTATAAGGATTATTCGACAATTACGATCACCATCGACATGTCATTTCCAAAGTACACTCGATGAAAGATCAAGACTATAGACACATACGAACCCTAAGGTGACGTCTTATTGTCTTATTTAATTGTCATACCTCATTATGTTGAGGAATCTTGCACAATGCAACCACATACATTATGTGTCCAACTGCAAGTACATTATCTGGATCATGAGTCCAATCCATGATATTTTACTAGTTATTATTGAGTATAACGTTGAGTGGGTTTAATGAAAGATTATCTGAAATAAGAAATTTGCATAAGTTTATATATATACATATTTTACTTTGATTTACGAGTTTTTATATCAAAGTTGTCTTTCCTAGTCAACACCGGTCCCTTAATCACTTTCAGTTTAAGAGGTACACTTACCATTATATCTCAAGCAAGATCTGGGATCTTTCTTTTTTATCTTTGTCACATCCAAATAATATGAGTACTTGTGACTCCGATAAAAAGAAGCGGGAATACATTCCGCCTGGCAAGTCCAACCTGCATCTCCCAATTCGGTCTTTAACATCCTGGCCCACTGCCCCTAAGGCGATGTTGACCCGTTTTTAATTGAACCAACCGTCAACAAGATTAGAACTCGCTACGCGTAATTCAATATCGCCCCAATAATATGAGGACTCGATATTGGGTTCACTACGCATACGACCTTACTCTTTCGAGAAGCAAAGAGCTCGATCCAGATGCGCTTGCATACAGGAGCAGTCACTTCGGGACAGGCGTCTCCTACATACAATCCCTGGCGACGGAACCCTTCGCCTTGACGGGAGACCATGGATGTCACTTATGTGATCCTCCATATCATATTCAAATTGTTATTAATCATCATGAATCACATTCATTATGATCAATTCTTCCAAGGGAAATATACATCTATTCATAATAGAGTGCTTTTAATTGGATATAATCAATTTAATCATATTAAATTAATTATCAATCTAATTTTCTATCAACAAACTTGATTATTACTTGAATAGTAGGTATAATCTCAAAGTACATATTATTCGATTTTTAATAATTAGAAAAATACACTTTGACTTCTCCGGTATTATCGAGTCCCTACCCGCTGTCATGGCCAGTACCGACGAGAGTGGGACGGACCACATACCTTGCAACCCGCTACCCCAATGCTCTCCGCCTAGTCACCATATCCACCTCAGGAAAGGATAATGCCAGATAGATCATTATGTACTTGAGATGCTCATCCATTTTTCAACTAAAATTATACCATATAATATTTATCAAAATCATTTTTGATAATATTATAAGGAGATTTGCTAAACAAATACCCAATCCTATTCAAGCAATAGTGTTTTGCATGTAAAAGTTGTCCTACAACTATTGTAGGATAAACTAGGGTTTTTCATGAAAACAATGTTTGTTGATGATTTCATATCAACCAATCATGATCAAGATCAACTATCTTATCATTTTGGTTAGTGAAATATCATTCAAAGAATTGATTATCATCTTTGACTATTTCACAAATATTTATCAATAATCATTTCAGACAATTCAATTAATTTTCATCAATTTATTTGAATGACTATCACAAGGTTTTGGATAATCATGCAATTTCCAGCAGTGACCCTCACAAACTAAAATTAGCATATCTCATTCATTTTAAATCCAAATTAAGTAAAATCAATTTTCAGAGATTGATAACTTGATTTAAAAATAAAATCTTGTGACAAACATGCATTTCCAGGCATTTTAAAGCCATAATTAACATCTTAATTACGTCTCTAATTGCCATCCCCGAAACAGTGGATATATGGTTAATAAAACAACCATATCTTGAGCAAACGGAATCCAAATTACGCAAACTCAAATCCTACTGTTTCCTTGAATAATGAAGAATATTTTTAAATTTAAAATTTCGTCTTTAAACCTTTTAAACAGGGCCGAAATTTTATCACAAGACAGGGCTGCGAAAATCGAAATGCTAAAATCTTCACCAACCCAAACGAGCCAAAATCTTCGTAGGTTCATGGATCTAATACAAAATCTTCGTCAACCTGGCTTTGATACCACTTGAAGGATACGAAAATAATCCTCAAGCGCATCACGGAAGCGTGATGATCGCATCGCATGCGATCGGGAGCGACTGGTCGTACTAGTTGCTCGATGCAGCGGAAATTAAATTTTTTTATGTGATGAAACCACATGATCCAAGAACACTTCTCTGATCATTTCATCTCAACCACAAACAAGTAATAGGATTATCTCTTGAAACGTGGTTGCGATCGAGTTTCTAAACTAAGAGACCTCATGTCTCAAGTCCGATCCGACGGAGGAGATGCTTGCTAGCGCGGGGATGAATTGAGTGCTCCTCGCAATCCATGTTGATGATCCAAGTGGCGGATCTACTGATCTCGTCCCACAAGATCGAACATCTTATTCGTGAGTGAGACGCACCGAAGGAGATGGAGATCCACGAGTAAGAACTCCAGCAGCATAACGATGATGCTGCAGCGATGTCGATTTTCTCAAAGGCTCCATGGTGGACGGACATAAGAGAGAGATGGGGAGAGGCACATGACGTGTAGAAAGAGAGAGAAGAGAGCATTCATTATAATCATCTAACATCTATATTGAAGAGAAATGGTGTCTCTTCTTATATAGGGTTTTGGGAGTCCATGGATCTCAATCCATGGACAACACACAATCAACGGTTGAGATTGATTTGTGTTTCTTTCAATGGCCATGATCTTGCTGTGAAAAACACAACAACAATTAATTTAATGTAATATATATCGATAAATCAATATATTTAGATTTAAATCAAATCAATTAATTATCTTTGGAGATAATGAGGAGATGAACCATATCCCCTAAAAATAGGGGACGACCACTCTTCTCTTGAGATCTCATTTATCTCATGAGATCTCATTTATCTCATGAGATCTCATTGTCTCATGAGATCTCATTATCTCATGATATATCTCCAAAATTTACAACAATTGTTATAAATTATTTCACAAATATAATTCACAATTATCTTGTGAAATATTGCAATCATGCCATTAAAAAATGTGAATCACATTCACATCCCAAAAAAATGTAAATTATATTTTCAATTAATCATCTAATGTAAATTCAATTCACATTAATGATTAATTAACAAATATAAATCACAATATGCTCTCTCTTATATATTATAAATCATAATTATAATATAAATATATGATTAATATGGATAGTGCTATCCACATTATTCATATCCATGATAATTAAATTACATTTAATCATCTTGGATCTCTTTTCTCATGTGCCCAAATAACATGAATCACATTCACATTATTCATATATTTAGTAATTAAATCATATTTAATTATCTTAGATATCTCTCCTTATAATATGAATCAAATTCATATTATCCATGATAATTAAATCACATTTAATTATCAATTTTCTCGATGCTTTTATACTTATATCAACAACGAAATTATCCATGAACTCTTTCAAGGATAATACGCTTTCTCTGCGGATACTTGGAGATAAGGACATGATGATTGTATTGTTCCACGTATAATGACTTGGATATTGAGATCACATCTCAAATCCAGATCTCGGGCCTCCCATAGATGCTTGATTAAATCAAGACCGCAAATCTAATCTTCTCATTGCATTTGAATCACATTCGGATCAATGTCCAACATTTGGACCAAGATCAGATTACTTCTCTACTGAGAGGAGTCACTAAAATCCAGACCTGTTTCATCACTCCCTAGGAATGGAAGTGTCATGGTTATACAATCGTTTAAGATCACATCACCCTCTGGTATTCCCAACACCTGTACATCCTGCATACTGGAAGATCCAGAATAAATCCGAAGTATTAGATCAACTTTATACTGTCGACTTCAGGGTTTTATCAGTAGGTTTCTCATTTGATCATTGGGATTTGGTATCGATCATATACTTTCCAAAAGTATATATCATACCCCGATCTTGACCATATACTTTCCAAAAGTATATATCAAACCTACAAATTCAGTCAAGCTTCCAAAGCGAGACGACCATGCACGGAATTTGATTCTTCCCAATATCTCATGAGTGAGCTCATGTCTTCTGGTTCAGTAGTGAACCTGTATGATCCCTTTTAGAGATCGTATTACTCATATGCCCTTATATGCACACCAGCGTGTCGGTGTATAGACCTTGGTTTGGTCATCAACCTATTGGTATGTCAAATGTACATACTCAGACATATAGTAACACATCTGTCTCCGGTCAAAGGATGTGTGCCTGTATCGTGACAGCATACGATATATGACTTTGGTTATCTCGATCTCGTTAAGTCAACTCTTTGACCTAACTAATCTTACACCTCTGAATCTTTATTCCTATGCATAGGATCTGCATCAAGAGGTCGGTCAGATATCAACCTAATTGAGAAAGGATTGTCATCTCCTACTCAGGCTGGAGATCATCTCTTACCAATCATTTGACGGTGTTTGATGACTCCTCAATTTAACCCTTTAGATATTCATACAAGCACCAACCTCTATGATTCAATAGTTGAATCAACAACTGTATGATTATTAAGATGGCCATGGTACATAACCCTAATTATACTGAGGGATCTATTATGCAAATTAGTTATTCTTCATTTCAGATCAGGGAATGATATTTGCAATAAAATTTATTGCATAATGGCTCACCGTGGGCTCGCTCATATTTGAATTCCGGAGAATGCCATTTGGGCGATGTCCAACAGAAACTTCCATTAATGTTCTACATATCCTTCATATTTCGCTCAAATACGATGGCATTTCTTATTTTATCTTAATGATTAAAATTTCAATCAATACTTAAGAAATTTAAATCTCATTTAAAAGAGAAACAAACTTTTAGCCATTGATATAAAATAGCAAATGATCTTGGATTTGAGCGAAATTTGGAGGATATGTATAACATTATTCAAAGATTCTATCTACAAAGCTTGGATTTTAAGAGAAAAAAATTGAAAAAATAGTTACAACACCTCTTTTGTAACCACTCCCCCCAATAGTAAGAACGACAAGATAAATTAGACAAATAATATCTAAATAATTTAGCCCCCGAAAATGAATCTTCTGCCTTTGTCCCTACGGTCGTGCACCGGAGATCGTCTCCTCTTCCCTTACCAACAAAAAGGAGAACACCATCCACACCCATGTTTTTTCCAATTTACTCCAGGCTGAGTTTCATGATTGAGCCTCCATTTGTTCAGGCAAATACTTCGAACGCTGTCCCATTTGTGAAGTGCCATCTTGTAAAACCCCATAGTCCCACACCGTGGAACAAGAGGTTTCCGGGTGGGATAAATAGTGACGAGATTACTACTTGACAGCCCGACTTAAGCATTTTGGGGGTGGTTAATCGGGTTCGTATGGGCCTGATCCCAAGAGGTTGTTAGGGCCAGTAATGCTCCGTTAACGGATCGGGGACCTAAGCCCGGGACGTTACAAATGGTATCAGAGCCAAATTCTCTCTGATGGTGGAAAGGGCTACCCGAGAGGTGGAACCTCTCCTACAAAGAGGTTGGAGGAAATGGCTACCTGGAGCGTGCAGCCGCCACTATCACTGGGAATAAAGTGATGGGCCATGTCGCAACGAGGACGTTGCGAATATAAGTGGGGGAGGTTGTAAAACCCCATAGTGCCACACCGTGGAACAAGAGGTTTCCGGGTGGGATAAATAGTGACGAGATTACTACTTGACAACCCGGCTTAAGCATTTTGGGGGTGGTTAATCGGGTCCGTATGGACCTGATCCCAAGAGGTTGTTAGGGCCAGTAATGCTCCGTTAACGGACCGGGGACCTAAGCCCGGGACGTTACACATCTCCCATCGTCGACCACAACCCATGTCACCCGAGACTCAGAGAACAATCGCATGTTGCCTCTACCTCGGCGTGCCTACACAAATGAAGAGGGGGAAAGGAGGAACACGATGTGCAGCAGCCGCTATAGGATCGACTTACTTCCAGCCGTTCATTCGTGCCTCGTGGGCATCCAACGCCCTTGCGGATCCAGTGTGTACGCACTTAGGCGACATGGTCAAGCCAAGATGACAACCCTCACGCCATCAGAGCAAATGAAAGACTCACGGGATGCATGTGAGCGATCTTTTACAGGAAGGTCCCTGATTATTTTGACAAAGTCCAAGATGTCCCCGCGTTCCTCGTGTCATGGCTCCCTTTAGGGTCCGTTTGGTAATCGGTACCCGAGGGTAACCCGATTTACCCCTCTCTATTTTTAGATTAGGATCACATCACAGACCATAGTGACATCATATCACATTCTTTATTCCAACCATTTCCAACCCTCAAAGCCATCTCAAACAGCTACTATTTACATCAAGTTACCCCAACCTACCCTATCCCAATAACCAAACAGACCGTAGAGCTAACATGGTAACTCGGGGGAGTTTTGCTCACACCCCCGTGATTTTTGTGAATTAATAGAGAAGTTGCTCGGCTCTGGTTGAACTTTGCTTTTGCCGTAGCTTTAGAACTTGATTAATTTTTGATCCGAATCCAACTTTGGTGAAATTTTTTATTGGATTGGTTGCTTAAAGATTTGTCTTATATTCAAGTTTCATATTATTTAGATATACGGATGACAAATGGTGAATTTTCGAAGTTCAGTTGCCATTTTGATTTATTTCATTAACAACTCATAATGTGTTTCATGTCTCTTACTCATTTTTTGTTATGCTGCATCTAGGTTGATTTTTTTCCTAAATTTCATCAAAAATACATTTTTGTGGCATGTAAAATCTATGCAAGTTTTTGGATAATTGATTTATTGTGGGTTCATTTTACATGATATCAAAAATCTAAAAATATGTGGAAGTAGAACGATTTTGCTCTACAACTAGTGATTTTTGTTGAAATTTTATTTCATTGATTAAACAGTAAAAACAATCAAAAACATGCTTTCGACCTTCCTGTAGTATATCATATTTAGTTTATTCATTTCATCACATAATAATGCCAAAGAAATAGGGTAGTTTCCTCTTATTTAGATATACAACATATTTAAAATCTCTGAGAGTTATTATGTCTATCTCTAAAAATCACAAAAAGATCATTAGAAATTCTATAAATTCAAAATACAAAACTAAAAGGTGATCTTCACTCTACTTTGATTCTATTTCGTTGAAAAATATCAATCAAAATTTATCCTATATTTGAAACAAGAACTCTATTTTCGAAGTTAACACATTTTCCTTATTTATCCTTTTTAAACTTTTATTTTGTTTGATTTTATTTTCTATTTTATTTTCTTAAAAAATACTCAAAAATATTTGTAAAAAATCAAAATAATAAAAAAACATTTATTTATACTTTTAACACATTTTTCTATTTTATTTGAAAAAATAATTTCTCTTTGTATTTATATGTTATTATTAAACATAATCATTTTCTTTTTATTTTTATTTTAGTTTATTTATTTTCTAAATCGATATTAAAAATTTTCAAAATTTGAAATTAATTATTTAAAACAAAATAAAAATTTAAAAATACATTAAAAATAAAAACATAGAAATAAGCATATGCAATTGAACATAGGATTGAGAATGCGAGATCCCCGATTCGGTGAGTAAATTACCTCTCTAAGTTCAATCATGGAGCCTGCCCAGGTTAAACACACATATACTTTCTATACTTTTTTTGTTTTGATCAGAGATTTCCATGTACTAGATGACATGTTAATTCCTTGGAATTAACACATGAGAAATCTCTCTTCACTGCTCCCATTACGTAAGTCCCTACCTAACTCCTTATAAGTCATTCTACTTTGGTTCTTCAACATATTTTCTTCAATCCCCTGGTAGATAACTGAGCATAGGTCAGGCAGGTTGGGCATTATATTATTATAAATTGAAAGTCAAGCTGTGGACTCGCATGTCTGATCAAGACTCTCCTCTTTTGACAATCTTCTCTTCCCCTACCAGCTCAACTAAAGAATCAATAGCCTACTATCTAATCTAGGCTAGGGGTCTTCTTTAGTGACCAAAGTAGAAGGTCAAGCTCCAATATTCCTAGAAGTCTAATGGTTGACTTTGCTTCATGGGTCTTCAGGAATGAAAGGTTCCATAGAGAAACTAGTAACTTTCTGATGAGTGTATCCGTGGCGATGAAGATGATTATGGCTCCTCAAAAGAATTGTGGATGAAGGAGGAGATCCTCCCCAATCAATAGAAATGTCTAGGGGTAAAAAAAATGTTTGATGAAGGTGAAATCGATGCCTAATGAATGGAAATGAAGGATGATGAAACAACCCATATTTGGGTGTTTTCTAAAAGTAAGGAAATTAAAAAAATAAAAAGTGAAATTAGAAGAGTATACAGAGAGAGTGGAATAAGACATACCTATGCATTGAGGGAACTACATGTCCCATTTCACAAGTGAGCGACTTTCTAGAACTTAAGGAGTGATATGGTGGTAGTGCAGTGTGCCTACACCTTATAGGACCCGAACTCGAATCCCAAAAGGGACGCTCCGGACCCCTGATATTACCAAACCTACTATTAAAAAAAGTGAGCCACCTTCTAAACTTCAAGGTGGCAACCACGTTGATGGCCATATAGCCCAAAAAGAAGGCGCTTAGGGAGTAAAATATAGGCTAAGGATGATAATTAGGAGTGCAAAAAGGTAGAGGATTTGTGGGTTCAATCGATTAGGAATGGGTCGAACAGATTGGTCAATGAGAACATATCAAGCAGGATGTGGAAAGTAGGGTGCTTAGTCATCTTGGGGAATGTGGGAGAGGGAAGGAGAAGTTAAAGATGAATGTGTTGGTGCCACATGGTGGCATCACATAATATCCCAACTTAAAAATGTTGTAAATTCAAAAGAAATTAATAAAAAGTCGATTTTGAATAAAGTATCAAAATAGGAAATGTTAAGAATTTTATCTATCTAAACTTTTCATAAAGGGTGAAAAGGTATAATTTGTTCAATTATAAAAATTTGATTTTTTTGGTGACCAAATAAATGTATAATATGCAACGTATTTAAGGATTTTTTTTATTATATATAATGTACAAGTTTTATCTTTTATTGAGACTCCATATGTATTGAGACATTACGTGTACGTTTTTCTGTTTTATTGGTACTATATGTAAAAGGTAGAAAATATAAAACGTGCTTGATAGGTATAAAATACCAATAACCTAGACATTTTTATTTCTATTCTTTTTTATTGATTTTGTGATTTTATTTTGTAACGATGTAGAATAACACACATTATATAAAAGAATAAAAACGAACAAAAGCAGAGTAACAATGTAGTTTATAACTTTATAAATAAAAAATACACATTGTACATAATATAATAAGATCCCGAAACCTACTTTGCATATATAAATCCAATTCATTCCAAAATTATTTTTTTAAAATTAATATATTTTTAGTGAACAACTTTAAAGATGAATAGGTTGAATTATAGCTGATACGTTCTAGATATAGGTCAATGATGTACAACATAATGGCAATTAGGGTTTTGGTTTCCTTGGTATATGTACATTATATGGGTTTTGAATTATTTATATGTTTTTTATTTGTATTTTTATGAAATAATTGAAATGAATCATTTAATTTGGAGATTATGTTATTGTATTCATAATTTATTAGGTATATAGGTGTACATTTTGTCTTTTTCTATTTTTTCTTGATTTTTTTCGTTGTTTATTCTTTTTATGTCAGGTGCTTGCTATTAACAGGGTTTTATTGATAGTGTTGTCTGTAAAAGAAGGGCATATTATGTGGATTTTTTGGTGTCTATCAACAAATTTAGGTCGAATTTGACATCTGACGAAATCAGAGGCACGACAATGTGGTCGGTGACGGTTTCGATCCGCACAATCGAATCGTCATTGTGAATGGAGTTTTTGCATCATGAAGGTATGTGTCGAACCCTTTCAAAAGAGGTTTGGGTGAATTTCAATCATGTTAGTGTCGATTTGTATCATTTCAACAAGCTACATGAATTCCTGCTTGATATTATAATTTAATTTATATATATATATATATATATATCATAACCCTAACATCGACTTCATGAAATGTACACCATGTTCTTTTCATACACTATCTTGACGTTAATAAATAATTGAATAACTTAGGTTATTCTGTGACATAGGTCCTGCATAGGCATGTCAAGCATGAATATGGCCAAGTACCGGGACACGTATAACTATGTGATGCATGATGTTCTATATAGGATGCATACTAATTTTCATTATTATGAAAGTTGATGTTCTACGATCCATGTGTACTTTACAATCTGATTTCCCAATTTTGTTCATGATTCGACTCATAGATATAGTCTTGAGTCACATATGTTCCATGGATGAGTTTTTGTTAATCATGAGATGTGTGTGTGTGTGTGTATACATGATTAATGATATTGATGATGACATCTATTACTATAGCGTTAGTTATCTAACAACATAATAAGGTGAATGAATGAATAATAAGAATATCAGATGATGTCCTAGAATTATTCCACAGAAAATAAGTCAGCCGGTCGTTATAAAAAGATGCATTTTACTATGCATACATAGATTTTGATTTCTTTTCTTCCATATAAATTCATTAGTAAAATTTAATAATATAATACTGATATTAAAATCGTAATACATAGATGAAGTTCTGTTGAGGTGCTCTATATAATTCACTTGCTAGTACATTATTACGACTACAACTTAGTAAGGTAAGCCCGAAGCAGCATTCAGACAAAGAACCCATATAGTTTTACTTACCATTGTAATATTACAAGGAATTGAGACAACATGACTAGATACTTGCTAGCAAAATATGATAGGTAAATATTGTGCACCTTGCATTTGTAGATGAGTTAAATCAAGACAAATAAATTAAATTATATAGTGGTAGTCGGTTATGTAAAGCTCTAATGAAAGAGTTGATTCTCAATGATTATATTGACCATTGGTATTTCAACATGTTCATAATGAGATTGTAAGACTACTTGGGAGTATTGAATAACTGTATTATATCGGTTGTGTAGTTTGTACAAAGACGACTTATTTGAGTAGTGGAACCAACATGATCACATGAACCACTATCGTATGAAAAAGAAAATCGTATTTAAAGAATTGAAATTTCTTTAAATGAAAAATAGCATTTAAACGTTAAGCGGAGCTAAGTGCTACACCTAAGGTGGAAGCCGCCTCTAAAGTCCATTTATCGATGGCCTAAAGGATAACACCTTCCGGGGGTGTTAGGTTCAGTAGAATCTATTGGAAAGTCCACATATTGACTCAACGCTGATGACATCATGTTTTATGTAATGATTGAGTGACCGCATGTGCCAGCGGTAAAAGCCACCAAAGCTACCCAATAAATTATGAGATAAGACAAATCTGTAAATAATAAGCTAAGTGCTTATGAGGAAGCCATGTGCTTATTTGAAATTTAAATGTATATGCGCAATTTTATGAAATATCAAGTATATAAGTGCAATTATATGAAATGCATAGTGCATATGCGTAATT
Source organism: Ottelia alismoides (assembly GCA_037367405.1). Classification (NCBI taxonomy): domain Eukaryota; kingdom Viridiplantae; phylum Streptophyta; class Magnoliopsida; order Alismatales; family Hydrocharitaceae; genus Ottelia; species Ottelia alismoides. Next base: position 488,711 of record JAZKJV010005662.1, on the reverse strand, counting down.
ATGTGATATGCCAAGTATATATGCACAATTATGTGAAATGCTAAGTGTATATACGTAGTTAGTTGAAATGATAAGTGCATATATGAAAGTATATGAAATGCTAAGTATATATGTGCAATTATGTGAAAGTTAAGTGTATATTTGAAAATTAAAGTAAATATGTCGCATCTGCAAATAAAGTGAATTGTGTGGGTATATGTGAAATATTGTATGTTATGTTATATGAATACCTTTATGATAATAGTTATGAGATAAGGATATAATTGTGAGTCTTGCTAATAAAGGTATGTCTATGTGAAACATTTATTTATACGAGTTTTGTATTTTGTCCTATGATACATTTACATGAAAGTGAGTACGAAAAATCTTGAACTCCCTTTCTTTGATCAATTGCAATTGTTACTAATGGTACTCATGTACAGTTTAGGTGAATATTATTCATAACTGAAAAAGAAGATAAATAGTATGTTCCTATGTTGTGCTTATTTATGTTAAGAATGAAGTGTTTAAAGTAGAGTAGTGAAGACTTGATTTCTACACTAGTTGGTTTGACCTTATCTCAACACATACTGAGCGTTAGGCTCATACCATATATTTTCGTGTTTTTATTGCAGTTCATGGTGAAAATAAATTTAGCTACAATTAGAAACTCGTTGCGAGGTCTGAAGGAAGGATATCATTGTGCTCAATGGAACAAAAGATCTTGATTATGTATTAGAAATTGTATATTTTTATGATTAAATGGGAGTTAAGATGGTTCCTATCTGTTATTTTGTGATAGCATTGTTGATAGGGAGTAACACTCGGATCTGACGTAGCATTTGATATGTTTCCGCTGGTCACTGTAGATCCGGGTTGTTACAGCTCTAAATCACACATCAAAATCTTTTCACAAATTTGAATCATACGACAAAGCTCTCTACAACTTGGATCATACACTAGGTAACCTTTACAACAATTATTGAAGTAAAGAAAATTGTAGATAACTTTCAATTAAGACTACAGAATCTATGATATGCAATATGTATCAATGATAATAACAAAAACATGAAACTCAAACCAGCGATGATGAAGAGATGTAAGGTAATGATTACATATGGATTTAAACCAATTAGAAATATTATCATAGAAAGTCGTAGTAGACAAGATTGATTAGAGACTGAGATTTGAAGAGAGCATTAGAATGCTTTTGCATAAGTACTAGTGGCTCTCAATGTATACGAAAAGGCGAGTACACTTTCTTTCTTGATGAAACAACTTACATGTTGTATGAAATGTGTATGATAAGAAAGAAAAATTAATATGATTATAGGGAGATATTGTAGACGTTGGATTTTAAGATGAATCCTCAATTTATCATCTTTATTCTTTCATTTTAACTTAAAATCCTTAGTAAAATGCATGTTAATAACTATTTAATTTTCATAATTAATATTCTAATATCATTTGCTAATATCGTATATTTATCATTTATTTTGACCCAAATAAAAAAATAAATAAGAAAAGAAAAATGGTGTATATATGTAATAGATCTAGACTGACATGAACTCTCGAGATTGGGTTAAGTATTGACATGGTCGATAAGGAATAAAATAGAGGGAGATGGGGTCATTAACTTATAAAAATCCAGAATTTGTACATATTCTTCTCGTTCATTATACGCATATCTTATACTATTTTATTTATCATTAATTGAACTTCAAATAAAAATATCTTCCTGAAACTTCTATATAAAAATATTGTTCTAAATAATAAAAATATTTGCAAAAATAAATCATGTATAGAATAAAAGGTATAACACTAAAAAAGTCATAAAACCACAATTGAAAGCTCAATATCTGCTCCTTATGAACTAAAAATGAATCAAACTCACTTTCATTGTATTTTAAATAATATAATCTTTAAAAGAAAATATTTTCATAAAATTTAGATTTAAGATGTGAAAGTCATCTTTCTAGACTGTTATTATACATGTATGCTAGTATTTTACTTACTTATTTATTTAATTCTTCATATTTTGAACATATTATACTTTTAATGTTTTGTACATATTTTATGATATTTATACATAGTACAAATATAATAATAAAATATAAAAATAATAAATAAATAAATAAGTATACTTAGTATAATATATTTATATTGTATATTTATGTACTATTTATTCCATTAAATTAATCAATAAAAATTAAATGAAAATGTATTTAAAACCCTTAAATTATTGTGTAAATAAATAAAATATTTAAAAAAGGAATTTTTATACAAATAAATAATTAAAAATAAATATACATTGTATATAGGTAATTTATACCTATAAAACATGTATACAAATAATTTAACATTATAAATTAATTTATTTAATTTATTAAAAATCACTATAAATAGTTTATTGAATTATAAAAATTTTTAATGTTAATAAGTTTTTAATTTAAAATCATTTTTTTTAATTTATTTGAATTTATTTTATTATTTTGTCATCTACTCTATTTTGTCCTATTCCAGGATATCTCTAATTGGTCCACATGGGAATGTTGATCGCCCAATCAACATCTCCTTCCCCTTCTTCAACCCGAATAATCTGCTAACCATCCTCCATCTTCAAATTATTCCACACAATACTACTACCCATTTCACTCGATTTATTCACCCGATTAATCATTGTAGATCCGTGATCCACGCCCACCTATGTTTTCGCCCAATCCAACCTCGGTTCACGTACCTTTTCCATTCAAAATTCACCTCTTCTTCACGTACAAAAGCACCTGGAGAACCATTCGTCTTGTATCTTTAGCCACCTTCATTTTCCACCAGAGAGCTCCGGAAGTCCGGAGAGCGACAACAGTGGGGCTTCATTGTATCTTTAGCCACCTTCATTTTCCACCAGAGAGCTCCGGAAGTCCGTAGAGCGACAACAGTGGGGCTTTATTGCATCATGGAGGAGAGGAGTGAGTAGGTCTCATATCTGGTGATCTTTGTCGTCACTTTGCCTTGTGTGAGCCCATCCTCTAGCCAAGTCGATTCGTCGAGGCAACGACCCGAAGTTCGTCGAAGCTTGCCACATGCACAACATCCACCCAGGTACCTTAGGTTTCAGTTTTCATTGATTTCAATATCTGTAGTAGAAGCTCCAATCCCTACCTACGATCCATTCGATCGGAGGTCAATCGCACCAAATCTGCCCTCGATTCGATCACATTCATTCCTCGTCAACTCCAGTTCTGCATTTCCTCTTCAAGAATCCCTCACCTTAAGTCAAATCCAAATCTGAGCAGGTCCTCCTTCTTTCCCCATGGTTAGAGGAACTCACTCATCCACCCCATCATTTCATATTATTTTAGCTTAATATCGGTCGGTCGAAGGACACTTCGAGCCTTGTGAATAGCATCTGCAGGTTCACCTCGAGCTCGATCAAGCCATAAGAACGTCACCTAAACACCTCTAAGGCGAAGCACTTCCCGGTCTTTCCCTAGTGATACCTATTCATGATTCATCCTCCATTTGACATGGAGGAGGAGCGTGAGTAGATTGAGCCTTTTCAGATTTGGAATCTGTGCTTGATCTGAGGAGATTGGAAGGATTGAAGCTCATTGGTGAGTTCTTTCTTCGTGTTCATTGAAGCCCTCTCAGCATTGTCCGGTCAAGGAAGTATAGCTCCAGATCCAAACTGAGATGTCGCCTAAATAACAGTCCTTCCATCAGATACCCAGGCGTCGATATGCACTCCACACCGCCTTAGGTACCTTGCACGAGGCTCAATGAAAATTGCATCCATTTCCCTTTAGTGTTGTTTATTTGCTTTTTAATAATTTCTCTGCATATATAAGATTGGAATAATTGCTAAATAGCTGCTTAGTTTTTGTGATACACAATTTGATCCCTCTGAACTATGAGCATGTGGGAAACCACGTGATTTATTGGTGAACTTGCTGCTTAGCCCCTAGAACTTCTGATTGATTAATTAAATTATCTAAAAGTTTGTTAAATTGCATTTTCATCCTTGTATCGGTTGTGAACGTGTTTGTACATATGATTTATTGGATAAATTGCACATAAACGCTGGATGTTTCTATAATGATTGAAAGTTGCCTTGTTGGCATCATTAAGCCTATCCAAAAGAGTATTGAGATATCTACTGCTATGGAGAGACTGGTCCTTGATGGCATGCTTCTCTATCAAGTCTTTAAAGCACCTATCTTGATAGTGAGGAGCCTCCTTAGTTGTCGACTTACCTTCTCTCAAGTTTTAAAGACATCTCTTTATAAAGTGATCACTGAGTCAGGATCTGTATCTGCGTAGGATATGTTGTTGCTTCTTCCATGTTATACTTTGTAGGTGTTCCGTCCTCAAAACATACGTGATTGTAGGTTTGACAACAGAAAGCCTATACAACAACGCCTTATCCCTATCTTACTCTCTACCTGGGGAGAAACCGACGGTATTGCTAAGCTAGTGGATCAGGTGTTGAATGCTCTTATGATTGAGGCTGGGACCATAATGGTGGCTACTCTACGGAGGAAGATAAAAAATTAAATTCCAATATCATGTAATGCCTTCGCAAGGTTACATATGACCCTTTTACAACATCAGTAAAATTTTATCTTCATCCAGTGTGGCACCTTTTAATGGAGATACTATTAGGGATTTTGAGGCAAAACACCCTTGTAATCCACCTCCATTACTACCAAATTATCCCCTTTCTGAAGATCCTCTTGTTATGGAAGTTGACACCATTCTTCGGTGTATCAAGTCTTTCCCTAAAGGGACTTCATGTGGTGGAGCCGATTTGAGGGCTCACACCTCCTTGATTCTATGTGTGGAGAGGGGTATGTCGTGGTCATAAACCTTTTACGTGGCATCACCCTTGTGGTTAATTTATGGATGAGAGGGAGATGTCCCTTGTGTTTGTCAAAATTTATAGTGTCTGCATTGCTTACACCATTGCTTTAGCCAGACAACATCATTCATCCTATTGCAGTTAGTACTATTTGGAGGCAGCTAGTGTCTAAAGTTGCTATGGAGGGATTAGGTAAAGATATGATCAAATATCTGAATGCTTTCAGTTTGGAGTGGGTGTTTATGGTGGAGCTGAAGCTATTCTAAATAGTGTCAACAGAGTGTTGAACACTCATCACAGCGATGGTTCTCTTTCCATGCTCATAGTAGATTTTTCTAATGCCTTCAATATGGTTGATAAGTCTACATTATTATGCCAAGTGAGAGCAAGATGCCTACATATCTCTTTGTGGGTGGAGTTCTTATATGAACAGATAGAAAAGTTATAGCTTGGAGACAGACATATCAGGTCATCTGTTGGAGTGCAACAAGGTGATCATGTAGGGTCGCTTCTTTTTCCCTCATACTACACCCACTTATCCATTATATCATGGACAACTGCAAGTTGCTTCTTCATGCATGGTATCTTGATGATGGTATGATTATTGGGGACACAAATGAGGTAGCCAAGATTCTAAATATCATTCAGTAGTGTGGGCTAGACTTGCATCTAGTTTTAAATATTTATAGAAGTAAACTCTTTTAGCCTACATGTGACGGTAGGAAGCTTTGCAAAGGGTTGTTCCTAGCATGTATTGGAAGACCTTTATTAGACGTGAAGTTGCTTGGAGGGGTGGTTAGTACGTATAAAATTTTTATTGAAGGTTTGGCTTTGGAGAGGGCTGCTGAAGCTGTGAAGTTAGTGCATCTTCTTCTCAGTTGGGTGATCCCCAGAGTGAGCTTCTTTTACATTTTTGTGTATGGGTATAGTAGAACTTTTTTTGGCTTGAAGACTTGTCGACCTATATAAATGGAGGAGGCAACAATATTATTCAACAGAGGCTTACGAGAGTCTATTGAAGACATTGTTGTTTGTGGAGGCCCCTTTTTTGGAGACTCCCAATGGAGGGCGGCTTCATTGCCCATTCATCTTGATATTTTTGGGGATACTTTCAGCAGTTGAGGGTTCTTCATATGCCTTTGTGGCTTCCAAAATGCAGTCTTCGGAGCTTCAAGATCATATCTTGCTAGACAGTGAGATTTACGATATGGACTCCATCTTCTATTATGCTCTTCATTAACTTCATGGCATGATTACCTCATTTGATCTCAATTTTTTTCTCTAAAAAGAACATCGTCCCTAAAAATATCCAAAATGTTTTGGTGATTGTTTTTTTAGAAAAATAATTGAGGACATGGAGGTGAAATTTAACATGATTGTTAGTAGACAAAAAGGCAATTTTTTGGTACCTTCAAGCTGATCATGTTTAAGATTTTCTCCTTACAATTCCTATTGACAGACTTGGTCCGGACATGTCACCGGTGGAGTATCGTAGTATTCTTAGATATCGTCTCATGATTCTTTTATTTTCAGCTAATGAGATATGCTTAGTTTGACGTAAGCTATGCTTATATACTTTTGGGGATAGTGCAATTCATTGTAGGGAGATTCTAGATTTTATGTACAGATATGTTCTTGTTATAGACATTTTATTTGATGTACCCATATGTGCATGTGTTGCTACTAAAAAGGGGGCGCTTGTGAACTTTCTAACTGATTTGCGGGATGGAAGATCCACACTTAAACCTGATGATATTTTAAATTTTAGATAGGTCGGAAGGAAACATGTTTGTGTAGATTTAACAAGAGTTTCTCTACTGGTGGGTTTAAAGAGTGGGACCTTCACAATGGGGCGTGTTGTCCTTAAAGCTGCTCAGCAAAAGTGATGAAGCACGAGAAAGCGTGCATTGAGAATCAACATGCCTTCATCCTGTTTGGTTTTGATACTTTTGGGCTCTTAGCACCTGAAGATGTTGAGCTTTTAAAGAGATTTCGAAAAATAATGAATAGTAATATTATGGTTCCTAGTTTTATGGTTGTAATGTTTAGAAGGATTGTTTGGTAATTCAAAAAGGACCAGTGACACAACTTGTTGCTCGTTTGTTTCTTATTTCGATGTTACGATGAAATCATAATAAAAATGTGATTATGATAATAATATCCGAATTGAATATTGGTATTTTTGGGGAATAAATCCGGAATGAATGAAAATATGTGGTTACAATTTGAGTAAACGAGATGGTGAATGGATCTATGTATCTCCGTAAATTTAGAGAGGAAGAGTCCATCTTACGAAAGCTTCCAAATCACGATCTACATTCTTTCTCCTCTTCGATATCCTTCAATATATTCTTTATTGTGTCATCGATGGTAATTTCTTTCAAATATGTAGAATTATACCTTTGTGGAACCTGGTAAAATCTCTTTGTACCTCTATCATGCTTTGATTTGCATGTGTTCCCACCTTTTTCCTTTGATGTCTCGAAAGTCTCCAAACCCTTTATCAACAACTAATATATATTTGTGACTGTTATGCTTTATACCTTCTTCGTGTTTATAAAAGCCTACGTAGAACTGATGTAAAATAAAAAAGAACTTATTATTTAGCAAAAGAAAAAAGGAAAAATAGACTAGTTGATCCAAATCAATATGTTATCCAATAAATCATATACTGAGATAGTCATGGTTATTATAGTGGATTGGATTGAAAAAAAAACTCCCCCAACCAACTTTTTTTTGGCATCAAGTGCAAAAAGTAGACCAATTTGTTTCATATGCACATGCAGAGATGATAATAGATGATTCCTTTAACGATATTTGCAAGTGTTTACAACAAAAGTACAACATATAACAACAGCGAAATCTTTTCCCACAACTAAGTAGGGTCGGCTACATGGATTCTTCGCCTCGATTCAGATCTATCTTGGTTCAATCCCAGTCTTATATCAAAAAAACTGAGATTCCTTCGTGTATTCTCTTTCCAACACTTCTTGGGCCTTCCTCGCCCTCTCTTAGCCGACTCAATATCCCAACAGCTTGCATCTCCTATGCATCAACTGATCTTCTTTGCAAATGATCAAATCATTTTAAGCGGTTTTCTTGCAGCTTATCCTCGATCGAAGCTATACCAATTTTCTTTCTGATTGCATCATTCCGAATCTGATCTTTAGTGTGTGTCCACACATCCACCTTAACATTGTCATTTCTTCTACAACCATTCTCTGCACATGTCTATAATTCACAGTCCAACATTCATATCCATAGAGCATAGCATGTCTCACGGCTACTTTGTAGAACTTTCCTTTGATTTTTAAAGGAATTTTCTTATCACAGAGAACAACAGAGACTCATCTCCACTTTAGCCAGTCTGCATTTATTATATCAGTAACATCTTCATTAGTTTCGTCATCGTGTTGCAAAATATATCGCGACCCCGATTCCCGGGCCGTCGGATCCTCCCATATCCGGATCTGGTTACTCAGCAATAATTTATTCAGCAATCACAACTAACATTCAGAAACAGACTGCAAATAAAATACTCAGAAGAAAGTATTTCAACACTTTTCATTCACAAAATAAAGTTCAGATGACACATTGTCCCACTATAACCATTTACATGTACATCAGCTTGAAAGGAAAATATACAAAAAATTACTAACTACCTTAAAAAGTAAAGCAATTGTGGCTGGTTGGATGTCTAGTATGTAAGTTGGATGAATTTTTAAAGTCCTTGCGATGGCTCACCGACACCTGTTGGGTTTTCCATAAATCATAGGATAAAAATTAGCGAATGCTAAGTAACGAAGAAGAGAAAAGCAAACAAATTGTGTAATTTTGCAAAACTTGTTATCACAAAAGGTTTCATTCCTTCTTGTTAATTTAAGTCATATTCCTTTCTATTCCATGTCAGGGATTACTCCAAGGGAATTACCTCACCCTTCTTGGACTCCGAAGCTGTGGACACTTCGGGACTGGAGATTGCATTGATCTTGGTAAGCTTATGCCGCCGCACGTTGCCTCAACCAATCCTCCAATACTACCCTGATAATTTCCTTTTCTTTTATTAAACAGGTTCTCAAACCCTAGGCCTGGAAAACAAAGGAGCACACCGTCCTCGAGGACTCGATTGCTTATAACCTCAGGCTAACATTTAATCATATAACCTAGCGGCTTTAAATACATATTATCGTGACCCAGCCGCTATTGAACCACCCGTGCCTCCACATGGCACGACCACATCTTCCGTCGTTCAACCCGAAGATATTGTCTCCCGGTACCACGCGTTGCAAAACATTCATTTCATGCGCACTTAACATAATATGGCAACCGTGTACCACCTAGGTAGGGAAACGCCAAAACTGGTTCTTTCTGACAAACCTACAAGTTGCATGCCCGACCTGTAGTTCTACTCCCAGTCATCCTTAACGTGACACACGATCCTTTTCAGGATCTAACTCAAACCACATCAATTCCCATGTTGTAATTCTTTCGTTAAGTCTTCGACTTGCATAATCAACAACACTTAGTATAGACCCATATATATATTATTCATAACCATATATACTCGTATTTATGCCTATTTTTAACTCCCAAACCCTAACTTTCAAAGCCAAAGCATCAATTTGATGCTTAAACCTTATTTTAGTGGGAATTACAAAGCAATTCTTCAGACTTTCTCAAAAATAGCCAAAATTAGGGTTCTTCGTAGCAAAGAACACAAAATCAAGAATTTCAATAATTTTGTATGAAAATCCAATAGCAAAAGGAAGGATTTCATTACCTAATCAAGCTCTCTCTTGTGTATGCAAGTGATGAATCCACGATTCATCGCCTTTATTCTTTTATTTTAGCTTCATTTTCTTAGTCAAACACATGTAAATACCCATTAATTTCATAATTTTACCATTTTGCATGCATTTGTTAAAATTGCATTTTTAACACTTTTTGTACATAAATAAAAGAATAAAGAAGAAAAGAAAAAGAAAAGAAAAATAAAGGATGTAGTTATGCAATAAATACAGACTGACCCAAACCCCGAGAGAAGGTCAAGACTTGACCTGATCGACCAGGAATAAAGTAGGGGGAGATAGGGTCTTCTGTCAGAAAAAAATAAAAAATATCTTGTTAATATTTTTCATGTATATTTGTACAAAACTTACATTATTTTATCTGTACATAATGTGACCTCAAACTAATTATTTTCGTAAATAAAAGATGTAAATAAAATTGTGTTGTAAATAATAAAAATATTTGTAAAATAAAATATTGTATATATTGCAAATAATTACACCCAGAAAAAGCCACAAAGTGATAATTGAAACATCAATTCCGGCTCCACACAAGCTCAAATTGAACCAAACTCACTTCCATCATACTATAAATTAAATTATCTTTCAAATGGCTGTGGTTTCATTATTTTTGGAGTTACGGTTAAAAAGTCGGTTTTCTGGGGTGTTTTGTGCAGTTTTCCTATATATTTGATGAACATATTTATTTATATTTATTTTTATACATAATATATATTGTAAATATTGTTTTCATTAAAAAAATTTAAAAAAAAATTAAAAATTAAAAATTTAAAAATCCTTTATAAAAATTATTTCCTTATTTGCACCTATGTACATTATATGTATATAATATATGTATACAATTAATTTCCCTAAATAAAAATTACCAAAAAAATTAATTATCTCACATTAATTAATTTATTTAATTAGGAAAATCATATGTAATTATTTAATTTATTGGATTTATTTGAATTCATTTGATTTGATAACTTACCTTTTATGTGAAGATTTGATTTTGTGCCTTAAATAGCCACCATTAAGGTGGTTAATTGATTTTTGGGAATTATTTAATTTATTTATTTTAATTAATTACGAAATTCGTTTTTAATTAATTATTTATTTTATTTATTCAATTATTTTATTTAATTAACCAATAAACCCTTTCCTCATTTGTGAATATCTTCCATTTTTTATTTTCTTCTCTTTTTAATGGGCTCCTTCTCCCTCATTCACACTTGATCGATCTTTGGCGGAGAGGAGCCCGGTTTCCGAGAGATTTCTTGTTGAAGAGGGTCCTAGCCTCCGATCCGATCGGTGACAGCGATTTGAGCTTCGTCGAGGCCATCATGGCGTGTCCGAACCCCAAGGTGAGATCCACTTTTACTGCTCGTTATTTTTCGTAGGTAAATCGTAGGCTTAGAATTTTGCGTAGGAGTGGTGATTAATTTTTAGCCATTAAAAACCACAAAAATTTCCATCACATTTACGTCCGATCCGAAATCGATTTTCATCTCATTTTCTGATCTTCGCATTTCACATTCTATCTCACGCAACCTTCCACCTCCGACCACGCACGGTGGTCGGAGATACGGATCTCTCTTCCATCTCGCCGAGATCCGTTCATTCACAGTTCCTATTTTTGTGTATACATAAAAAAAACATAAAACTAGTCTTCATGTTTATCTCACAATTATTTTTTGCAGGAAGAATTAAAAAATTGTTCTTTGTTTCTCTCTAACCTTTGTTTTGCAGGTAAAATAAAAAAATAAAAAAAATTTGTTTTGTCTCTAACATCTTGTTTTGCAGGAAAATCAAAATAAAAATAAAAAAATTTCTTCTCCCTTGTACTTCCTGTTTACATTTGCTGTTTAAAAAATTGAAAAAAATATATTTTTTCTTTCCTTTATTATCATTTCTGTGCATACAAATAACAATAAAAAATAAAAAAAACAAAAAAACAAATAAAAAAAATAAAATTGCAAGCAGGCAGCGGCCATCAACCCGCCGCCCGCAACCCCATCGCGGATCCGCCAACCCTCCACCTGCCTTGCCCGGCCGCAGTCCTCCTTCCGCGGCCACGCGGTGCGGCGGCGACCCACACGCCGCCCCGTTCCGTGCGCGACCTCCTGCGACCCGCACCCCCTGGTGCCACGCGTCCTCCCAGCGCGCGTGTCCTCCGTGCCATCTCCAGACCCGCCTCCAGTGCGGGTCGCCAACCCAGCAGCCCCAGGCGCGACCCCTCCGCGCCGCCTTCCGCCGCCCCGCCGTTCTTCCTGCTCCAGGCGCCACCTCCGTCACCCATCCCGCGCTCGGTGCAGACCTCTGACGCGCCCCGTTCCTCCGCGCGCGGCGCCGGATGCTCACGCCCCGCGTCCGCCTTCATCCCTCGGCCCCATCTGGTGGCGGCGGCTTGCAGCCCTCCCCTCTTCTTGTGTTTCTTGTGAAGGAAGAAAATAAACGAAGAAGAAGCCCTAGGGTTTGGATTATAAAATTGGTACATTTACGTAAATGCCCCTGGAAGTTTTGAGATTTACAAAGGTATCGCACAACTCTTGAAAGTCATCTACACGGCACCCTCCTACTGGGTAATTTGCAACTGTTTGGCCTGAATTTTATTTCTGTTATCTTTTTGTGCATGAACTTTGAGAAAATTACATTTAAGTCCCTGTCTGTCAGCATCTTGAATTGCATGATCTTTTTGAATGGAATAAATGTTTTTGTGATTCTAAAAATTCTCAGAAAATTCGTGGATGCTCATGTTGTAGTTATCATCATTGTAAAAATTTTCCATCAATTTTTATTGTCGTTTAATATCGTTAAAAAATAAAAAAGTGTCTTTTTACTTGCTCGAAATTGAAAAATACAAAAAGAGTGTGGGTTGTTTGTTTTATCACTTTTCTTCATTTGTGTTTTTTTTTTAAATTTAAAAAATAAAAAAAATCTAAAACCACTAAAAAATTAACTCTGAAATTTGACTGCATAAGTTTTTCAAACGTGCTCCTTGTGTTCGACCCTGTTCGCTATACCAGGTAAAAAGAATAGCGAAAGCCGCTTACACATTGAATTTCTTGATTTATCTTTATTAAGTGGTTTTAAAATACAAATTTTTCCGATTGACCGCGCTTGGTGATTTGGGTCACAACGACCATTATTAATTACATACTTAACCCGAGTTGTCAGGCGTGTCATCAGATATCGTGTTTCGTTTTTAGAAAGGCTATTTTAAGACTCCTAAAAAGATCGAATTTCATTTTCATATCAAAACGCTAAGAACGTGTCAAGAACACGAAGAACGAATGAAGAACGCGAAGAACACGAAGAACGTCAAGAACATATTTTCTCTTAAAATTTCGGCAGAGTTTCCTCTTATCGGGACATATTTCTTGGAAAATTTCAGCAAAGTTTCCCCTTATATCGGGACATATTTGTCAGAAAATTTCGGTAGAGTTTCCCCTTATATCGGGACATATTTCAAAATAAAAACAAAAAGAGTTTCCTCTATAAAATTAATCCAGAGGAAAATAACGACGAAACTGAAAGAATATACTCAAACACAAGAGATGAAGAATCGGTAGATACCACGAATCTTAGGTGAGTGAACATGTGACGAATCACAGGATCACTGACGTGCATAGCCGCCCGCACCTAAGTAGGGTATTACACAGATTTCTCCATCAAAATAATTATAAAAGCATAATAGAAAGAATATAAACATAAACGATGGAGAATCGGTAGACACCACACGTCTTAGATGAGTGAACGTCTGACGAATCACAAGGTCACTGACGTGCATAGCCGCCCGCACCTAAGTAGGGTGTTACACATATTTTCCCTCGAATGACAACAGGAAAATGAATCGGAAAGAAAGATGAATCAAGAACAAAACTTGGAAGAACAAGAGCACGAATTGAAAGCCTAGATTACGAAGCAAACTAAGAGAACATCATACCTTTCTCCTCCTCGTTCTCCCGGCAGCGCTTCGCTAGCGCTCCTCCCTCGCCTCCCACTCCTCCTCCTGACCTCTCGACCCTAGCCCTTAGGGTGGTGGTGGTAGTGAAAGTCGTAGAGAATGAATGGGTGGGGGGTCTATTTATAGGCTCCCGACAACCACTAACAATGGTTAGAAAACCATGGTTTAAACCTTAACCATGGTTTAACAACCCATGGTTTTTGCCCATGGTTTTAGCCAAAACTTATCCCAAACTTGGGGCTTAAGTTAGAACATTCTAGAGGATTCTAGATTCGCTAATGATGCTTAATTAACACTAATCGTGATTAACTTTCACTAATCGCGATTTAACTTTCGCGGCTTACGCTTATCTTTTGCTAACTATTTATTAGTGTTTGCTAATGATCATTAGCGGTTTTCAATCTGTCATTAGTTTCTTTAATCATGTTTAATTAGTCTTAATGACAGTCATTATGAGTTAATGACATCTTAGCCTTCCTTCTCTTTCTTCTGAAAATCATAACAATTCGAAACAAATTCTGATTCACACGAAACAAATTTCGTTGGTTTTCTCTTGACGAGACGGATCTTATTATATAGGATCCGAGATATGCCAAGTTCAAGACTTTACAAAATACATCCTAGATATCTAAAAGAATCTCTTTTTTGAATGTTATCATCACAAATCTTCACCTCGATTATTTCACCATTACTTCCATCAAAGGTGCACTATATATATTCCATCTTAGCCCTGCTTATATGAAATCCTTTAGTCTCCAATGCATGTTTCTAGACCTCAAGCTTCTCATTTACTCTATCTCTACTTTCGTCAATCAACACAATATCATCAACAAATAATATACACCAAGGTAACTCGTCATGAATGTGACTTGTCAACTCGTCCATAATCAAGAATTGGATTCAAAGCTGAATCTTGATGTAAACCAATGTTGATGTCAAAATATCCAGTCTTCCCAGATGGGGTCCTTACACAAGATAAAGCTCTATCATACATGTCCTTTATGAGACTAATGTATGGACATGTACTTGTCTCTTCTCCAAAACTCTCCATAATATCTCTCGTGGGACAGAATCCTAAGCCTTCTCCAAATCAATAAAGGTCATACGAGTTTCTTTCTTTTATCTCTATAAATCTCCATTGTTCTCCTCGGCAAATGGACGGCTTCAATAGTTGAGTGACCTGAGATAAATCTGAATTGATTTTCTTTTACGTTGGAAACTTGACTCAACCTTCTTTCGATTACACGTTCCTAAATTTCCATAGTGTGACTCATCAGCTTGATACCTCTGTAATTTGAACTTTATTCTTATAAAGAGGCACCACGAAAGTCATCCTCTAATCTTTAGGCATTTTCTTGCTTCGCCAAATAACATTGAATAGATTTGTAAGCCGAATCAAACAACACTCACCTAAAACTCTTCATATTTATACAAAGATGTCATCCAGTCCTACACCTTTCCCAGGTCTCATAACATTCAAAGCCGCATCTACTCCTTTCTTCGCATTCATCTGTAGCTTACACGATTCAAGTATTTTTCATTACTAGCTAGATCACCATAAGTGATCTATCTATTTCCTTCCCCAATGGAAAGTTTGTGGAAGTACTGCCCCATCTAGTCTCTATATCCTTATGAGTAACAAGCATGTGACCTTCCTCGTCCTTAATGCATCTTACTTGAGAAAGATCTTTGGTCTTTCTTTCTCTTCCTTTGGCCAACTTGAATATATCCTTCTGGCCCTCCTTAGAGTCGATATTTTTATACAAAACTTAATAAGCTTTTGACTTAGCTTCGCTTACAGCCTTCTTTGCTTCCTTCTTCACTATTTTATAGTTTGTGACATTTTCCTCCATTCCATCTTTAGACATAGCTTTAAAGCATGCTCTTTTAATTTTTAGCTTCTCTTGCTCCCCTTCACTCCACCACCAAGCCTCCTTTTGACCTGGAGCTCCTCCCATTAACTCGCCTAGAATCTCTTTGGCTACCTTTCGGATACAAGATGCTACTGCCTCCCACATCTCATTTGCACTTCCGCTACAATCCCAAGATAAGTCTTCTAAAACCTTCTTCCTGAAACTCGATTGCTTCAGTGGAAGATTCCACCATCTAGTTGTAATGATCTTAGAAACCCTCCTTTTTTAACCAGTCCTTTTATTTATACATCGAAGACTAACAAGCGATGTTGGGTTGTTAAACTCTCTCATGGGATTACTTTCAGTCTTTACAACACAATCAATCTCTTCTCCTCAATGCAAAGTAATATGTATGTGTTCTAGTTGGCCCACTCTTATAAGTTTAATTAAATTCTCATCCCTCTTCTTGAAGAGAGTGTTTGCTATGAAAAGATAATATGTCGTCACAAAATCTAGATTGACTTTTCCCTCTTCATTTCTATCCCCAAAACCATGTCCTCCATGAACACTAGCATACTCTTAAGCATCTTTTTCCACATCTCCATTAAGATCTCTGCCTATATAAATCATCTCTCTTTGTGGGATTCTTTGTAAAATCTTATCCAGATCCTCCCAAAAAAGCTTGTTTAGTCCTTTCATCTAAATCAAATTGCAGTGCATAAACTGGGATGATATTCAGAATTTCTTCTATCACCAATTTTAGCAAAATAACCTGATCCTCGAATCTTTACAAGTCAACCACAAAATCCTTCAAATCCTTATGAACGAACATTCCAACATCGTTTCTACCCTTATCTTTACCTGAATACCAAAGTTTAAAGCATGTCTTCTCGATCCTCCTTTCTTTCTCTCCAACCCATTTAGTCTCTCGAAGACATAGTATATGAATCTTCCTTCTTTCCATCGTAACCACTATCTCCATCAATTTTCCAGTTAAAATGCAAATATTCCAACTACCAATCCGCAACTCCTTTGCAATCTCTTTTGGACTAACTTCTTTACTCGTATGCGTCCATTATGTGAGAACCCTTGCAAATTTTGGACTGCATCTAGGCGTTGATGCAGCGAAACCTGCTTATTTACCGACATGTGTTCCTCATGCAAGAACCCTTCCAATTTTGAACGTACTTCCAGGCTATTATGTACCATGCGTTCCTCATGCGAGAACCCTTGCCATTTTTCCATTGCATTCGGGAGATGCAATGTGTCGCATGTAGGGAAAGACCCAACGAAATTTGTATGTTTGCATAAATCCATGTTGAAAAGATCCAACTATCATGAGGCAACTTCATAAATAGTATTTTTTTTAAAAAATAGCATTTAGGAAGTTGTCTCCGATTGTTTTACGCTGGATGTCGGCTATCTAACACAACCCTCCTCATTTACTTGAGCTTGAGACCAACTATGGCTGAGCTCACAAAAGTACAATATATATAAGATAAATTACATAAAAAAGTTCATAAATAAATGTCAGATGCAGTCAAAGGTACCATGTGATATTCTCTTTTAAAGATGAAAAACGTTATAATCACTCAGTCAGTGATGAGTTCAAGGACAATCACAAACTTATTTTTTGAGTAGATTGCATTTGAAAGGTCATGAAATAGATATCCAAATTCAAAAAGTAATAATGTGATATACAATCTTTAAAGGTATGTTTGTAGAGAGATAATGGATAAGGAAGGACAAGGAAAGTTTATCCCACATTTCTCGGTTGTATAGATAAGAATTGGATGGATAAAGAGAGATAAATGGTACTTATTTGTTGTTTTCCTTTTAATTGGAAAGAGGAGGAAAAGATAGAAGTTAATTACGTTAGAGGAATAAAAAGGGTAAGTGGTAGTTATATGCATTTTTATAAGGAAAAAATGGGGTTGCCCCCTGGGGGCAGCAAACATGGCTGCCCCCGCCCCATTTTTCGGCCTCTTTTTTATTTTTTTTTGAAAAATAAAACCATGTATATTCATCCATATATCCCTCTTATATGCCATTCGAATTTCGTAAGAAACAGAGACTCCTACGGCCTCCATCTCGATGATATCGATTTAAAAAAATCCTGTTACCGTTAAAAAATTACTGTCCGGATGGAGGCCGTAGGAGTCTCTGTTTCTGACGAAATTCGAATGGTATATAGGAGGGATATAGGGATGAATGTACATAGTGTTATTTTTCAAAAAAAATAAAAAAAATTGTCCAAATAAGTCGGGGGCAGCCATGTTGGCTGCCCCTAGGGGGCAGCCACATATGACCCTTTTTATAATGGGAGATACTATAAAAATATTGACAGCATATCGAAGGATAACAAAAAAATTGCTGTAATATAATTTGGGGCCCACGAAATTTGGATAACACCATCCCATTTTCATCTTTAAACTACATCATCTCCGCATCACATTGAAATAAATTATAGAGATGAATATATTTAAAATTACGATATTATGATTAAGTTTATATTGAAGAGCCTCTCTCATTTTTTGCGGAAATACAAAGAAAAAATCATTCGAAAAAAAGCAAACAAAAAATAACAAAGAAATAAACGATGACGATGGCTTTGCCTCCACGAATACAAAGAGGAGGATCAAGATCAACATCAACAACAAACCCAACGGCAACGGCAAAAACAGATCCAATGTATTATGAGAAACGGAAAAGAAAGAAGGAAATACCAGCGGCTGCGTGGGCCCCACACTTTTGTCAAAACGGCCGGACTTTGGGGCCACGTCGGATCCGCCGATAAGGGACGTGGACACGGGACGCAAAACGCGGTGGGCTTAGACGAACGGTTGCTGTCACCGCTCTCAACGTAGGTGACATGTCACGTCTAAGGATGCCACTCGCGATATTTGACAAGTGAGGGGACCTCCGAGAATGTTTTAAATGGGGCCGGACAATCATTTTTCAGTCCGATCAAGGAAATTGTTGGTTCAAAGTAATTGGATCGTTAATGATGTCAGCATTACATCATTATTTCTATCGATAATGGAAAATTGGATCGAGTTTAATTTATTGGTTCGATCGCTCGAACTGATTTTTTGAATCGATAAAATCAGATACATATATGTAAGTATGTACTTATATATCAATGAAATAATTATTTAAAATATCACATCTTTTAATAGAATAGCATGAGTGTCTATTTCAAGTAAACTCTACAAAAGTTAGTCACATTTTCTAGCATTATATATGAATACAATATTGTAATCCTTTATGGGTTCAATGGGATTGCTCTTGGGCACCTAACATGGCTATCCCGCCCCATTTTAGTATTTTTTTATTTTTTTCAAAAATATCATCATTTATATTCATCTATAATCCCTCTTATATGTCATTCAATTTCATCAAAAACAAAGACTCATATATCCTCCATCTAAAACATGTTGATTATAATAATGTTTAGACCGTTAAAATTACCTATTCTAAATGGAGGGCATATTAGTCTCCGTTCTAACGAAATTCGAATGACATATTGGGGGTATATAGATGAATATACATGGTGATATTATTCAAAAAAATTTAAAAATTACGGAAAACATGGGCAGATGCAGTCCCATTTTTTCCATCATTTATTTATACTTGTTTCTAGAAAATTACTTTAGGAAAGTAGTGGCGCAACTTATATTAAAAAATGAGAGGGGCATAATTGATATTATATAAGTTAATGGCACAAGTGATAAAAAAACATTATTTCATTATTTAAACTTATATTTTTCGAAAATTTATCAAACCATCAAAACTAGATCAATCTGGGTCAACCCGGTCCGACCAACACTCGGACCTAGTTTTTTATTTTCTTTTTTAAAAAATTAATTACGTAGAGCCAGCTGAATTGACCAGGTCAGAGCCGTTTCCTGGTTCAATCAATCGGACCAGTCGATCCGATCTGATTTTTTAAACCCTCTCCGAGGAAACACGTAGTTGGTCCTTCCATGGAATTTGGGATCTACCTAGGGGTACTAATTGAATCGAACTATTCGAATTCGATTAGGATTCGTTTGATAAAAATTCAAAAAAAGTTCGATGCGAAATCAAATTAAATGAATTTGAATTTAACTTGTGGATTCGATTCCTAAATGAATCGAATTTGAATTCACTTGAATTCATTCGATTAAAATTCGATTCAATTCGCTACACACATATATATGATATAGTATGAGGAATTATATATATATATGTAAATAAATGTAGTATATATTTTACAAAATCTCCACAAACGATACACAATTTAGTATAATAATTAATTTTTTTCATGATCTTATTATGAACATTCTATTTTAGAGGTGCAAATTGCAAAGTCCCCATATCTCCCCTTTTACTCCACCAAATTCTCTCTCCCATCGTCAATAAGAAGAAAAAATCCCTAAATTTTGCATCAGCTTCCGACATCGTCGGCTGCAATTGTTGCTCCGGTGTGTGCTTCAACGTCACCGATTCTAGCCTCTCGCAGCCCGCTCCAACATTGGCTCTAGCCTCCTATAGCCCCGCTCCTGATCGCTCTCTCTAACGCTGCCAAACTCCCTCTCCTGCTCGTTCTCTCCAAAATCGCTGGCTCCAACCTCCCGAAGCCCGCTCCTGCTCGATCCCGTCGTCGACAGTGCCACCCTCCCGATCTCAAACCCCACCACCAGAACTTGCTCTCCCTAGTTCGTGCTCTCCCCCACTGTCAACAACGACATCGGTTCTTGACTCGTCAATGTCACAACATCTTTTCATCACTCCTGCAGCAGCTGGTATCGCCACACGCGCCATCAACATTGGTATGGAAAAATCTTTGTAGATCAAGTTCAAAGAACTACGTTCTATCAAGTATAGGATCTTAGTTTTTGCTCAATATCTATGACATGTTATGTTCGTTAATCTAACTATAAGAAGTATAGATGTATAACTTAATCTAATTAGTGCATTCAAGGGAGACAGATGGGAATACTCCTAATACAAAATGGATAGAGATGTTCAAATCCGGATAGATACAAGCATTTCAAATTTTTCACCAAAATGATAAAATGAGAAAACTAAAATAAAGATTGGACATTATAAATTTTAACAAATTCTCTATGGCATCTATTTAAATTATAAATCTAATGAAGGGGCTAAACTTTGTACATTTAATGTGAAATGGTTATCTACAGGCTTCTTGATGTAAAAAAATCAATTATGTATTCTATTTTGTATTCTTCTTCATGTGCTTTTGCAAGTAGGGGTGGGGGAAATCTCAAAAAAATACCATTTCTAAATTATCTTGATGATGATGAACAACTTATTTTTATCAAGACAAATAATAGAATGAAGTGATCCCTATTGGTAGAAGAAGATTTATAGCGAGAAAAGGTAGCATCATTTCAAGGAGTCAAGGTCATACACGTAAAGATGAACCAATTTCAATCATGAGCCATAGCTCGTTCTCTTCACAATTGCGCATCTTCTGATGTTGGTATGGCACCAATGAATTGGTTAGTTCTGTTTCTAAATATTGTGGAGACTTGTGAAAATAATTCAATATGAAATGAATCGAAATAGAATATTCGAAACTCCAAATGAATTGAATTTGAATTTAGATTATAAATTCGTTTAAAATTCAATTTAAATTCGGATTCAAAAATTTTATAACGAATTGAATATGAATCTAGGTGGATTCGAATATATTCGATTCGATTAGTACTCATCTACCCGAGGGTCTCTACTCTAATTTACCACAATACGAGATATTAAAGGGTATTTAAATTATGTTATCGTATTTTTAAAAATTAGATATAGATATAAAGGAGATAATGATTATCAAATCTTAAAAAATTAGATATAGATGTAAAAAGAATATTGATCGCATCTGAATATAACTAGAAATATTCTATGAATAACCTTAAATACACATGTAATGTATAGAATACCGATGATACAATACAATAAATGTACTTATATCATAATAATTATATCAAATATGGTGAAAGAAAGTATACAATTATATTACCATGGTTAAAAACAAATGTACAACTATATTTTTATATGAAAACAGATGTATATATACGGATATGGATGTTTGCGGATATCAAGGTGTATCCTTATCCATATCTAAAATGGACGGATACAAATAGTTCATTTTGTTTAAAACAAATACGGTGATGCATCAGATACAAATATATCTTTTATAGACATTAGGGATTTGCTAACTTTTTACACCACAAATCATGTGATTAATAAGCATCCATTTGTCCGTCAAAGGTGAACCGAATCCACCAAAATGTGATACTTTTACCCTTCTTATTTATATAATTCACAACTCATTTCCTTCTCATTCCTCCTCCCCCCCAAACTCCTCGCTCCCCCACTTTGTCGACCCACTCCACTTATTTATATAATTATATATATTTCTATTTATCTTCTTTTCACTCTCCCTCATCGGAAAATTGTCAAATTCGATACTTGTTTAGATTCGATTCGATTAAATAGAGGTTTGATTCAGGTTCATTTCAAAAATAAATGAATCGAACATGAACACAAGTTTAGGCTCGATTAAATAAATGAACATAACCTAAAATTTGTAGGCTCGCTCAAGTTCGGTCAGTTTACACCGATAACTCCCCCTGCCACCCCACCTCCCCAACACCTCCACTCGCACCGCCTCTATATCCCCCCTCCCTAGCACCTCCCACACAGCTCCCCTATGTCGCTCCCTTCCCAACACCCTTGCTCGCGTTGCTCCCGTTCTAAGCACCTCTGCTTGCATCTCCCATGTGTTGCTCCCCTCCCCAACACCTCCACCTGAAACTCCCCTATGTCGCCCCCCTTCCTAGCACCTACCCAGTAGCTCCCCCCTATTGCCTCCTTCCCAGCACCTTCACCCACATCGCTCCCCTTCCAAGTACTTTTTCTCACATCTCCCCTGTGCGACCCCCCTTCCAAGCACTTCTACCTGCACTGCCCTTCTCCCCAACACCTCCGCCCAAAGCTCTTGCACCGCCCCCATTCTCAGCAACTCCCTTGGATCTCTCTGCATCGCCCCCTACCCATCACCTCCACTTAAATCTCCCATGCATTGCCCCCTTCCTAGCAACTACAGCCGCAACTCCCTATCATCATTTCACTTCGAGCACCTTTTCCTATACCTCCCCCGCACCGTCCCCTCTTTCCAGCACCTCCGTCATCGAGCTACGAGCAAGGAGGTTGATGTGCTTTTACCTCTGTTGGGTTTACCAGAAAGGCGAAGAGGGGGAGAAAATGGGAAGAGGAGAAAAGGAGGATAGTGGAATAAAATCCACCATTTATTTAAATATAGTTTGATTAACTTAACTTTATCGTGAGCAAGTTGACTCAAGAAGAGTCAACCTAAGGACATGATTCGTGGTTTAAAACAAAATAACTTCACGACATTGAAGGATAATAACGATGTTTACAATGTCGATGAGGTAATTTTCAAAGAATCTAAGGTCCGTGGAGTAAAAATGCCTAGATATTAGATTATTTGTTCTCTGTGTTCAATCCCTATGATATATACGTGTTTCTCTTTATATACAAATTAATATTGTAGTCTTTTTATACTTGAGTTTTTTTAGTTGTGTCCTTCCTATTTCATGATTACATAACAATCTCTACAATGTCTCTTTGTTAACACGAATACCCCTACCGGTAAACTTTAGTAGCTCAAATTGATTGATGTGATGGTCAAAATATTAAAATTACCAAAATGTTTGCCATTTATATATCATGAATCTTGCAAAATTTGTCACTTACCTTCTTGAAACTATAATCATCTTAATTATCACCCCAATCATATAAACTTGTCAACTTTTACACTACTCATCCTATAATTAACTTCTATCATTTTACCACTAAAATAAACATGATTCCGTAAAAATAAGATTTATATTACCCATATTGTTTGTCATATGTACAAGTGTATGCCCTCCTTACCTCCTTCCCATCTTCTGTCTCACATCCTCTTTCATGCCTCCCTCAGTTGTCCTGACCTCCACCCCCTCCCCCACACCCTCCCCATCATCATGCTATCGGTGACAACAAGATATCAGTGTCGGGCAATGACAAGGTGAGGAGCCGATTTGCTGCGATCCGTGGAACCTCCATCCCCACGTAGCATGGCTATTTTTCGAGCTTCTGGTGAAGCTTTGAGGACCTACTCCGACCCTCTAAGGCGACGATCGAAGGTTTTGGACTTCCAGTCTCGCATCTGTCATTTCCCCACCGATTCATGTACTCTCTTTCATCTTCTTCCCCTTCTATATACTTTCGCTCTCTGTCGTGATCCCAATATCACCTTTCCCACCTCATGTTCTTCCTTTCTCTTACCATCTCCCTCAGTTGCTCGTAGGGTGGAAGCCAGAAATATTGTCTTGGGGGAGGGGGAGAATAGAAAGATTTTTTTAAATATATATAGAGAGATTTTGTTTACTTAAGCTGTAATTTTTTGACTTTATATCATACCACCTCTAAAGATATTAAATAATTTGTTTGAATATATCACAATAATTTTAAAAATTGAAAAGAAAGCTCAAGTAAATAAAATTATTCATAAGTTTACTATGTCAAAAGTAATACATGAATATAAAATATTTTCATATAAAATTATAATTGTAAGTATCCATTCTTCTTCTTTATAATTCTGAATTGTTCTTTATTATTTAGAATTGTTCCTTAAAGTAACTTTTTAAAGCATTTTACGATTATTGTGGTTACTAACTTAATGGAGATTATGAAATTCTCTCTATTTTTTCACTAATTCACTGCATCTAATCAAGTTTTGTTATTCCCTTTTTCCTTTGACGTGGATTAGTTGGCAAAAATGCAAATGCACGGATATATATATATATAGGGGAAACTTCAAATGAGGCGGGGTCTCACCACTTTTGTGGTGAGCCCCTCCATCTCATCCATTTAATTTAAATCCAACGGTTGTGATAAATTTCACATTAATTACATTATTTTAATGGTAAAAAATCCATTTTGGTCATTTATCAAATTCTAAATATAGAATGTGACAACTAAATTGCCTAATATATATCTCTCTCTCTTGATTAATCAGCGCCCAGCCGCCTCCTCTGCGTCATCTCCCCGCTGCACGTCCTCCATCTCTCCAGCAACATCTGTCGGCGGCAGCAACATCCTCCGTCCACCTGCCTCGTCTCCCTGTCGCACGTGTGCAGCCGTGCCACCGCCCAGCCGCCTCCTCTGCCTCACACGAGGCGGCACCGCCCGCCTTCCTCCGCGCACCGATCTTCAGGCGGAGCCACAGCCCCCTCTTCGACGAGGCAGTAGACTTCTGCTCGTGCCCCTACCGCCCGCCCTCGGCCCCGCTCTCCGTCAGGCCGCGCTCCGCCTGCGCGTCCTCCAATGTAGCACCTCGCTGTCGACGCTGAAGCGTCGAGATGTGCGCAGAGGAGGGGCCCCTTAGTTTTTTTACAAATCGTAGTTTTTTTACAAAAATGGAAATGTTTTGTGCAAATTTTGAATTTTTTTACAATATTATGTCAATTTTTTACATGTTTCCAATATCTAACAGTGTACTTATTTGTCGCAGAACTCTACAGAAATATTACAAAGTGATCAGAACATTTTACAAAAGAGCATCTAAAATTTACAAAGTGATCAGACACTCTTACAAAGGAGGAGATTCCGTTACATTATCGTATAATATTTTTACTCAACTGATATTCAGATTTACATATTTGTTTACCTTTTTTACAAATCTCAAGGTTTTTTCTCTATTTTGCAGGACTCGAAAACATGTATGGTAATTGAACTTTAACACAATGAAAAACATGCGTGAATTTTACAAAGGAGGGAGATTCAGTTACAAATATTCACTGATTTTTTTAACAAAACAAACTTACACAATTACAAAAAAGTTGAAGCTTATAAAGAGGAAAAATACTCTTACAAAAACTCACTGAAATTATAAAATGAATGTACACATTTACAAAACTGATAGAACCATTTACAAAATGAAATTACAGTAATAAAATGAAATCATTAACGAAATTTACAAAGAGTAAAATATATTTTACAAAAATTCGTTGTACTTTACAAAGCTATGATTGATTTCAGATCGTTTGGAACAAAATCAGAAATTAATCAATAAAGGCATTTGTGAAAATACCAAATCGAGAAAAGCTTAGAATGGAAATTTGAAACCAATAAATGTTCGAAATTAATAAAATCAATTTGATGAAAATGCCCTTTTGGATGAGGTTTTTGATGCAACCGTCAGATTGAGATCTGACGAATCTGCTCGATGGCTCATCACAATATTGGTGAGACCCCACCTCATTTGAAGTACCCCTATATATAGTGTTACTATATCATTATCTATTTTTAAATAGGAATATGGATGCTAATTTAGATATTGATGAATGTAAAAACTATGTTATATTCTCCTTAAAAATTGAAAGAGATGTATAAATGGTGCCGATCACATATAAATATTTCATATATAAGCTTAAATGTACATGCATTAGATGGAATATAGATGATATAAATAAACTAATTATACTTATGTCGTAATAATTATATCAAATAAGATGAAAGAAGCCATAAAACAATAGATTTCATCATTTGTATCTCTATTAGAATATGCAATATCAGTTATTTCCCTTTATTTTTTGTAATATCACTTCTGCCCGCGTATTCTTACAAAATGTATAGTCATTTCCTTTTATAACATCGGTTATGTCTCTAGTTTAACTTGATAGAAGGATAAATTTTCAGTTTCGTAAGAATATAGAGGAAGAATTCATATTACAAAAAAGGATTTTTACACCCAAAACCCTGAGTAATTTCGTAATTATAATCATAACCCTGTGTAATCGTGAATTACACGAGAAACCGTGGATAGTCACTCCGTCTCACACCCATAAACCTCCATCAATTTTCATGTTAACCCAACCAACTCGTTCCAATTTCTATTAAAAAATAAAAAAACTAAAAAAACTATTACCATCTCGTCCTCCTCTGGCATCTACCAAATCCCTCCCACCCATTCCCTCGTAACGACTTTCTGCCATGCCCAGACCTTCTCCTTGACCTCCTCAAGGAGAAGAGCCTTCCCGGAGGGCTTCGATGCGGTTGAGAAGGAGGAGATCAATGTAGAAGAGGCTTTGATGTAGTGGAAAAGGAGGAGGTCGATGCAGGGTGGGGGGATTCGGTAGAGGTCGACGGGGCTTCGGTGCAGTGGAGAAAGAGGAGGTTAGGGGGGCACGAGGCCCTTCGATGCAGGGAGGGCGGATGAGGAGGGGGGGCTTCAACCAGGAATGACAAGCTCGACGATGCTTCGACAGGGGAGGCCCGGTGTGGGGGGCTTCGATGCCTTGGGTGGGTGTGTGGCCCGATGACGCTTCGACAAGGGAGGCAAGGCATGGGGGGCTTCGACGCAAGGAGGGCGGAGGAGACTTGGGTTGGGGGGGGGGGGGGGGTCTCGATGTAGTGGAGAAGGACGAGGAGCTCGATCGCGAGGGGCTTCGATGCAGGGAAGGGGGACTCAATGCAGAAGAGAAGGACGAGGAGCTTGACTGCGAGGGGCTTTGATTCAAAGATGGTGGAGGAGGGCCTCGAATGGGGCAAAGGAGCCCAACACAC
Source organism: Ottelia alismoides (assembly GCA_037367405.1). NCBI lineage: Eukaryota > Viridiplantae > Streptophyta > Magnoliopsida > Alismatales > Hydrocharitaceae > Ottelia > Ottelia alismoides. Next base: position 461,630 of record JAZKJV010005662.1, on the reverse strand, counting down.
TTTGATGTAGGGAGGTCGAAGGAACTTGCTTGGGGGGAAGCTTCGACAGGGGAGCCCCAACACAGGGGGCTTGGATGCATGGAGGGTGGAGGAGGGCTTCGACTAGGGAAGAGGAGCTCGACACTAGTATTTCCTTCTAAGGTCAGATCATACTTGATAATCGGTACTTGGCGAGGGTCAAAATATGTCTCACACAAGGCAGAGACAAAGTCGCTATGGCGACCACTCATGAAACCACGATTAGTCAACAATTAACCCACAATAATGATCAAACAATAAAAAGCAAGATGAGGAGTTAAAATTTATTATAACTCTACAACAATGATGTGTATAGGTGCAAGTATGTAGAGCTCGAACGTAGGGAACAAGAGGTAGATCGAGGCAAAGAATGCTAAAAAATGAATGTGAAGTATTTGTCTATATGGGTTATTTTTTGTGGGTTTTTAATTTTATATATTTATTTATTTTTATATTTATATTTATATTTGGATTTTTAATTTTTTATTTTTTAATTTTCTGATTTTATATTTTATTTTTTTAATATATAAGGCTATATAAAGAGTATATATACAATATAGATAAGAAAGAGATAGAATATATATAAAAATAGGTAAAAAGAGGCAAAATACAGGAAATAAAATATTTTTCTACTTTTTACATTTTTTGATGTTTTTTTTTATTTTTCTGTATTTTTGCTAATTTTTTTGGTAATTTGAAAGTAAAAAATACTTAAAACATGGAAGAAAATAAATATTCGAAATTAAATTGGAGATAATAAATAACAAGTAGAGCCAAAATTCTCCAAATTAATTTAAAAATAAAGATAATGAAATATAGAAAATTCGAAAATAGTGTTTATATTTTTGTGCTTTTTTATGTAAATTTTATATTTTTATAAATGTTTTAGGGGTTTTGCAATTTTTATGAGTTTTATTTTGTATTTTTAGTGATTTTTGGTCTGAAGTAGTAAAATACTTAAAAAACATGAGATATATTTTTTTGGAATTTTTGAAAAGGTTTTGTAATTTTTATATATTTTCTAATGCAAACAGGGAAGAAAATTCACATTTTTTTATTTTTTTTATAAATAATAAAATGCTCAAATGCAAAATAAAATTATAGCGTGAATGTGCAATGCAAAAGGAGCTTAAGGCTATTGTTTGGGATTTTTTTGAGATTTATAGATGAATGAAATAAATGCAATCAACATAGAGAAACTACACTACTGGTAAGGGTATTTTTGTAATTATATAGAGAAATATTTTTGACCAAGCTTTTTTCTGATTGGTCTAGGAGGGATGTTGACCCGGTCAACTACCCCTCCTGGACCGTCTGCTTCACGGATCCGGCTCTCACCCCATTTTTTCCCATTTCTCTCGCCCGGATCCTGCAGCGTCCTGCCCCAATTGTTTCGCCCGCTCCTCCCCCGTGGATCAGCGACCCTCGCAGATCCTAGGAAGTCGCGGATCATTCTTGGATGCCGTGCCCCCGCCCAATTCTTTCCAGCCGCCTGGGACACCTATAAAATCTTCATCCTCATCCGCAGGACCTCAGCTCGCATCGCACTCTTCCCTGGTACCCTAGAACCACTCCCCTTGGAGACAATAATCGGATTTGGGCCTTGGTGATCGGAGAAGACCGCTGCAGCCGACGCTCGAACTTCGTGGTCGGAGTTCCGCCGCAACGAGCCTCCCCCTCCTTCTACAGCGAGGTTGAGGCGACGACCCCCTTCGACACCACCCCCATAGAGCTTAGGATTCGGATAGGACCCTCAGGTAGCTTCCATTTCGTTCCTAGCTCCCATATCGAATCAGATCTTTCATCTTCACTCTGCCGCACCTCCGCCCGTTCCGACCAACCGGTCGGAGCTTCGCCAAACACTCCTAGCCACTTCGATTGACACATCGACTCATCGTCCACCTTCTTACGCGACATGATCTTCCAAATCTTGGCTGCACAAGCCATCATTAGGCCCTAGGTTCCTTCTGTCACATCGCTGGAACCCCCACCTCCATTCGTCGTCGCTTCCTTTTGTTTTCAATCAAATAACAGTGATTGGAGTACGCCTCTGAGTTAGAGCTTTCCCATGCAGGTCTTTGCACGCGTGGAGACACCCCGAATCGCCTTCGATACGTTTTGCCAGAGCTCTACCAGGTCCTATCCTCCTTCCCGAGGATCCGACCGTCGGCGAGCACATCAGTCCCATCTACCCGACGTGGAGAAGCCTCGCGAGTCGTTCGTCGTCGTCCGATTGTTCATCGGAGTGCAGGATCATCGCTAGTGCTCTGGTGAACTTCGTCCAGGTGGAGTTCGTCCATCACCTCTCCCTACTGTTGGATTACTCCCCTCTGCCAGATTGCATCACAGCCATCCAGTGCCTATAGCTGTCAGGGCATTAAATCTGACATCTAATGGCCCCCGTACCGCACACGTAGCCGACCAGTCAGAGCCCTTGGACACATCAGAGCCGCACGCCTCACCTCCGCTCAGCACCTGACACCTGTCCACCCCACGCGTGATGCACGAGCGGCTGGGGTAATTTGCTCCGCTACCCCTGCAGTTAGTTTCTGTTATTATTTAGTCTGTAAAATAAAAAGTACACCGTAGGGTAATTTGCAATTTTTCTCCTGCAGTTTTTCGTATTTACTTTCTAGTCCTTCCTATGTGATAACACGTGCTTCGTCACGTGTATTTGTGGGATAATTGCATGTAGTACCCTGGATTTATGTTCAGTTATGTTTTGAAGGGATAGTTTTATTATTTGCACTTATACTCCTTTGCGTGTTGATATTGGACATGTGCTGAATTTGTTGGAAAAAATTACAATTTTGACCCTAGAGATTTCACGCATGTTATTATTTAGCCCCTGGAATATGTTTTCATTGCATTTTGGTTCTTATGTGTTGTGCCTTTCATTTTTGATTCAATAAATAACAAATATTGTCCAAAAATCACGAAATTTTGACACATGTCTTCTGTCATGGTGTAGAAATTTCCATGAATTTTTGGTTTTATTTTGTTTCCATTTATTATTTTTAAAAATTCAAAAAGCACAAAAATAACTACGTTTTGCTTTTAAAAATCCACTAAAAATATTAAAAACCCTTGAAAAAATCAAAAAAAATCTTATTTGCTTGCTTTGTCTTGTTTTCACTTCAATCTAAGTTTCATCTCATTTCCATTTATAAAAACCATAAAAAATGAAAATACTTAAAACCTTAGAAAAATCATTAAAAATTCATAAAAAAAATCAAAAAAAATGTATTTTAGGTTTCAGTAGTTAGCTTTTAGTTTGTAGTTTCACATAAAATTGTTGCTGAAATTTTATAGACATTTTAAATATTTTTAACTTGCCTTTAGATTCGGGATGTACAATGTTTAGTTTTTTTAGACTTATTTCATTTTATGAAAATTAACTAAAAATCAGAAAAATTCAAGAAACTTAACATAAACATATGAATATTTTAAAAACTCAAAAATATTTTTATTTAAATTTTTTGAGTATTTTTTATGCTTTAAATCATTGTTTGTTTGTGACTTTTTGAAACTTTTTAGCCTTTTTCTTAATATTAAAAATTCCAAAAAAATGAAAAATATAAAATCCACCTAATGCTTTATTTTCTGGACTCTTGACAACTTCGTAGCTTGCGCAGTCCATGCTCCTTGCGTTCGACCGTGGTAGCTATTCCGTGTTAAAATAAAATAGCAAGGCCACTTGCCACATACATTACTTGTTTGATCTTTAGTTTGGTGGTCTGTTTTTCTTGTTGAGTCCGGTCCGAGTGGTTGACATCACAACGAACTTTGATACCATTCCTACCTTAGTCGCTTGGGGTTTTCGTCTCATCAGAATGACTGTCAGGGGCTGATCCGAGTTGTAGACCACCATCTGAGTGTTTTGAGATGGTAGTGGCTGGTAGTACTGCAGCGGCTGCTGGAACGACTCCGCCTGGACATGGTGAACCTATCTGGGCTGGCTGGAGTGTTGGGTCGAGTTGCTGCTGCCGTGATCCACCCGTGACCTGAGACGGGGATGGGAAGCCGTCTGTGCCTCCTGGAGACACTTGATCTGGGTCTTCAGGTCACTCAGCATCTGTGTCATCTGATCTAAATCTGAGATATGCACTAGCACTGCTTCTTCTCAATCAACCCAATCCGATCCAACTTCTTGCTGATAATCCCCATATCAGTGGCCGTCGACTCTGCCTGTGTTGCGGTTGTTGATGATGTAGATGGACCGGCATCAACCCGTGCTATCCTCTGATAGGATATGGCCTGTGGCTGGGGCTTCCCCTAAGTGTACAATCAGGTCTGAGACATCAACGTGTAGTTCTCTGCCATCTCCTTGTAGATGGCCCAGACCTGATCCTCATCCTTGGAAAAATATGAACCCCCACAGGATGCATTGACTAGCCCCTGCAGCTCCAGTGTAAGCCCGCAAAAGCAACTCTGGACGAGATTGGGCTTGGATATATCATGGTGGGGATACCGGTCCGTGAGCTCCCTGAATCTGTCGCATGCCTCGTGAAATTGCTCGTTCGAGAGCATGGAAAAGTTGCTGATCAGGGCCCTGGCTGCATTAGTCTGGCTGAATGGATAGTACTTGTTCAAGTACTCGTTTCGGAGATGTTCCCATGTAGTGACAAATCTCCCTAGATGTTTCAGCCAGTTGGTTGGCTTGTCTACGAGAGAGAAAGTGAAGGCCATCATCTTGATAGTGCCCTCATCCATGAGACGATCGTGGACAGTACTGCAGATCATCTCAAACTCCTAGAGATGGAGATGATGCTCCTATGTGGCAAGTCCGTGGAAGCGGGGAAGAAGTTGAATGGTCTGAGGTGGGAACTTGAAATCTCCCGCAATGGCCGGCAACACTGTCCATCTGTGGGTGAGAATTGCACCAGGGTTGTACAACTCCCTCATCGGTCGTGCAGGTGCAGCTGGTTGTACTGGCTCCTCAGGGTCTCTACCCTCAAGAATCTCTGGTCCTCTGCCTCCATTGGCTCTGCGCTGCTCTCTATCGGCTCTCAGCTGCTCCATCTCTCTGCGTATATCCACCATGAAAGCCCCCTGATCTCTGATCTGATGCTGCATGATCTCCAGAGAGGCTAACAAGGTGTTGTTGATGGCACCATGATTCAGTACATACGTCTGTGTCCCGCTGGGTCCATCGGTGCGCTCCTCACTGCTCTGCAAAGGCAAAAGACCAAACTCAGGTACCGATAAATCATATGTTTGCTGTGGTCTTAGCTCGAGCACCACAGGACTGGTAGAAGGGTGGTCGAGGGGGAACAGGGTGGAGTCAAACTCGGGTTCAGAGAGAGGGTCTCGGCTCTCATGAACCAACCTAGATGAGCGGGCTGGAGTGCTCGAAAGCGGTGCAGCCAGAGGCTGCCTAAGGGATCTCCTGCCCATCATCTGATGTAGCGAGTAAGGCGGATGAGATCTGGAAAAACACAAGATCAGAAAGCAAACCCCCAATTCACCTACTCACGTAGAGCTGATGACTGTAAAGGCTCGGTCTTTTATCTTGTCAATGTTATTAGGTGAGAAAATAGTCTTTCAGAGCGATTAAGCGAGCTGGTAGGAACCCAATGCTCTTAACAGACTGTCCCGTATAAAAGGCCGGTAGTCTGCCAAGAGTTCAGGTATGGCTCTATCCTAGTGTGTGGGTCACTCTCTTGCTCACCCAAACCATACAATAAGGGTGTTAATCTCCCAAGATAAATTTTTAAGTGAAGTATCTTTTAAGATCAAGTGAGTTTAGCGGTCCCAATTTTATAGTTTTTCTTTTTTAGATGTTTTCCAAGCAAACAACGCCTAACGAATTTTTCGGTTCTCTTGATTATTTTAAGTCCAAAAATAGGGGGAGAAAGCGAAAAAGTCGATACACGATCAAACACGATGATGCATGCAGAGTGAGAAATACGTACGTGACTCCAGCTCTCTATATGCAGGGTGATCCGTGCATAAAATAAAGACTGAAATTAAGCTACCTATATGATGCAAGAAGAAATTGACCTTAGACGAAGCAATTTTTACACGATAAGCACAGTAGCTAGATAATCAGACTAAGTCTGAAGTCCGATCTTGGAAACCACTCGGTGCTTGCCACAACAGGTCCTGCACGCGTTGTATGTGGCTCCTCACGGCACATGGACTCGAGCCTAATTAAACTAACTTTTTCTTTGTGAGTTAATTAATCAAGTCCAATTACCGATCTATAGGAACAAGCAAATGATTAGGGTTGTGACTTAATTAATTTACATCATAGTCACAGAAAATCCAAAGTGTAAGGGCCAAAACCTTCGAAATCATATATGCAGTAACGAAATCGGTTGAAAACAAAACTAGCGAGAAATCCACGGTAGGGTCCCCCGAACACACCGGTGCTTGGCGAAACAGACCCCGAAGCAATCACCAAGACTGAGAGTTTCTGTCCCGTATTATTACAATAATAGTAGCAGAAAATGAATCTAAGCTAAACTACACTAAAGCTCCCCACACTCCTGCTCCGGCTCTCTCACGCTCTCATGCAGCTCGATGCAGAAACAAGCCTCCTCCAAGTCACGTGGGTGCCTCAGCACTCCGAAGATAGCCGCCCTCGCTCGTCGGACCCTCGCAAGAAAGTCAAAACAAAATTATGCCAGTCCACAGTTATTCAAATATATAAGAAATAGCAAGAAAAAATCACACAAAAAGGAAACTAACTACTAAGCCATGCTCCCCAGCAACGACGCCATTCTGATGAGCCGGAAAACCCCAAGCGACTAAGGTAGAATGGTATCAAAGGTCGTTGCGACCTCAACCACTCTGACCGAACTCAACAAGAAAAAATACCACCAAACTAAAGATCAAAGAAGCAATGTATGTGGCAAGTGGTCTTCCTATTTTATTTTAACCCGATATGGCTACCAGGGTCGAACACAAGGAGCACGAATTGCGCAAGCTACGAAGTAGTCAAGAATTCAGTAAATAAAGCATTTGGTGGATTTTATATTTTTCATTTTTTTGAATTTTTCATATTAAGAAAAAGGCTAAAAAGTTTCAAAAAGTCACAAACAAACAATTATTAAAAGCATAAAAAAATACCCATAAAATTCAAATAAAAATATTTTTGAGTTTTTAAAATATTCAGATGTTTTTTTTAATTTTCATGAATTTATCTGATTTTTAGTTAATTTTCAAAAAATGAAATAAGGCTTAAAAAAACTAAACAGTATATAGCCCGATTCTAAAGGTAAGTTAAAAATATTTAAAATGTCTATAAAATTCAAGCAGTAATTTTATGTGAAACTACAAACTTAAAGCTAACTACAGAAACCTAAAATGCATTTTTTTTATTTTTTATGAACTTTTAATGATTTTTCTAAGGTTTTGAGTATTTTTCAATTTTTATGGTTTTTATAAATGGAAATGAGATGAAACTTGGATTGAAGTGAAAACACGACAAAACAAGCAAACATGATTTTTTTTTGGAATTTTTCAAGAGATTTTAATATTTTTAGTGGATTTTTAAAGGCAAACAGTTGTTGTTTTTGTGGTTTTTGAATTTTTGAAAATAATAAATGGAAACAAAATAAAACCAAAATTTTGTGGAAATTTCTACACCATGGCAGGAGCCATGTTCAACATTTCATGATTTTTGGACAATATTTGTTATTTATTGAATCAAAAATCACAGGCACGACACACAGGGATCAAAATGCAATGAAAACATATTCCATGGGTGGAAATAATAACATGCATGAAATCACTAGGGCCCAAATTGCAATTTTCCAACAGATTCAGCACATGTCTGATATCAACACGCACATATATATAAGTGCAAATAATAAAACAATCCCTTCAAAACATAACAGAACATAAATCCAGGGTACTACATGCAATTATCCCACAAATACACATGACGAAGCACGTGCTACCACACAAGAAGTTCTGGAAAGTAAATAGGAAAAACTGCAGGAGCAAAAGTGCAAATTACCCTATGGTGTACCTTTTATTTTACAGACTAATTAATAAAAGAAACTAACTGCAGTGGTAGAAGAGCAAATTACCCCAACCGCTCGTGCGTTACGCGTGGGGTGGTGCTGAGTGGAGGCGAGGCGTATGGCTCTGACGCGTCCAGCTCGTGGATCTAACGGCTCTGACTGTTCGGCTATGTGTGCGGTACAACGATCGTTAGCTATCAGATCTAACGGCCTGACAGCTGCAGGCACTGGACGGCTGTGATGCAATCTGGCGGAGGGGAGTAATCCAACGGCATGGAGAGGTGTTGGACGAACTCCGCCTGGGCAAAGTTCACCAGAGTATCGGCGGTGATCAGGCACACCGATGAACAATCGGACGACAACGAACGACTCGCGAGGCTCCTCCGCGTCGGGTGGACGGGACCGATGGCCTCGTTGACGGTCGGATCCTCGAGAAGGAGGATAGGACCTGGGCGAGCTCCGACGAAGTGGGTCGAAGGAGATTTGGGGTGTTTCCACGTGCTCAAAGACCTATAAGGGAAAGCTCTAACTCGGAGGGGTACTCCGGTCACTGTTATTTGACTGAATCAAAAGGAAGCAACAGCGAATGGAGGTGGGGGTTCCGACGAAGTGACAGAAGGAACCTAGGGACTAAAATTGGCTCGTGCAGCCAAGATTTGGATGATCAGGTCACGTAAGAAGGTGGTCGATGAGTCGATGAGTCGATGTGTCGATCAAAGCAGCTAGGAGTGGCTGGCGAAGCTCTGACCGACTGGTCAGAGCGGGCGGAGGTGCGGCGGAGTGAAGATGAAAGATCTGATTCGATATGGGAGCTAGGAACGAAAGGGAAGCTACCTGAGGGTCCTATCTGAATCCTAACATTCAGGGGGTGGTGTCGAAGGGGGTCGTCGCCTCAACCTCACTGCGGAAGGCAGGGGAGGCTCGTCACGGTGGAACGCCGACCACGAAGTTCGTGCATCGACTGCAGTGGTTTTCTCCGATCACCAAGGCCCAAATCCAATTGCTGTCACCAAGGGGAGTGGTTCTAGGGTACCAGGGAAGAGTGCGACACGAGCTGAGGTCCTAGGGATGAGTATGAAGATTTTCTAGGCGTCCCAGGCGGCTGGAAAGAATCGGGCGGGGGCACACAATCCAAGAATGATCCGTGACTTCCTAGGAATCCGCGAGGGTCGCTTATCCACGGGGGAGGAGCGGGAAAAACAATCAGGGCAGGAGGCTGCAGGATCCGGGCGAGAGAAATGGGAGAAAATGGGGCGAGAGCCGGATCCGCTAAGCAGACGGTCCGGGAGGGGTAGTTGACTGATGAATCCACATTTCATCATCTTTATTCTATCATTTTGGCACCAAAAACCCTAGCAAATGCCTGTAAGTAGCATTAAAACCATCATCTTAGCATTCACGCATGTGCATTATATTAGTGTATAAAATACTGTAATTAAGGCCAAAATTATAGAATAAAGAAAAGAAAAAGAATACAATATTGTAAATATTTTATGACCCGAAACCCCGAGACCTAGGCATCGTGATGAATAGGTCGACAAGGAATAAAGTAGGGGGAGATAAGGTCAAAAATACAGTATAAATACCCATACATTCTATTCATTCTTTATTCATTTTGGGACCTATTTTTGGTTCCACTTTTTATACATCAAATAAAGAAACTTTGTACATGAAATTGTAGATAATTTAATATAGAAAAATACAAAATTGATTTCACTGAAAAATAATGTACAGATAAAAAGTTATGGTCTGAATAAGAATCCAGAATCCCAACTTCCCAGACCCGTATCTCACAAATAAAAACTCCAAATGCAGCATACTCACCTTTAATTGTATATAGAAGAAAATAAGCTATTTAATGGCGGTGGTTTCGCATTTGGCGGAGCTACGGTTTGGAAGTTGAGTTTTGGACCCCCATTGTATACTTGTACAGATTAAAGTATTCAATTTATTATTTATTTATTATTTTTATAATTTTATATTTTTATAATGTTGTAAATATTACTTATAATAACTATGTACATTAAAATTGGAATAAAAACCTAAATAAAACTTAAAATAAAATACATACATACTTGATACATAGGTATTATACCTGTATTTATATCTATATAAAATATACTTCTATTTTATTAATTTTACAAATTGTATCAGAAAAATAAAATAAAAATATATATGAGTATATAAAAGTATTCTACAATTTTATAAAATACTAAATAAAAATAATAAAAATAAAAATACAAAATAAAAATAAAAGTAAAAGAATACAATATATAGAATAATATACCTATATAGGGATATAAAAGCAACTTGTAAAAATATACTTCATAAAATAAATTAAAAATCATAATAAAATACTACATAAAATTTTAAACATTTTTTATTCTTTAACCAAAAATTAATTCGGCCTTTTTCTATTTTTAAACGAATTAATAAAACATTTTTTCAATCTTTTTCCTGGTTGGTCCACGTGGACCAACCAGGTGCGGTCTAGAGTTGACCTCGGTCAACTCCCTGACCAAGGCCTGCCACCTCTGACGCCCTGATTTTCCCCCGTTTTCAAGAAATTTTGGCGCCCGATCCTTCCATTTTCTCGCCGCAAATCCTTCTTGGAACTTCTTCCCTGATCATCCCTCTCCCACGACGCATCTTCAGATCACGCAAAATCCTCATGATGCGCGCGTGGATCTTGCTTGAAGGAGACACCACCATCTTCTACTTAAACGACCCGCCACCTTCGAGCCCAAGTTTGAACACCTTCGGTCCACCCCTCGCGCCTACTCCAAGCTTTAGAGCTTCCTGGAGGTGACAGCTCCACAGCGAAGCCATCAGCCAAGGCAGCCGAGGTCGGAGGCGCTTCCACTACCTCCCGCAAAGTCGCCGGTCGAGGTACCCTTCTTCCCTCTGGCTCCGGCCATTGAGGGCTCGCTCCGCTCTTTTATTCAGCCCATTTTATTCCTGTTAACCTTAGCTTCGAAAACCCCAAAAAGATTTGAAGTTTAATCGACTAAATCGCCAAATCAAGCACCTTGGCCGGAGCGCACCTCCGGTCGTGCATCTCCATCTCGATCCGAGCATCCCCGAGTGCATCCAAGGGTCCAGGCAGTTTGCCCTGGACTCTTTGACCATATCTGCAGGTCCAAGCAGCAGTGACGACCCCTGGAGGCGAGTTTTGAAGCTCACCGGAGCTAACGAAGCTCTCCAGCTCCGCCGGCCACCAGCGAGCACCACGGCCACCGCCGTGACTTTTTGACGCCACCAGGAGATAGAGGAGGACCAGAGGAGGCTCCAGCCCAATTTTGAACCCTAGAAGCCACCGGAGTCGGCCGGAGGAGCTCGAGGAACCTCGCCTAGTCGAAGCTCCGCCGTGTTCTTCCAGCCGCCTTCGCTACCGTCCGATCAAGGGTGGAGTCCCAGATCGAGCAGTTACCATTGGATCTCCACCAGCTTCGACCGTTGATCATCGCTGGAGATCTGATCGTCGCCGCTCATCCGCGAAGCGTCATCGGCCGTTCATCAAGCGTCACGTGTCTAAGTGGCTCCTTCATCGTCGTTGGATCGCGCGTCGAGGGTATTTTGCATCTACACCCTCACGCCTTTTGTATTTAGCATTTAATATTTAAACTTTCGTCTGTAGCGTAAAAACTTTGGGTTATTTGCACAAAGACCCCCGAACTTTCAATATTTGCATCCAGGTCCTTCGCCACGTCACCTCACGTGACCAGTACACGTGAGGTGTGGGCATTTTGCACTGGGACCCTCGGTCTTTGTTGTATTTTGTTTTAGTACCAAAACTGCGATATCATGTGTTAAATTTTTGGATATTTTGCAAGTAAGCCCCCAGGGTTTTGGATTATTACATTTTAGTCCTCGCCAGGCGCGTGCAAGTCACGCGCCCTGGTGGGAAAATTACTAGGACACCCAGGCGGGTTTTTGTAATTGGATTTTGGTGAAATAAATTGAATATTCAGTTCAAACTTTTGTGGAAATTTGCATGTATGCCCCTGGATGTTTTGAAAATTGTGTTTATATCCCTGCCAGGTCTTTAAGTGTTGCTTGCTTGATGTAATTATTTGGAGCCTCATTTGAAACCCAAAAATTCTAAAATTTTGAACTTAAGCTCCTGTGCACTTATTCTTCCACGCTATCAATTTAGTTTTTGATTTTATTTTATTTTTATATTTATTAAAAATCAAAAACGTGCTTTTTGTGTACTGTCTAATTTAGAAAATACCAAAAAAATATTAAAACACTTCTAAAAATTCCAAAAAAATACCTAGTGTCTATTTTAGCCTATTTTAGTGTCAGTCCAAAAATCATTAAAAATCTCAAAAGAAAAACACTAAAAATTTAAAAACACTCAAAAACTTCAAAAAAATATATAAAATCAAAGAAAAATCCAAAATGACAACTCAGTTTCTGTTTGTTCTCTATTTTATTCTCTTTCTTTGAAAATTAGTGTGAAAAATTTTGATTGCTGTTTGTTAATTTTAAATTGCATTTTCCTCACAGCCAGCACATTTTCCACTGTTTTCCTTTATTTTGCTAATTAAAAAAATACCAAAAACACCTTGAAAAATCCCCAAAAATCACAAAAATAGTAGAAAATCCTAAAAATATCAAAAACATTTCATTTCTGAATTTTTGGTTATTTTTGCACATTTTTATAAATATTTTAGCTTGCCTTTTATTACATTGTCCTTATTTTCCAATATTGAAAAAAAAAAGAAAATAAAAAAAACATAAAATATAAAATTATAAAAATCAGAAAATTAAAAATCAAAATATAAAATTAAAAATTAAATTAAAAATAAAAAAAATTAAAAATTAAAAACCCACAAAAATTGTATTTGCTTGCTTGCTTAGTGTAGACACATCACACACATACTTGTGCACATTCTTGTGAATTACCCTGTTTGCTCCATGTGTTCGAACTCTCTGCATACTTGTCACTATACACCGTTTGTGCAGAGTTAAAAATAAATTTGACTCCACACTTGTTTTTCATTGTTTGATAATTGATTGTGCGTTCATTGTTGATTAATCACATTTTATTGTGGGTCGCCACAGCGACGTATTTAGACCCTCGATAATTAGCGGTTATCATTGACCGGGATCAACATCCCTCCTGGACGAATCAGAAAAAAGCTTGGTCAAAAATATTTGATAAATAAATTAATAATAGAAGATGATTTTATTTTAAAAAATGTTCAACATGAAAAATATTCATCATTTTCCAAACTATTTTTTTGTGATTTTTATTTATTTTTAAGAAAAATAAATTATGTTATATACATTATATTACGTTATATACATGTATAAAATACTTATGTATTTTGTATTTTTATTTTTATTTTCTTATTTTTGTATAAGTACCCCTAATTTTACATTTTATTTACTTACAACATATTATTTGGAGTACAAAATAATTTTTATTTTATTTTTATTAAATATTTACAAGTGTATTATAAATAGGTATATGATACATGTGTACATGTATTATGTACAAGGTGATAGAGAGAGAAATTAATTTTTAGTTTTATTTTTCTAATTTTTATTTATATTTTTAGGAATATATACAAGGGGATAAGAATATCTTTTTATTTCTATTTTTAAAATAAAATAATGATAATATATACATATACATGGGAGGGAGTATGTACAAGGTATTGTGGCCTTATCTCTCTCTACATATTTTATTTGGCGATCAGGTCCATTTTGGACCTTCTCCTGGGTTCAGGTCACTCAATATTTATTCTAAATATTTCTCTCTCTCTTTTTTATTCTTTTTATTTTTGCACAAATACATGCTAATTATTGAATCTTAACACATGCATGCTTATTGGTAACTTATTATATTTACAACTATATACATAATGTTTTGCCAAGATATTTAGCTAAAATAAAAGAATAAAGAGTGATGAATGGGGATTCATCACCGCCAAAGTGTAAATTTCACAGAAAATATACCATGCAACAAAATTGTTCCAGGACTAAATACAAAATTCGAAACTCGTGAGGGCTTCCCTGCAAAAACACCAAAGGCATGGGACTGGTCGCGTACGCTCTAGCTGGACTTGAATTGCAATTAACAAAAACCTAGGAGCTTTCTAGCAAATATCCAAAAAGTTATAACATTATAAGAAAGTTTCAGGACTTAATAGAAATAGTACAAATGTCAAGGGCCTGGCTGCAAAATGTCCCCTCACATGAAGCGTCAAGTGAAGTGACGTGGTTAGGACTGAAATGTAAATATGCAAAGTTCAGGAGCCTTTTTATAAAGAGGATGGGAGTATACACCCTGGTGCATGTAATTTTACATGTACTGGGGCCTATATCTCCTACATTTTTTACTTTTTTTTGGAAAATATCACCGTGTATATTCATCTATATATCCCTCCAAAATACCATTCAAATTTCATCAAAAACAGAGACCCATTTGCCCTCCATCTAGAACAGGTTGATTACAACAATTCTAAGACCGTTAAAATTATATGTTCTATATGGAGGGCATATGAGTTTCTGTTTCTGACGAAATTCGAATGGTATATTGGAGTGATATATAGATGAATATACACGGTGATATTTTCAAAAAAAGTAAAAAAATTTCTTGGAGATATAGGCCCCAGTGCATGTAAAATTACATGCACCAGGGTGCATACTCCCCATCCTCTTTTATAAATATTACAAAAATATTAAAGTTGCAAATGAAAGATTAAGTACTAATATTAAATACAAAAATTGGCCGGGGTTAGGCTGCAAAATACCCACGCTAGCACAGATCCAACGGCGGGGCTCCTCCCACTTGCCACGTGTCGGGTTGTGGGCGCGCGATAACGGTTGGCACAGACGGGTGAGATTAGATACCTTAACGAGATTTAACGGTTGAAGCTCCTGAAGATCCGACGTCCGCTGCTTCGCTCCAAGAACTGACCAGATCCGACGGTTGGAAGATGACGACGAAGAACGGGGAAGAACTCATGGTGAGGCAAGCTTCCCCAACCCCGTCCTTCCTCCTCCGACACTCCTTCAAGCTCCAAAGTGGCCAGAAATGCTCCTGAGGTTCTCCTCTGATGGTTGGTGGCGTCCAAAAGTGCCAGTGCCTACCAGAGCTCTCCACCTGTATCAAGGTCGAGGATGAGCTCTAGGTAGCTCCGGCAAAGACCAAAATCGCCCCCAGGCATGGCTTCAGCTCCAGGTACCTGCAAGAAACTGTGATATGGTCGAGGGAAAGTTGCCCCGACCCCGTAGAGACGTGGAATGGCGTGGGGGACGCAAAGTGGAGGCTCGTCGGAGCAAGCTCAGGAGAGCGACAGTTGAAGGCGTATGAATCGGCGAGGAAACGTGAGGGAAGGTGGAAATAGAACCTAGACTAAGGAGAATCGAAGAAAACACAACAAAAATGAATAAAATTGGACCTCGATGGCTGTAAAAGCCGGAGATAGTACCTCACGGCCGTTGGCCGGAGATGGAGCTTGGAGCCACTCCTCGGCCCTGGCCTGAGCTTCCCTCGTCTCGCAGGAGACGCCCCCGTCACCGGCATCAATCCACACAGGAAGAGAATTTCAAAACTAGGTCCAGAAAGGGTTCAAAAAGTGAAGAAAAAACCAGGGGCTAGTTATGTACAAGACCGAGGTGGTGAGAAGAACGAGGGACAGCGCGTGCATCAATGATCCACACCCCAAGATAATCCTTGGGCGTGTATCCCCGATCCATGGAGAACAAAAGTCCAGAAGGAGTCGACATGAGATAGTGCAAGAAACGCCCTCGAAAAAATTGAGAAAACAAGACAAAATACGGTTCTAACAAGGGCCATATCTCAGTCAGAGTGATGATTGAGGACAACCAGGGACGACTCAGGTTGGTCCACGTGGACCAACCAGAAAAAATCCTTGGCAAAAAGAATTGTAAAATCTTAAAAATAATAAATGATTTTATTAATTTTAGATTATAAAATGGAAAATATTTATTATTTTTTGAATTATATTATGGTGATTTTTATTTATTTTTCAAAGTGTAAAAATACAAGTTACCTTTTATGGGCTATATATAGGTATATTCATCAATGTTTTTTTGTATTTTATTTTTATTTTATATTTTTAATTTTATTAATTTTATTAATTATTTTATAAATTTATAACTTATTTTTATAAACTTAAATACATTTTTATTTTATTTTTTGATGTAATATATACAATTAAATAAATAGATATATTATCTATATAGGTGTAGTTGTTGATAATTTATTTATGTATTTTCTATATATATTTTATTTTTGCATTTTCTTTATGTTTTTATTTTTGTTTTAATATACACATATATGACAAATAATAATTACAGAATTATAAACATATAAAATTATAAAAATAATGAATAATAAATAAAATGAATATTTTAATCGATATAAGTATACAATAGGGGTCCAAAACCTAACTTTCAAACTGTAACTCCAAAAAATATGAAACCACCTTCATTAAATAGCTTATGAAAAGCTATATAATAAAGATGATTTTGATATATTTTGAGTTTTTATTTGATAGATATGTGTCTGGGAAGTTGGGATTTCAGAATCTTATTCATATCGTAATTTTTTATCTATATATTATTTTGTCTGACATCAATTTTGTATTTTTCTATATTTTATTGTCTTCAACTTTCATGTTCAAAGTTTCTTTATTTGAAGTATAAAAAGTGGAACTAAAATAGGTCCAAAAAATGAATAAAGAATGAATTAAATAAAAGGGATTTTTAATGTATTTTGACCTTATCTCCCCCTATTTTATTCCTTGTCGACCTGGTCATCGAGATGCCTAGGTCTCGGGGTTTCGGGTCATAAAATATTTGCATTATTTTGTTCGTTTTCTCTTCTTTATTCTATAATTTTGGCTTTAAAACCGTATTTTATATAAATTTTGTACATAGATGCATGAATGAAAAAATGCATGAATTAAGGGTATTTACATGCATTTATTTTTTTAAGGCCAAAATGATGGAATAAATATGATGAAACGGAGATTCATCATCCTCCTATACAAACACTTACGCAATAAGTGCAGAAAAGAAAAACAAAGAAAAAAAGAAGAAACATGGATTAAATTCAATGATTAAACTTGTCCTTACAAATCAAAGTTTAGAACCTAAGTCGGACATTTGGAATTTCAATGCGTGCGGAACCTTAATGGGAATCGGATTTGAAATCCAACAGCCTTCGAGAATCCCAAAACTCTGCTCAAGTCCCCTCAATATCCAGGTCAGAATACTTCAACTCATACGCAAACCCTTATGATTATAAGTCTGACCCGTATAGTGTTAGTGATAGTGGCTCTCCCCAATTGAAATGACTAAGAGACTGACTTCTCCAGCATAACAACCCAGTGATTCCCCAATCCAATAACTCATTCCTCGAGGAGTGGGGTACTCCCTTCTTTCTAAGTTCAAGTGACAACTAGCTCAAGAGGAGGGGGTGAAGGGAAGAATGGATGGTAGCCAGTGTAGCTACCTATCCTAGGATGCAAGACCAGTGTAGTCAAGTCATCCAACTGCAGGATCACATGATTTGACTTTGAAGCTCAAGCTTGCTTATTGACTATACAAATATGTACACTCCGGCATGCATTTTATTTTTGTACAGGCCTGCCCACTTTTTTTGGAGTTTTTACTTTTTGCTCTCTTTTTTTTGAAAATACTATTCACAGTAGCATTTATATAAGGAGTTTTTCCTCTTGAGACAGTAGACTATCCCTCTTTTGAAGCTTTATTGCAACCCAGACTCTCCTGTCTTCAAAATTTATCATCACCGGATAGGTTGGGGTGCATTTCCCACCCTTGAGGAGGACAAATGTTTCCACTTGTGTACGTCTCATATCGGTAAATCCAACCCCCTCACCACTCCAACTGAGTTGAGCCAAGTGAAAGGTGCAGGTGTCCAAGTTAGGTCATTATCGACAAGAGTCGTGTGTGTACTCCAAAATACTCTACTTAGGCAGCCAAGAATCCATTGAACCAAGTCTCGTGATCCTCAAAGAATTAAGTCAACTAGACTTGAAGTACCTCAATTCCAGCTCCTATACGGTTCCTGTTATTAGGTAGATTTTAAGTTCAACCAAGCTTCAATCTTCGGATTTTACTTAGACTTGTTCAACCATCAAACTCAATATGAAAAATGCTAATGCTATGCAGATGCTATGAAGAATGCATGAACTATTTTTGTGATGCAATTTTCAAAGATTTTGAACTTTTTGTGGATTTTTGAAAATATGATGCATATGCAATTTTTTTAGATTTTTCAAAAAGGTTTTTCAAATGTTTTCGGTATTTCTAATTTTACATATGCTTTTTGGATTTTTGAAAGCAAATTGACTAAAAAACTAGGTACAAATATTTACACAAGGATGCATCTTATATTTACAAGACTTAGATTTTTAAGAATTTACAAGGGATAAGTGATCAATTATATATATATATATATATAATTGTAGTATGATGCCTATATTCCTCAAATTTATTTGAAAATCATTTTACAAACAATTTTGAAACTATAGTCCAAAATAATTTTTACAAACATTTTTATAAACATGTACACACATTTTGAAAATCATTTTGCAAAGGTTTTCCAAACAATATTTATAGATTTTTTAAATATTTTTGGAATCATTTTTCAAACCATTTGCAAATAGTTTTTCAAACATTTTTATTTCACATAAAGAAAATAATTTTTTCAAACAAAATAATTTTTACAAAGGTTGAAAATATTTAACAAAACATTTTCAAAATAGTTCTCAAAAAGATTTTCAAACTATTTTTCAAACATTTTGCAAAAAAAAAATTTCTCTTGATTTATTAATCATTAAATACAAAAAGAATTGAGGAATAATCAACATATTTTTATGAAGTATTTTTAATGAATTTTATAGGTGTAATTAGCCATAACTATTTTATTTCCTGTATTTTACATATTTTTTTATATATTCTATCTCTCTCTTATCTATAGTGTATATATACTCTCTATATAGCCTTATATATATTTAAAAAAAGAAAAATAAAAATATAAAATATAAAAAGAAAATATAAATCAGAAAAATTAAAAATCTAAATATAAATATAAAAATCAAATAATCAAATAAAAAATCATAAAATTAAAAACCCACAAAAAATAACACATATAGACAAATACTTCACATTCATTTTTTAGCATTCTTTGCCCGAATTTTAACTCCACATCTTGCTTTTCATTGTTTGATTATTATTGTGGGTTAATTGTTCACTAATCGGGGTTTCATGAGTGGTCGCCACGACTTTGTCTCCGTCTTGTGTGAGACATATTTTGACCCTCGTGCAACCTTGATTATCACATATGCACCCAATCGATATGTAGAAATATACATCAAATATGTATAATACACATAAAAATGTATCAAACACATGAGCATGTAGAATATAATGGTTACAAACCCTCTTTGCTCTAGCACCACCATGTTATGTACTTTGTCATCCCAATCTATGTGTTGTTGGCGTTGCTCGGGTAAACAACTTCTCTGATAGTCACCATCACTTCCACGTAGGCCTTGGACATATCCCCTGCAGTCATCGTTATCGCTTGTTGCAACCTCCCCCTTTTTTCTTCTTTGATGTGCAGTAAACAAACAAAAATGGGTAGTCCACTGGTGTTCTACCACGTGCAAGGATGGTCCACGTGATGGGGGCAACGACGATGCTCTACACGATGGTGGACTACGCATAGGACGTCTTTCCTCGGCCATTGATCGTCCTCACCGCCGTCAAAAAAACAAAATAAGGCATATGTATACCAAAATAATTAGGGTTTCTAATTTGGAATAAGCAATTAAGGTGACACATTAATGGAGGAGATAATTGAGGTGGTTAAAAACTATATTTAGATAGCATATAAAGATCAAAATCGGAGAGAGAAAAAGGGTGTTTACAAAGTGAAGACTGAACCACGGCGAAAAAGCCTAGTGGCCCCACTATATATTAACCTTGGGTCGGGGCCCTAGGCGAAAGAAAAGCAGAAAAAGAAGATAGGCAGTCCACGGGTTTTTACAGACCCCAGAAAAAAGAGTAGGGTTTTTTATTATTCAATATCTGATTCTCATCTTATCAGAGAGGATGCATGGAGGCAATGGGAATGCCTCGCCTTTTTCAGCAGGTTGCTGATAGTATCTAGCCAAACCGAGAAAGCAGTAAATCTTAGAAACATTTTTCGGCTCCAGTTCACTACCGCTTCCATCGCTTGGATATGACATGACCCAGAAATGCTACTTTTTCAAGCCAAAAGTCACACTTCGAGAATTAGCATCAAGCTGCTGCTGGCATAGCATCTCAAGTACGATTCTGAGATGTACTCAGTGTTGATCCATCGAATGCTTTCCGTGTGCAGAGAAGTACGAGCACCTTTTTTCATTCTTCCGGTTCGAGTAGGACAACGGTAGATTGTACGATCCCATGCGATGTGATGTTTTGATCATCTTCGTCAAGAGCCGAAAATGCTTTGCGAGGGTCCTGAGAATGATGCCTTAGTAGCTATGATCGACCCTTAAAGCACTACTCGCATTGTGAGTCGTTATGGTGTGGACTATATTATGCCTGGTGTAGGAAGTTGCAGAAGTTTGAAAAGAGCTAGTCCTCTCTCTCTCTCTCTCTCTCTCTGATCTTCATGAGGGTTTGATCTTACTGCCATTGATCTTGTAGCTAAGTGTGACTGACTTATCTATCTTCGTTGTGCAGACGATATGCTTATTGGTATGACTAGAGGTGGTGATTCAGAACTCACCTTTATATATAGTGCTTTGATAATCTCATTTGATTTTCCTCTGTTGTTTGAGACCCTTAGGAAGTTAGGTCTTCGGAGGACTTTCGTAGTCTGTTCCCCAATTCTCTCTATGTACTAGGTCTTTTCAAAAGTTAGAGTCAGATGGATCAATAAGCCTATCTTCTCCCTTATCGAGGTGGGGCACAGGGATTTCAACATCATGAAAAGGCGCATGCAGGATCCTTGTCGAAATGAGAGCAATGATTCGAGACCGCTACATTATTCTCTTCTCTCTCATCCTTCAACCAACTAGGAGAGAGAAGATAGAATCTAGTGGTCCATAATCACTCTCTCAAGCTCTCATAATTTTTGGCTTTCACAAAATCAGCCATATATATATATATATATATATATTGAAGTAAAAGAGGGTGAGATCCCAAGGTTGGAGTCATCGAAGAATCAATATATTAAAAAAGAAGGAATGGATACATGATACATTACCTTGACCCAAAAATTTAAGAGAGCCTTACAATGAGACACAACATTTTCCGGATAAAATCTCTTATTACTAAAAAGATGCTCATTTATCGCCAGCCAGATTGTCCACAACACTCCAAAAGGTCTTGCAACATTATCAGTAGAGTTGCCTCCTATTTTCCTTACTCCCTCCCAAAAGTTCAGTAAACTACTTGTATCCACCCAAGAGATCGCCAATTCTCTCCATACATTTAGTGAGGATTCACAAACAAAGAAAAGGTGATCAGCGGTCTCTGACTGTTCCCCACACCCGTCACATGCATGTACACCCAGAATCCTCGCCCTCCTGTCCTTGTCCAAAAGCCTGCCCCTCCTTATGCACCAAAGAACAACTTTTATTATGTTTGGTATCTTGCTTGCCTGGATAATCTTCATATCCTTGCACATGTCCGGGTCTTGAACTTGACCTCCACTTCTCAGTTCCCCATATAGATGCTTGACAGAAAATTTACTACCTGTCCATTTGAAATGATACCTGTCCTGGTGGAACTCTTCTGGGAAAGGGGTCTAGCCCTCAGTCTTTCCAAATCCTCCCTTCTTTTGTCTAAAAGACTCGCAACAAAAGTCAGTCCCAACTCTCCAGCAAGAGCCAACTCCCTTACGGTGGCCTCCTTTGCAGTTGACAGAGCAAAAAGTCTTGGAAAATGTAACTCCAAAGGGCCTTCTCCCGTCCAATCATCTCTCTAAAATATGAAGCCTCTCCCATCCCCTAGTTTCGGCGCTGTCTAATCGATACAACTGTCAAAACCTCCCGTATCCCTTTCCGCAGGGATGACTCAAATCGAAAAGATCCCACCTCTAAAGTTCCTTTCATCCCATAGATCCTTCTCATAAACCTTGCTACCAGATCCAACGATGCACCCCAGATGCACAAAACCGACTTTGCTAGTAACGCCTTATTCATGCATATCAAATCCTGAACTCCCAAACTCCCCTGATCGCGGGGTCTTGTTATCTCCTCCCAAGCCAACAGATGCATGTCCGACTTTTGTTGCTTCCTGACTGACCAAAAAAACCTTCTCATCAGCTTTTCAATCTTCTTTCTCACTCCGACCGATATCAATCTAGTCGAGAGTGCGGGGATGGCAGACATGACATGCTTTAGTAGGACCAGCTTCCCAACTCTGGACAAGGTAATCGCTTTCCACCCAACTAATCTGAGTTCTATCTTCTGAATGATCACCTCCCAATCTGTTCTCAGTTTGCCTACCATCGATGGAAGGTCCAGGTAGTTGATTAGCAGGTCGCCCAACGGACATCCAAGCAGCTCTGCAACCCTAGTCCTTTCCTCAATCTGTAACCCAAAAGTGATCACCACCAAGGTTGCAGAAATCGGTAGTCGATACTCAGTCAGTGGGGTCACTGACAAAGGATTAATCGGCAGTCGGACGACTAATAGGATTTAGTCAGCCATTAGTCGCTTTTTAATTTTTTATTTATTTTTAATATATAAATATTTTTTATACATGTATTATTATATATTTGCAATATAAATCATTTTTTATACATATATTCTTATATATTTGCATAGATTTGAATATTTTCTATACTATTATAATGAAACAAAAGGAGTAATTGACTTTAAATATAACATTAAGCATATTAGAATAGGTTTGATTTTAAAAAATAATAAAATAAAAAATCTCTTTGTAAAAGTCAGCCAAGTAGTCGGTCGATTAGGCCGACTAGTCAGCCTGATTAGTCGGGTTGGCCGACTAATGGCCGACTAGGCCTAGTCGAGTTGGCTACCCTCCCCCCCCCCCCCCCCCGACTCGACTAGTCGGCCGACTTTTACAACAGTGATCACCACTGATTTCTGCAAATTTATTTCAAGCCCAAACCAACTGTTGAAAATGTCCAACAACTGAGCCGTAGGACTGTTCATCTCATCTATATCACCCAGAAAAAGTATCGCGTCATCTGTGTACTACAACAACAGCACAGAGATCTCGGGAAGGCAAAATCCTTCACACCACCCTCCGTCAACTGCTTGCCTGATCAGATCCTCCAGTACATATGCAACCAGAACAAAAAGCATGGGCGCTAAAGGACAATCCTGCCTCACACCTCTCTGCGGCTGGAAATAACCGCCTTCAGGTTGCCCATTAACTAAAATCGAGAAGGAAGTTGTGGTGATACATCTTTTCATCCATGCCACCGGCTATCCGAGAACCTTCTTCTCCTCATCGAAGACCACAAAAAGTTCCAATTCACACAATCATAAGCTTTTGCAAAATCAATCTTCCACAATAACCCCTTTGCACCATTGCGTCTCCACTCTAAACAAATCTCTGATGCCATAACTAGACCATCTGCCATTTGGTATCTCGGAATGAACGCGGATTGACCCTCCAAAACAATCGAGTCCATAATCTACTTGAGCATGTTTGCTAGCACTTTTGCCACAATGAGGTAAATTCTGTTGGAAAGAGCGATTGGTCTGAAATCCTCTACTCTTGCCGAGTGATCTTTATTTGGGAGCAGAAACAATAAAGCCATGTTAACCTTCTCAAAACCTATGTGTCCATCCCTAATTCTTCTAACACTTCTGCTATTTCTCCCTTAAGGAGGCTCCAAAATTCTCTGTAAAAGAAGATTGGGAACCCGTCCGACCCCGGTGCCCCATCCTATTTGCCACCAAACCAACAAAATAAATGTTAAAATTCTCAGCTTTTCAATTCGATCCTATTTGATTGTCTTTTTAGCAGCCTTAGCTGCGATGAATGCAACAACTTTATACTAAAATTGATACAATAGGTTGTCGTTTGTAAGCAATTATAGCACCAATTCCACCCTCGAATTATCTAATGTATTCTTTTGTGGATGGTGACTTATTTAACCATGTTTAACATAGTTCCATGTAATCCCGATCATCTGTAATAACTATTAGATTAAATTATCAGGATTACATTGTATTTTTATCTCTTTGTGGTATTAGTTTTCTTTTTTTTTTTCATTGGACTAGATCTTGTCCTAATTTATAAATGCATGGCACAAGTCGATAAAAGGAGTCCCTTATTTTCATTAATGCCGCGATGAAAGATATGGATATACAGGTCATCGTAATCTGTTTTATTCGATTTGTTTCAAATGTCTATAGAAAACAGATGGGACATAATTTTGTTTTATATAATCATGATAGGCTTATTCGGAGATGGGCGCAGAGAGCATTTAAAGCAACGTTTCCTCGCATTATAATGCACTGGTTGTTGAAACTTATTCATAGCTTTTGTTTATTGATTTGCTTTGACGATAATCATTAATTAAAAGGGGAAAGGAAGCATCTAATCAACGGACAAAAGGAACTTGTCTTAATTTTATAGTTAGATAATAAATTACATTTTTTTCAACTCTTGCAACTCAAAAAATTGTATTTATAGTTCCGATTTTACTCCCCTTTTAACCATATACACGCATGCTGAAGGGCACAATTGTTAACACCACGGTGTGAGGAGTATTGACACAAATATAATTGCAAAAAAAATAATAATAGCATAAGTGCAACTGCAAAAACACAGAAGAATCCAAATGTAAAAATTCCTTTTTTATAACAATTTAACCTAAATGGAACTTAGATTTCATCTTTACATAGATCATCTTTCTACACTGCATAACCTAAACGTAAGATAATTTGCGACGAATAATATCCATTGAAAATCAGGAGATACGAATGTATTTGCAAGCATTGCAGTACAAGTAATATAGATATGAGACCATGAACAAAATCTTTGCTATTGCATATAAGCTGCAATAAAATTACTGTATGCCAACAAATAATTTATACTTATTGTCACACTTCATAAAAATACCATTTTTTATTTTTCTTAAATTTACAATAATATCGTGTTCATTGTTATAATATTAACAACGAATCATATAATAGTTATTCATTAATTTATTCCTTTTAATTGTAAAGAAATTAGCACAATTAATCCAAATTTTAATAAAAAGAAATCAACGGATGGTCATCGTTATATTAACCCTGTAACAATACAAAATTACAATAATTTTACGACAAATAAGAATTAAATCTCAATTATCAAACAATGCTCCCACCATCGAAAGTTATGGAATGGATTAGAGAAGTAATTAACAGTTTCCAAGATCCTATAATAACTGGGTATATTGTTCAATCCCATAGTTTTTATTATCCGAGCTTTGTTTCGAGTTTGTGAAGCTAATTAAGACTACAACTTTTTTTAGATAAACGATCACCGATTCATTTCCTCAAAAAGAAGAGCCCGTGACAAAGTACATGCCTAAAAAGTTCGCCGACACCCAAAAGGAAAGACATCATACAAGATGGAGCATGATAAAAACAATAAAAAGTTCCAACCACCCCCCGATCCAATATTTAGTACAATCAAGGAGTTACTGAAGGGTGGACCAAAAAAAGTCAGAGAATTCATAATAACAAAAAATGAGAGGGGCTGTCTCAAAAAGTGGATGGCTGAAAAGGGTACGCTAAACTTGCTGGATCATCTAAGATGAGGTCTGGTTATTCGTTGCTTCCTTGTGCGGAGCCTCAGGTTAGTGGTGCTGGTGCTTTGTTGTCTGCATTGTAGTAAGGGGATTTTAAAGAGGTTAGAAAAAAAACTGAATAGTGAAGAAAACCTTACTTGCGATATGGCATGTGTTAGGGAGGTTATGATAAGGGAGGCCTCTTTTGCAAGAGCTATGGACGAGAGGGAGGTACCCTGGAAGAGTTTCGCATATCTCTCCTTCCAAATCAACTATCAAAAATGGGATAATTACCCGTGGGATATAATGACAGCCTTTCGTCACAAATCCAGGAATCTCTCGATCTTCTCAGTTGATGCTATCATCATCTCAAGGTAAAGTTTTCGTAGGAAAAAGAAGCATCATTCACAATATTCGGCAATTACTTTCCTCGGTGGATGTATATTAACATGCTGAAAATGTCATTATCTTAAACATCGTCAAATGACTGCTATTTGCATATCAGAAGATGCGATAACGACAACAACCACCCACGCTCGAATCAGAAACGAGCTCGGCTATTTCTGACAAGCATTCGCCTCTACTTCTTGTCCGTCCATAGTTCTCTAGACAATCGTTTGTCAAAACCCTAAACCATCTCTTCATTATCCATGGATGTAGGCTTCAATATTCCAACGCAACTAAGCACCAAAAATGAACACATGCATTAGATATGCAAACGGTCGAATAAGGATGTGGATGTGAAAGTTATGTTACCGTATTCTTAAAACATAGAAATGGATGTGATATGGATTATATATTTGATAATATCAATAATACTCTATAGAAAAGGTTAATATTACATGCATTGGATAGCTTATACATAATATAGATATGTTGAATGTATTTATTTCATAACTATACTATCAAAAGTGGTGAAGAATGTATAAAATTATACAATTAAAGATAAATATACTACTATATTTATAATAAAAAATGGATATGGATGTTTACGGACATCAAATTGATTAATATTCTTATTCATTTTAAAATGGATACAAATATGAATGTCAATATTTGAATAAAAAAGATATAGTAGTGGATCGGATACGGATATATCCATATATATTTGCATCCCTAGTTAGTTATGACACTAGTCAAACAAAAACAAGCATGATGATAAAGTTAAATTTAAAACGAGCATGTTTGAATGAAGAATAAAGGAACGATGAGGGATAATGAAAAGTAGGATTTATCATCATTCTGGATTGATCTGTTTGATAGATAACGAAGAGATAAATACCAATAGAAACATAGTAAATGATATAATTATGATATGATCACTTTATCTCGAGACAGCTTATGATGGGAGAACAAGGAGATGAGATTCCGCTCAATAGAAAGCACAAGGGTATTCAACGTGTATTCCTAACCATGAGAAGGAATCCATGGCAATCTAGGCACTCAAATGGAACAAGACCAAGATTTGCAGAGCTTAAGCAAGAGGAGAATCAAGGTGAGGTTCTTGCATCTGGACCAGTCATTCGATAAAAAGGAATGGAGCCATCTTTATTGCACGCATTGTCTTAGGTTTTGATTGGTCAAATAAAGTCCTCCCGCCATTTTAGTACAAGTTCGAGTTGGTGGATCCTCCTCCTAGTATTGGAATGCAAGGCACGAATAATACACTCACTCATAAAGACGTGAAAGGGACATTATCAAATGGAAAAGGAGAAGAAAACAATGGGAAGAGCCCATGGGATCTGCCAGGGCTTGGAATATCAGATGGGATGGGGAAATGGATCATAGTACAATGGCAGATGTTGACAAATTTAAATAAAATTTACCTGTGGGTTATCGTAGATTCCATGCCCTCATTGCTCGGCTTTGAGTGAGTTTGTCAATCTCGCATCTACGTTTCTCTTTCCTTGGTGAGTGGGGTTGATGTTGTTGCCCATGTTTCCAGAAAATCGATTAGGACATCAGGGTCCGCTTCGACGAGCGATGCGATTTTATAAGCGGGCTGCATTACAACATAAGTAATTCAAGATAAAATGGTCATATCATGATTACAATGTTCACTATGCATCGATCCGCAGTCATTCATCCATTCATTTTTAATTCAACACAAGTACACCTCCAGCTTTACCCTGTCATACATCATCTTTAGATGATAGAGAATCTTCTTCATCAATAACATATTTGTCAATTGGGACTTCTATCATCCCTCGAGCTTCTTCTCGATCTCAACTAGAATTTCCTAGCCATCAATAACCTTGTGAAGAGTATAGTCAACCAATAACAATTGTATTGCAATGTTCGCAAGATACCTTGTCTCCTTCTATTCTTCCCCATTCATCTTCTCTGACTTTTCTAGTTCCTTGAGAGTTTTCACAAGCCCCCGTCGTATGGCTATATTATTCATCGATTCATAAAGTGAAGTCATTCTTCCCCTTCGGGTTCAATAGAATGATGCATCCTTCGATTTGAATTTCACTATTAGATCTGTTGATGTGTCTCCTTGCACAAACTTGTTGCTAATCATCTTTACCAGAATCACTCATAGCTTCTGAAAAAATACACACCTACTACAAAATGCTCTCTCATCACATTGAACCTCAAAGTGATCGAGCCTATCATATCTTGTGCACTCTTTGGGTGCATCTTTGGTGGTTAATTGTGTGTTCTCTCTCAAACATTCTCGCCTTCTCTTATGTTTTGAGGGTCATGCCCCACCCCCTCTGTAAATAGCTCAAAAACATTGTATATAGTCATATTACAAAAAGTATTCCATATATAATATATGGGAATATGGAGTATGCACCAAGGACAAAAGGTGCATGCAAGTTTACATGCACCAATGCCAAAAAAACATTAATTTTTGTATTTGTTAAAATGAAATATTAGGGGATTTAGATCACCATACATCATCATGTTGTCATTCCAAATTCAACTTAATTCAACACTTATCCCTTCATCAAGACCATCAAATTTTTACGGTATTAAAATTGATCAAATGGACCCCTTCTAGATGGAAGGCATGTTAGGAATGCTTGTTTTACATAAAAATTTGAAACATGTATTCTACTTTTCATTCGAAGTAGATTTCCCAGGGTTTCATTTAAAAAAATCAAATTCCAAATTCAACTTAATTCAACACTTATCCCTTCATCAAGACCATCAAACTTTAACGGTTTTAAATTGATGAAATAATTCCCTTCTAGATGGGCATATCAGGAATGCTTATTTTACATGAAAATTTGAAACACGTATTCTACTAATCATCCTAAGTACATTTCCCAAGGTTTCATTTTTTAAAAAAATAAAAAAATTGATGATTTTATCATCGATGCATGTAAACTTGCATGCACCTTGGTGCATACTCCCTATTCCCATAATATAATTAAGAGTAAATTACAAAAAAAATCTCTGCACTATACACATTATTTCAGTGTCATACCTCGTGTCTGAATTTTAAGATTTGTCTCAATGCAATCCTTGACTATTGAAATTTAGTTGATCATTTCATCTTTCTAATCTTAGATTTCAATAGTCAAGGACCACATTGAGACAAATCTTAAAGTTCAAGTACCACATTGTTACCTTTTAAAGTTCAAGTATGACATTGAAATCGAGTGTATAGTTCAAGGACTTTTCTTTAATTTACTCTATAATTAAATTCTTATTAGGATTATGAGCCTACTTCCTTTAACATTGCTCCTAATCTTAAATTTATTCTGAAATTGCTTGCTCCAACATAAAGATTCTTTATTTCATAATAGAACAAACAGATTTTAACATTTACACCCCTAACTTTTTTGTAATTACACTCGTACCTTTACTTTCTTACAAAATTCATAGCGTCGTTCGTTATTATACTTGTGCTGTTATATTACATTCATGAAAGGATAAACCGTAAATTTTGTAAAGATAAAGACACGAGTGTGATTGCAAAAAAAAGTTAAGATAATTAGTTTTTTTTGGGGAAAAAATTAGAACCACACCATTATAAAAATCCCTATAAAAATCATTATCACACGTCCATGCGTAGTCTTACCAAGGAGTGATGAGGCAAATTGGGGGTTGGGGGTTATAATCCCATTCCAGTATCTTCAAGTATGGAAGCATGCCTATATTCTTAGTTATGTTGAGTTTATATACGTATTTATTATCTTAAAAATAATTACATGATTATTTAGAAATACCTCTGAACGATCTGGACATGGAGAACTTAGTAGGGCATTTAACCATCGAAGTAAAAAAGAGCAAGTGGAAGTTTCGGGACAGAACGCAATCACATATCAATCCTGAAAAAAATAGAAGATTCAGCAGAAGGAAATATGCAGGTGTATTTATGTAAACACAGCAACCGTACACGCGTGCCTTGAAAAGAAAATCATAATCACAATGACCTATTTGTAAATATACGAGTGTCTATCAGATCTTGGTGTCTTCTCCATCTATATTAAAAATAATATACTCTTTATATTATAAAAAAGCAAAGTCAACGTCACAATGATATTTTAAACATAATTCTACTCTATACACAATATAAGCAATATCACACAATTGAACAACCATCGAAACACAGGAAAGAAAACATAAAATGATTAACCCGGTAAACAAATACATAGCTCACTTAAATCCAACCCATCTCAACAACCACACCATACACAGAATCAAGCACCTACTTCCTTCCAGTAGGATAAAACTTATCTCATACTTTTCAAAGCTTGCACATCATATTCGTCCCCAGATCCAAGCAGAAATCAGGGATGATGTTCCACCACATGACCCCTCCCTCCCTTTCACAGCTAATATAATATAATTTTCGTATACTATCAGTATGATATATCTCTATTCTCGAAACAAAGTTAATAGGTCAATGATAATCCAATATTAGCAAATAATTATTTGAACTGCTCGTCCCATCTAAAGCTTAATCCGTCGCATGTCCATTTGAAACCAATGCCCCACTATTTATTGTGTCTAGATTTTTATGGTGTTTTCCATGTATACATAAGGAATTTATTACTTCCATTCACTCTTTTTTAAGGTTCTTTCATATGCCATATAAAGATATAAATTTTTATGTTTGATCTGCAAGTTCCTCTTGCAAGCAGTCGTGGGATCACCCCCTTCATAATCGCTCCGAGATGGGGAGAAATCTGATGAAATGTGAACCATCAGATATGGATGCAGATACGCAATCGACCACCATTATGGAAGCACATGAACAAAATAACAATCAAATATAACGGTGGTCGGTCATCTCTCGCGACCACTGGAGCAGAAAGATCACTATAAATTAGAACGGGTACAACTTTCTCCATTCCCTCGCTCTTTCGTCTATTTCTTCTCTCTCTATCTCTCTCCCCTTTGCCTAGGGGTTATATTGTTTTTATGGTTGTATGAAGACAATGCCTCCCATCCCCTCTATATATAGCTCAGTTACAACCCCATAATCCTATTCCAATAGGACTATAAATTAAATACAACTCTACAACTATTATGATCAGGATTCATAATTATAATTTAACTCTAATCCTAACAAAATCCAGCAAAACAATATGAGAGAGGTTTTTGCGTGCTTGAGTTTATACATCATCAAATTCCTGTCATTGACAAATTTCACTGAGACGGCAATAAAGAGAATCCTCATCAGAGTACCACTAGATTGAGCACGGGTAATTTTGTAATCAAACAAAATCTAGGAAAAACGATCAAAGCAGCTAACTCTAAATAGACCCATACATCATGTAGGTGTTTCTTTTTTTCTAGGGTAGGTCCAGTAGACCCATCTTGGCTAATTTTGTCTTTCTT
Source organism: Ottelia alismoides (assembly GCA_037367405.1). Lineage (NCBI taxonomy): Eukaryota > Viridiplantae > Streptophyta > Magnoliopsida > Alismatales > Hydrocharitaceae > Ottelia > Ottelia alismoides. The sequence continues at coordinate 430,070 of JAZKJV010005662.1, read as the reverse complement.
CCACCAGTTGAAATCAGAGCTCGATTTCCTTGATATATATATAGTTAACTCTCTTCCATTTGTTCATCCAGTATGTACATCCTAATTTGACAGATCTTACCATGTAATCTTTTACCCTGACTTTCTTCCATTATAATGAGTGATCTAAAAAAGAATAGCTTAATAGTATTTATCTGTTCTCCCTTCGCACTTGTACACTCATACAACCATCATCTTCCATCATTGTTGAAATGTAGGACTGGAAAACGTGATTTATATGTCCGAAATCACGTATTCCAATCAAAATCAGACCTTATATGCATGCAAAAGTGCCCAAACTGCAGCAACGGGCAGCAAGGACACAAGATAGGGCGGACGGCGACTGTGGCGGCCGGATGGGCTGGCTGGGAGTGCTCGGAGAGGCTGGCTGGGGCGACCGAAGGAGCCGGAGAGGCCGGCTGGGGCGGCGGCCGGGGGGATTAGGATTTTGGTGGGATATGGAAAACCCGATTTAGGATCGTTGCTCCAATACCATATTGAGGGGAAAATGGGATAGTCTTCATTATTGAGACTCTAGGAGAAAAGCCCTGGGTAAATTACACGAGATATACATGAAAGAAAGAGAAATAAGAAATAAATATAAAGAGATAAATATCTCAGCATATACATGAACCTTTATCAAGGAAAATTGACCCGAGCAACTTGTTAGGTTCGGATCACATTGGACCCATTGATGACTGTTCATAAAATCATAATGCTTAAGCCCAAATTTTCAAGTAGTAATCCTTCAGTCTTATAAATTATTCTCACATTAATATTAGATATGGGACCATGTTTTGAATTTTACAAGTAGGAGCCTCTTTCATTTAATAAACTTCATACAAATTAGACAGTATACTTGCACCATATCGAGACACCTCAAGATATTCTCTCAAAAGTGAAGAGATAGAGGTTGTTTAGTTCAGTTTCCTTTTATAGCAGTTTCAGTTTGTCTTGGGTGTTTTTCTGTAATGTGTTGTAAATAGCACATGAGAGGGGCTAACGATATACATTACATTAAGGCTATCAAATACATACACTTCGCATGTTACAGTTAAAGTGAATGGCATGATGTTGACCAAGTACCATTGTTATGGTTTCGAGGTTTATGGATATTGCATTTCAAAGAATTGAATTTGCCGCTCAAAAGTGATTGGCGGCACAGCTTGTTGCTCGTTTCCCATCAGTCTCTATGTAAAAGCTTCAAGATATGATATTTTATCATTTTAAAAATATTCCAGTTTCTGCTCTACATATTCTCGATAAGCTTTCGAACTTTGATATATGTCAGTAATACAAAAGAAAGTAAAATCAGACGTGTATTGTTTATCACTCTGTTTTCAAGATTTGATGAAAACTGAGCACGATGGAATGGCTTTGGAATGTGATTTCATGTTTGAGTTAGCTAGAAAAGTTGTTTCGATAATTCAGTTAATACTTCATGCACGTGAACATGATAATAGAATTCTAATTATTTACTAACAAAACCATTCAGGTCATCTTTTTTTTCACTAAAGAAGTGTGATCAAGTGTATTCTCTTATGCAGAACTGCAATTATTGCGGCAAAGCTTGCAGTTGACAAAACATCATCATGGAAGACTTTTGGAGCAGATGTAATACTTATTTTCTCTTAATACACTGTGATGTGTGGGGCTATGAAAAAACAAATATTGTGGATAGAATTACATACTTAATGACATTTAGTGATGGCCAGTTGAGATGTACAAGCCTTTAATTGCCGAGTGAGGATGAGATCCCAAGAACTACATTTTTTGGAATATTGCAGAAAATTAGTTGCATACAACGAAAAAAATTGTAAGAAGTAAAGAATAATTTCACTCAAAATTAAATAGTTAAGTTTCAAGAACATCATTCAGTTAAGTTTCAAGAAGAACATCATTCATGAAATATCGTACAAAAATACTTCTTAGCAAAATAATGCTGTTGAACAGAAAAATCATCTAATTTATGTTGTGTTCTCTTGTTCTACAAATTAACAGGTATTAGGCAGAAGACAGATTCCACCGAAACTTTTCTTAATAACGGAATGCCCTTACATGTTCTTGGTGGCAAAACACATTTATCTGTGTTATTTTCTAACTGGCAGCCATTTTCATTTACGTATGTGCTTTATATATGCACTACCTCCTGGATCACGATGCAGAGGTTGTCAAAAGGCATCTTCCAAAGATATTCCTCTGCACAGAAACTGTAGAAATATATCGAGCTAAAAATGGGAGACAAAAATGAAACTTGCCCGATATGTCAATCTTTTAAGAGTGTCATATAACGTTGACACCATTGCAACATAGAGAAGTTATTTACTGCAGATGGTGGTGGTCCCATCACTTACGATGATGTATCTAACACTTTTAGGGGTTGAGTTGAAGAACTTGAAGGTGGTGGTGATACTAACACTTGAAGGGATACTGATGATGGTAACAATCCTAGCATATATGGTGATAATCCTGTTCCTTCTAGTAACTGTAGGGACTGCAACACTTCTACTGATGCCAGAGACCCTAGCATTCTTTCTGGTGATTGTACTACTACTATTAGTATTAGTACTGATCCTAGTAAGTGTCATGGTAATAATTCTTTCTTGTGATGAACTCATACACTTTTTAGGGTAATGTACAAGGGAGGAAAGAAATTAAGTGGATAAAACTGTAGTACATTCGCAAAGCAAAGCTCAAGAATCAATTTTCTTACAATTTAAATATTATGTATCCTTAGCAAACTTCAGCTTCAGATACAATTTAGATGATTGATTTACCTGATAAAATGAGTAGTGCAAACATTGGAGGAGATCCTCGTATATGAAAGTAATAGAAAGCACCACCCATTGTATAAATACAGATGCAATCCTTGGATTGCCATAAAATCACTGGGTTGAGAGTGTTGTTGAAGAAGAACAAGACAGAAACACGTCAGAGGCAAGAAGACCGGCGTACCAAGGCTGAGGCGGAAATTGCACTCCTGGTTGGGGTTGAAGACAAACGGAAGCTCAATGTGAAGGAGTGACAGGCTAGAGCTGAGCATCAGAAGACTGCAATGTACGAGGACAAGAAGAGGGAGTTGGAGTGGAGGTAGATATCTAGGCAAAGGTGACTGAAGGAGGGAGATGCGAATACGAAATATTTTCACGTTGTGGCGAATGGAACTAATTTGCAAGAATCCATGTAGCCGACCCTACTTATAGTGGGAGAAGGCTTCGCTATTTCTTTTGGCCAGTGGAAGACAAGGAGGAACTACATCCACGACATCGTTGTGTCCATGGTACATCCACGACATCGTTGTGTCCATGGTGATGTTGCAGTGGGAGAGGTGATGGTGACGCACTTTCAAGAGACCAATAGAAGGGTTCCTTCATCAGGGGCAAGATGGTTGGGGAGGGGTATGCAGGACCTGTTGCAAAAGTAGGCTCAGATGCTCGGCTTTGCATGGGGTTGTGAAAGGCGGTATGGACCTCAATGCATATGGATGTCCGGGGCCATGTGGGTACTGGGAATGTTGGGACATGGCTGAGAAGGATGTCATGACATTGATTACGAAGTTCAGGCTTACCAATCGTGGCCTGGAGAAGTTGAATAGATCTTTGATCTTCCTACTTTTTAAGGAAGTGGAAGAAAAGTAGAGGATTTTAGGCCCATCGTATTGCCAAACGTCGTTTATCTTATTGTAGCGAAGGTCCTGGTGAACTGCAGAGAGTTCTAGAATCGATCACCATGTCTACTTAGACGGCATTCATTCCTGGTTGTTGGCTAATTGATGAGGTGATTACGGCATCCGAGATCGCAACGGACTGGAAGGGATGTGTAAAATACTAGAGTGTTAGATTCCACTAAAACACACTTTCCGACTTGAATTAAATATCCGAATTGGAAAATGACCACTCTATCTTGTCGTACTTTTCGAGACCTTTCCAACAGGCCCAAGAATAATAAAAACACACATTGTATGCGACAATTACACGAAATAATGTGGTTTACAGATTTGGCTCCGGAACCGCTTCGAGACCCGAGCCTATATAAGGGGTAAAGTGGTTGAGCCTCTTAGCATGAAACACATTGAACCCATCGGAGCTACGCTACCTCATCAGAGCGCCAAATGACAAAATTCTGATGTCCGAACGACAAGATGAAGGTATCATCACGGAGTAGATCACGAGGCCCATCCATTTCTCATGTGCATTTCACGTGAAGCACTCCAAAAATGTTGTTTTCGAGACGGAGGAATTCAGATGACTGCTTCCGAAGGTATGGATTTCGATACCACGCCTTCTTGTTGTTTAGCATAACCTTTCTACGTTGTTTGTACGTTGATTTGAGGTTTGGATCCTTCGATTTTGTCGCATGCAAACCATTTCCAAATCTTATCGTCGATTGCTTCACATTTTTCAGATCTATTAGGTAGAAAATTGTGATTTCTATGTCAGATTAATGTTAATGAAATCATACGTATGTAGTTCGTTTCTGAATTAGAGATGTAATTTTGGACACCAAATTTCATGCTAGCTATTTATCTGTTTACCGATCGATTAGTGAACTACACCGCGATCAAGTTGATCGATCATATCAATTGAATGATCGATCGGTCAATATTTTTATAATTGATCAGTACTGATAGATCAACACAAGTGCATGATCAACCCGTGCTAATGTAATGTGATTAAGTAACTTTTTAAATGAAGAAATCAAAATGGATTGATGTGCAAATGAATATATAATGATGATACACAAATTTAGGTACATGGAATATGACTAAATTGAACAATGATTAATTAAATGGATTAAAATGAAGTTTGATTTTAAGTTGGAATCTATAGCGTTATATCCTTTGGAAGTGTACAAGTGTTAGAGCGTACTCGATAATCGACTCGTTATCCAGATCTGTATTCCTTGAGAATAATGCATTGGATGATGTTATTCATGACTGTGGATGTAGATTCCTACTTATACGTATGTTCCCACGGATGTAGATTCACATGGTAGGGTTTGTCTTCCACACTGATGCAGATTCCCGTGTTGTGTCGGGTAGTTTGAGTTAGTGACTACAATGGGATGGAAATGCACCCTTAGGTCTCATGGTAGAAGCCTAAATGGTCGTGACCCTGGTATCCTTGCATTGTCTGGGGGACAGTTCTCGATGCCCCGATGTAGAATTATGAGTGTCATGCGACAGTATCTCGAGATGCATGGTTAGCAGTCTAATCTTTGTTTTCAATCATAAGGTTAATAGGAGAGACTAGTTAGAGCTAATCACTCGAGTTGGCTTCTTGTATCAATTCTATGAAGGGATTTTTGAGAGGCGGTTAGGGAAGGAGAAATTTTGTTAGTTTTCCATATCCAGAGAAAAAGGGAGGTGGTCATAAGTCGTTTCCTGATTACTGAGAATAAGATGTGAATTGGATCTTTCACTTGAAGATTCTGAGAATAAGATGTGAATTGCTTCTAAGGCTTTGAAAATGTAAGGAGGATTGAGTCGATTTTCCGTTATTGAGGGGAGGCATAAGGCTTGAAGCGATCGAGGCATAAGCCTGTGTTTATGGAGAAATGCATGTAAAAACTATTATCAAACATAAATATATCGTCATTGTTTTCTATTTTATTTGAATCTTGTAGCCCTTCATTGTCATATATGTGTGTTTTTCCCTTCTTCGCTCTCTAGGGTTTGTCTATATATAAGAGACGCTAGACTCGTGGAATAAGCACAACGATTCATTCTCTTCTCCACATAGTATCAGAGCAACGTTCCTAGATATGGGCTTATACCTAAAACTTGCCGCCACCGCCAGCTACGTCCTCTCTCCTTGCACGAGCCCTTCTTCCCCATCTAAGGGTCCTACGCAAGGCCCCAACGGTTCCACCCAATGCCTCCAGCACCATCCTTCAGGTGCATCCAACATTGCCGACGCTCCCCAACAACACAATGTCTCCAACGCCCTTCAGGTGCCACAAGTGCATCTAGCATCCCCTTCAGATGCATTCAGCACGGTCGATGCTCCCCTCCAGTACCATTAGGTGCCCCCAGTGTCACCAATGCCTTTCTCCAGCACCTCCTGCGCATTCTTGTGTGTTGATTCTTCACAGTTCAGACCTCTTGCACAAGTGTGAGTTTTAGGGAACTTTTCCGCCCTTCTATGTGTACTTAATCAACAAAAAAACTTATTTGATCTCTCTATTTGACCACCATGACATCTACTTCTACTGAGACAAAGTCCTTGTCCAAATAAATGGTATAAAGCACTACTATCAAACATACGAGTAATGAAAAATATGTGCTCCAGTCTCATTCTTTTAAGGGGTTCATTGGTGGTCAGCAGAAAGTATATATTCTGACTAAAGATCATCTTGATGAGAAAGATAAGCACTACGATAACTGACTCGTAAACCAAGTTATCAACTACATGGCCAATAGCGTTGAGGCATATATTGCTTCAAACCTGCTTTTCAAAGACACAACCAAGGAGATGTAGAATGATCTTAAGCAGACGTACTTTCAGAAGACGATGAAGTCACACCTTGTCGTCATCTATAGGTGGATTTGGTCTGCATCTCAGGGTGACTCTTCCCCAATTGAGTACTACATGCATCTTACTAGCCTGTACAAGGAGCTTGTGATCTTTCTGCCCTCATGATGTACCAAATAGGTATGGAAAACTCGGATTGATGGGTGTATTGCTTTCTTGATGGCATACATCCTAGATATCACGCAGTGAAGGAGCAATTTCTGATATCCGACACACTACCAACGATGAAAATCATCTTCAGATGTCTCGAGGAACTGGAGACATATGCTGCACAGCCTCCTACTTTACCTCCCGCAGAGAATTCTGCTCGCGTTGCATAGTATAGGAGAGGAGGATGATAGAGCTTCCAAGGAGGTTGTCGACATGACTCTGGTCACGACCATGGATGTGATTTTGGTTGTAGACGTGACCTAGCCTGTAGCCGTAGACGAGATCCTACTACTCTGCATTACCCATAGTGCACCCATTGTGGTCGTTAGAACCATCCGTCTGAACGATGTTGGCAGAAGTTTTGCATACCTATTTATCTAACCAATAGTTCCTATGAGGATGGCTATAATGTGGAAGAGACGTCTCCTGCCACAAACTCCCGTGGAAAGATGTTACATTTCAATGATGCAGATTACTCATGTTTGACGCGGATTCTCCAGACTCCTGGGCCCTCTTCTTCCTCTTTTGGTGAGACTACCATTGTTGCCTTCATGGTACAGTAGTCAACTCTGCAACCCCTCCAGTTGCTTCTTGGATCAATGACTCGGGAGCCTCTACTCATCTGACCGATCAATGAAGTCAATTCGAGTCACCAACAAGACTCATTCGCCTATTACTACCATCAGAACTATGAAATTCTCCTCCAAGCTCCAACTGTCAGGGGTTCACTATCCTCTCGATTGCACTCTCAGCTTATTGTATGTTCATAAGCTTTGTGTTGAGCTTAATTGTCGTGTGATATTTGACTAATTTTGTTGCCATTTTCAGGACATCTAAAGGAGGCAGATTTTTTGTGGGCACATGAGAAGAATGGCCACTATTATCTTGATCTACCCTTGGATTCTAAGTTTCCAGTGATGCATCCATCTCCGAAGACCCGCTCCTATGGCATATGTGCCTTGGGTATCCTTCCGTCAAGGGTCTCTCCATGATGCTTCATGAACTCTCTACTCTAAAGTCCTTTCAGTACGAGGCGTATGAGTTCATGAAACATCATCGAGCTTCTTTCTCCGTTCGTGTTGAGTCTTGTCGTACCACTCTTTTTGGTCTTATTCATTGTGATGTTTGTTTGGGGATCTTGTTTGGTCTGAACTTTGACTGATCATCGCTATTTTATTGCCTTTGGGGATGATTATAGTACATTCTCTTGAGTTTACCTAATAAAGGAACGTTCGGAGATTAATAAAATTGTCAGAAATTTCTTTCAGTATGTGAAAACTTCTTTCTCTACAAGTTTTGAAATTATTCGAACTGACAATACCCTTGAGTTCACCCAATAGGACTTGACATTTTTCTTTGCATCTCAGGGGATTGTTCATCAAACATCACGACCATATATCTCTCAATAGAATGGGGAAGTGGAAAGGAAACCCCGGCATTTGCTTGATATTAATAGGTCTCTCCTCACTCAGATGAATATTCCCAAGTGCTATTGGGGGGATGCCATCTTTACTGTTGTTCATCTCATCAACAAGGTTCCATCTTCTATCCTAAAGGGGGGACTGATTTCTCTTTACTAAACCCCCAATGACTCTCCTTTTCCTTTACATCTAAGAATTTTTGGGTGCATTTGCATTTGTTCACAACTTCCATGCAACTGATAAATTGTCATGTAGGGCCATCAAGTGTGTCCTCTCATATTCAGAAAGGTTATCAATACTATGATCTTTTGGTCGTTGGTACTATATTTCCGCAGATGTCACCTTCTTTGAGCATACTAGCTTTTTTACACATAATGTGGGTGACATCCCTTTGGATCGTCCTCCTCCACCAATCGCCTATACACGCAAGCACGCCACTACCCATGCTTCTTATTCCTTTGCATGTTCCTTTTTTGCAGGATGACTGCCCTCATCAAGTGCTCCCGCCACTGCTGCTCCGGGTGTACTTGAGAGCTTCTGATAGCTCTCCGCAAGAAAAGGAGGCAACGTAATGTTCACCCTATGTTACAATCTACTTCTATTGATGGTTTATCTAACTATGGCAAGACGTTTGCAGATCCCCTGAATGCCGTTTCTGTTTCCAGAGAACATCATAGTTAAATGCAGGACTGGGGCTGGTGACATGCCAAGGATGAGGAGATGGATGCCCTTACAACCCAAGGCACATGGAATATTGTATCGTACCCCTCAGGAGTTCAACATGTGTCTTGCAGATGGGTCTTCACGACTAAGTTGTCTCCTGATGGGTCCATTGAAACATTTAAAGCCAGATTAGTCACGAAAGGCTTCACACAAACATGTGGGGTTGATTACTTTGAGACCTCACCGGTTGCTAGAATAGGGTCCATACGCATCATTCGTTATGTTGTTGCTAATAAAGCATGACCCATTTTTCAACTTGATGTAAAGAATGTGTTTTCTATGATGACCTCGAAGAGAAGGTATATATGATGCGGTCACCGGGTTACACAGTCGAGTGTATCTGCCGACTACGTAAGGCCATCTATGGCCTGAAACAAAGTCATCGGGCATGGTTTAACAGCCTTACCAATGACATCGGCACCCTTGATTTTCATAGGACGACATTAGACTCATATGTCTTCATCAGACGACGATCTACTGGTATTGTTATGCTTGTTGTTTATGCTGATGACAAGGTTGTCACCAGAGACGATGAAACCAGCATTTCAGATACTAAGGCCTTTGTTACGAAGGATCTTGGCCAACTCCGTTACTTTCTTGGCATTGAGCTGATACGCAGTATAAAGGGGCTCCATCTCTCTCAGAGGAATTATTTCCTTAACATTCTCACTGAGGCAGGACTACTTGGGGACAAACTGTCAGGCATCCCTACAGAAGTGAGGAAACATTCCACATCTATTGATCATGCCTTTCCGGATACTACACGGTATAGAAATCTAGTGGGTAAACTTCTTTACCTCACTGTCACTAGGCCATATATATCATATATTGTGAGCAGAGCCAGCCAGCACATGGAGAGCCCCCTTTTATAGTCATTGGCAGGATGTTCTACTGATCCTTCTAGATGTGGACTCTTCTACAGGGTCAATGATCACACTGATGTCTCTGCATATACATATGTTGATTATGACAATTCTCTTGAGGATCGTTGATCCACTACAGGCTACGCCATGCTCGTTGGGGGCAGCCTTGTTACTTGGCGAAGTAAGAAGCAAACAGTTTTCTCTAGATCGAGTGCAGAGGCAGAGTACATGGCAATGGCCCAAGTCACATGTGAGATCACATGGCTTGTTTCCTTTCTACAGGAACATAGACTTTTAGTTGCTACTCATGTACCTTTATATTGTGACAAGTCTACTACATACATCGCCACCAATCTTGTTTTTTCATGAACGGATAAACACAGTGGGGTTGACTATCACTTCTTCGTGATGCAGTACGAGGAGGGAAGATCGCCACTCCACACTTCTCCATTGAACTTCAACTTGCAAACATCTTCACGAAAGCACTACCAAAGAAGCAGCGCTCATGTTTGATTTCCACATTAGGCTTAATCAACTGATATGCTCCAACTTGAGGAGGGTGTTAGAGTTATTGTATTTTCTGTTTTACTCGAGTCATGTAACCCCTCGGGCCATATATGTATTTTTCCCTTCTTCGTTCTTTAGGGTTTCTCTCTATATAAGAAACTCTAAACTCATGGAATAAACACAATGATTTGTTCTCTTCTCTACAGTCATAAGTCCTATACTTCAAATATTCACAAAATATATTATCATACATCCTAAATTAGAATATTTTAAAATTGTATAGGTAAACGCAATATACCATATTAACCACATATGCTTATTTGAATTTGTGATTACGTAATATTAATATTGTACACATGTGAATACCTAATATTCTTACAAAAATCTATAGTCTCTTGAATATATACCATATTTATTGTAGTGATACAAGCAATTGAATATCATTTGTCAATATAAAATTGTGTACATATTAACTAGAAACAATCACTATACACTTGCATGCTTTCTTTAATGCAACGATTATTGTAATACGAATGTATAATATATATTTATGAAATAATATATTTCAAGACTAGCATATAATGATACTATAATGCATTTTTTGAGTTTTATGACTAATATACGTATATATATGAGGAAATGTGACTAACGTATATGTGTATTACTTGACATATAGGTTTCATTCAATATATGAGGTTTGTTCCTAGAGATGTGGTCAATAATAAAATATATATTGTGATTGTGACTTGTATATTTCGTGACTAATACATGCTTTATAGCTTTAATATTATTGTAAAAGTAATAGCCTCAGTACTGCCTCACTGCCTTGGTACCGCCTCAGGTTTGTGAGGCTTATGCCTCAGATACCCAGACTGAGGCTACAACCTCGAGGCGATTTTCCATGCCTCAAGGCACGTTGTTTAAAGCCATGGTTGCTTTGGAGAGAGGTGTTTGCTGTATATTTTTGATACTCAGATGGCATATTTTGATGGTATACATAGATGTTGACCATGGTCTTGTGGTTACATTTTGTATATTGGTAATGCTTAACGGAATAAGTGAATACATATTTTTATTGTTTTTTACTTTACTTATTCTCCTCCTTATATGCATTGTCGTATTTTGAACGTGAATGTTGTGCTTGTGACTTCGTTGCTAAGTATCTTGGTCCAAGGGCATCACGATTTTGTATCAGAGCCCAGATACCTCATCCTTCTCATAAACATCAGGTTTTTGTCGGTGCTCGAAATACATGATAATGTCAAGAGTCTTCTGACTCCAATACGAGTTCAAGGAGAATGGTGTAGTTATGTACCACGACCATGTTTCTCTATGCATAGAACAAATATTAATATCATGGTTTGCTTTGCAAAACCATGGCACCTCGAGTAGAGTCTGATATGGCCAAGTAGCTGGCATTTCTAGTTCAAGTTGTTCAGGGCATGCAGGAGCATCAGGAGGCGATGGAGCAGAGGTTCCAATAGCAGGAGGATTCCACATACCATCCTTCCTGTGAGGTGGAAGGTAGTGTTTCACCCTTCAATATCTATGGAGCTAGAAGGGGTCGAAGATCTAGATGCTTTGCAAAAGCATAAGAGTATACATATGCATACCAGAAGTCTAAGGTGTCGTCGTTCTTTAGCACTTCTATTCTAGATGAAGTAGAGCTATGAATGGAACATGTGTCCAAGGCGCCCAGAATAATCCATGCTTCAAAAGACACTTGGCTGACATTTGTAGAGTTTTCATTGGTCGGCTACACTGTGCATTGGTGGTACGTCACCAAGGAGCACATGATCGAGTCCATCACTTAGGAAGTCTTTTTGAACGAGCTCCGAAACGAACTCTACCAAGACAATTGGGTAGAGGACTAGAGGAGGCAGTTCGCCGAGCTTATACAAGGGTCGATTATGGCCTAGGAGTATGTGATTAGGTATGCAGAGCTGTCTCGCCAGTCTCCAGGTACCACTACATCCCAATGAGAACTTGCAGAAGTTCATTCGTGGCATGTGCGAGGAGGTATAAGATTGGTTGTTTATCTTGGACCTAACCTTCATCAAGGAGGTTATTGCAAAGACAACCAAGTGGGAGACTACACAGAGCCACATTCAAAGATCAAAAGCATGTTAGAGCAGTGTGTCATGATTCCCTCTATTTTCACTGAGAATGTCGCTTCCACCCTTTCCGACACACTAGCAGCTAGTGTTTCCACTTCATCCCATGCTTTATTGCAAGATTTGGCAAGTCCTGGTGTGACATCCTCTCATATCCGGACACATCCACAAAGCAGTCGACATCAAGTAGGCAAGTTTGGTTTTTAGAGGTTCACTTCCGCAGCAAGTTACCATTGCCAATAGCTGGACACTTTAAAACGTAGTGTCCATTACGGGCGAGGGGCTCTGGCACACCACAGTAGAGTGTTAGCCTGAGTGGTTTTTTCAGTTGTGAGGATCAGGGTTCCGTCGCAGGAATCTAGACTTTCAGTGTCTACCACAGCCGACTTTCAGTGTCGTGGGATTCAGTGCACCACCACCACTACAGTGAGGATAGTTGAATGATGTCATACAGAAGTAAGCATATACCTTTGGATCAGTGGTTAGAGGTATGATTTCAGTATTTGGAGTTCCAATCCAATGTTTTGTATGACTTTAGTACCGCACACACATTTATTGTACACCGTTCAGTGCCCACATTGAGCAAGTCGATGACGAGTGTTTTTCTCTCCTTGTTATATTAGGGGTCGAGGGGGCAACTGTTCATTATAAGACAGGCAGTAGAAGATATAGCAGTACAAATAGGTGGACATGTGATGCATTTGTTACTACAATTGATTCAGTTAGACAAGTTCGGCATCATTTTGGGTATGGATTGGTTGGAGAAAACACTATATGTGCTTGGATTTCTTTGAAAGATGGTTGTTTTCCATTTACTGGGAGTGCCTGTCTTTTAGTTTGATGGGCGTACTTTTGACATGAGGTTGAGTACGCATCTTCTTTGAGGGCACACCAATACCTCAGTCATGATTGTGTAGGCTTTCTCGCCTACATTATGGACACAGTTGGACATATGAGCCCACAGCAGGCCAATATGCAATAAAAGTTATTGGAGATCATTCCTTAATCTGAAATGAAGAATAATTAATTTGCATAATAGGTCTCTTAGTACAAATAGAGTTATGTACCATGGCCATCTAGATATCATATAGTTGTTGATCCAAAGGTTGGATCATACATGATGGTGCATGATTGAATATCTAAAGAGTTAGATTGAGGGCTCAACCGTACAGTCAACTGATAATCAAGAAGGGATCTTCAGCCTGAGAAGGGTATGGCACTCCTTATTTCAAAAGCTAGCATCTGACTACCCTCTCGATGCAGGTCCTCTGCATAGGAATAGATACTCGAAGGTGTTGGATGAGCTAAGTCAAAGGGCTAACTTCGCGAGATGGAGATAACTAAGACCTATGTTGTATACTGACAAGTATAGGCATGCATCCTCTGACTAGAGATGATTGTATTACTATATGTCTAACTATGTACATTAAGCAGACCACTAGATTGATGACATAATCAAGGACTATACACTGGTGAGATGGTGTGTATACAAGGAAATATGGGCAAATATGATCTCTCAAAGAGATCATACAGGTTCACTACTGAACCAAAAGACATGATCTCACTCATGAGATATTGGGATAAACCAAACTCCAACGTTGGTTCGACTGTTTTGGAAACAAGACAGGATTTGAAGGTATGATATATGCTTTGAAAAGCATATAATCGATACCAACTCCCAATGATCGAATGAGAAACTTAACGATAAAACCATGAAAGAGACCGTTCAAATAAGATTAGAACTTCGGGTTTATTCTATGTCTTCCAGTATGCATGCAGGATGTACATGTATTAGGAATACTCATGGGTGATGTGATATTAATTGATTGTATAATCATGTCACTTCCATTCCAAGGGAGCGATGAAACATGTTTGGATTTTAGTAACTCCACTCAGTTGACTAGTTATCCAATCTTAGTCCAAATGTTGGACATTAATCTGAATATGATTAAGATACAATGAGAAGATTGAATATTATATCTGACTTAATCAGACATCTTCGAGAGGTCATACTAGATCTGGATGTGAGATTAGATCTCACTATACAAGTCATTATGCATGAAATATGCAGTTGCCATGTCCTTATCTCGAAGTATATGGGGAGAAGGCACATTATCCTTGAAAGAGTTCCATTAAATGATATCTGAGCATTGAAAAATAAAAAGAAATATTGATGATTAAATTTGTCGAGATATGTTATATACTTCTGTACCCTTTATACATATTTTTCTGTTCTCCCGTCTACTTTATGTAATTTGCCCATAGGTCTCTCCCTATATAATAGAGCCTAGGGCTTAAGGAATAAACATCTCTTTTGTTTTTCCCAACATGGTATCACAGTGGTGGTCCTAGACCGGAGCTCCGAAACCCTAACCCTAATCCCTAGCCTCTCCCGCCCCCCTTCTCATTGCCTCCGCCTTGCAGCCCCCACATGGGCTCGTCGTAGCCCCCACCTAGGCCTCGCCAGCCCCTGCTTGGGCCCCGCCAGGCCCCTGTCTGGGTTCCGCCAGGCCCAAGCCTGGGTTCCGTCGACCCTCGCATGGGCTCCGTCGACACCGCATCTCCTGCCTAGCACCTTGTGGTTGTCCCCCCCCCCCCCCCCCCGCTTAGGCCCCTACAGGCGCCTCCTGCTTGACTCCAGCCTCCTTGGCCCCCACCTAGGCACCTTGTCGTTGCTCGTCAGAAGCCTAGCGCAGGTCGAGGTCCTTTGTCTCTGATGAGATTTGTTGCATGTAACCATGTCTCTCTATATCAATGTAGACAAGCCCGTATCTAGTCTCCATTCCTAGTCTTCTCGAGCCGTCATGTCAAAATGCAAGGTCAAGGTTCCCTCCATAGGCGTATTCAGAGGTCATGCGCCTATATTAAAGATGGATGGGTCAAACTATGAACTCTGGGCTATGCAGTTCATGAGTATGATGAAGTCTACCGGTAAGAAACACATTCTTACTGAGGAAGAACCTGCTGAGAAGACTGGAGTTAACGCCTCATGGGTTGCGGATGATGCTTATGCCAAGGTTTGGCTCTCAGGAACATTGGCATTAGAGATCGCCAATGATATACTTCATCAGCCCACAGCCAATGCGATGTGGGATTTTCTTGTTGCCTCTTATTCACATACGAAGAATGAGACGAAGATTCTACAACTCCAGCATGATATATTTATGATCAAGCAGAATGGACGTCCTCTTCACTCGCTATATACATCCTTGTGTGGGATGTTTGAGAAGCTCTATAGCTTCATGCCTCTGACAACCACCCCTGAGCAGCAGAAGACCTATCGGAATGCCACCACGGTTGGAGTGTTCCTGATAGCCCTAGATCCTGAGTATGAGGCGGTCCGTTCTCAGATTTTGGTTGACTCTACTATTCCTCGAATGGAGGAAGCCTTTCGTCAGCTTAGTCGGATCACTGTTCCATCTTCCACTGCCAGTCAGACCTCTTCAGCGATGGCTGCCTCTCGAGGTCGAGGAGGCTCTTCTCAGTTTCGTGGACGAGGACCTCGCGGAAGAGGAGGTCGCGTTTGTCAGCCCTGCATTTTCTGTCATCGTTCTGGACATACCGAAGATACATGCTACTCTAAGCATGGATTTCCTTCATCTGCTCGTGTGGATGAGTAGATTGAGCCTCCAGCTACCGCCTCTATGGATCAGCGGTTTGATGATCTTGTAGCACGATTGAGAGGTATCATACCTCCTGCCAGTCCTGCCATGTCTTCCTCAATCCTTGGGAGTCACTTTGATGTGGCTGTCTCAGCCTCCTCCAGCACTTCAAGTAGTACTTATGCACTCACTAGCAGTTGTGGATCCAATGTAGTTTAATGGATTATGGATTTTGGTGTCACACATCACTTGTGTGGAGATAAGGATCAACTTACAGCATACAGACAAGTTCCTCCAGAACGCACGGTGGTTATTGCAGATGGGACTCACTCCCTAATTACATGACAGGGGGAGATTAGTTTGACACCCTTGATGCATTTACAGAATATGTTGCACGCACCTAAATTTTCTATGAACTTATTATCTATCAGACAGATTATGAAGGATTTACATTGTCGAGCTATTTTTTACCCATCTTCACTTGTATTTCAGGACATCCTTACGGGCAAGGTGATTGGTTGTGGCCGTGAACATGGTAGCCTCTATCGCTTGATCCAAACTCCATATGATGGCATCTCCTATCTTTCTGTTGGACCTGGCTCCTCCTTCATGTGGCACTTGTGCTTTGGTCGTCTCCCGCTCCAGAAAATATGCCGTGTCTTGCCTCAGATTTCTCCTCACTCATCCTTTCAATGTAAGGCTTGTCAGTTGGGAAAACATTATAAGTCGTCTTTTCCCAATCGTCAGGGTCGGAGCAGTAGCTCCATTTTTGAGTTGTTCCATATAGATGTTTGGGGTCCCAGTCGTGTTCCAGATCATCAGGGACACAAGTTTTATCTTGTTGCAGTGGATGATTTCTTTCGTCTGTCTTGGGTCTTTTTATTACGGAATAAATCTGAAGTTGGAGATGTTATTACAACTTTTCTCACTGAAGTACAAAATGTGTTTTCATTCTCTATGAAATTTGTGAGAACTGATAATGCCTTGGAATTATGTGCTCATTCTCTTGCCAATTATTTTTCATTTAAAGATATTATTCATCAAACATCATGTGCCTATACTTCCCAACAAAATGGTGTTGCAGAAAGGAAACACCGTCCTCTACTTGACGTTACACGAACCCTTCTCATTCAGAGTCATGCTCCTCACTCATTCTGAGGTGATGACATCCTTACGGCATGATATCTTATTAATCGCATGCCATCGTCGGTTTTAGGTGAGAAAATTCACTTCTCTCTTGCTTTTCCCTAGAAGGAATTATTCTCACTTACCCCTCATGTGTTTGGCTCGATCGCATTTTCCCACTAGTTGTCTTCAGGTATTGACAAGCTCTCTCCTAGGGTTGTCAAGTGTGTCTTTGTAGGATACTCCAGAACACAAAAAGGGTACATGTGTTATGATCTACTGCGCATGAAGTATTATGTCAGTGTTGATATCGCATTCTTTGATTCGGTAATGTATTTTTCCCCTACAGGTGATCGACTGGCCTCCTCAGACTCTGATGATAAAATATACATGCCACCACCACCAGTATCACCAAAGTCACCACCGTCACCACTATCACCATTGTCATCACCACCTCCACCACCTACTATAGTCTCGGTTTCACCCTTGCCTCGTTACTACACCTAACGGCCTACTTCTGCTCATGGTCACCGCCCATCATCTAGCATTCGTGAGGTATGTTCTGAATACATTTTTTCTAACGACGGGTCTAATGATCTACCTGAGCAGGGAACTGTACCGGCGACAGGTGTGGAGGTTATTGAGTTGGATGTACTCATTGCGCTTCGGAAGCAGAAGCGCAGTTGCGCTACATACCCTATTGCGTCTGTGGTCTACTTCGACCAATTGACTAGTGATTTCCGAAAGTTTGCGGGTGCATTATCTGTCGTGGCCATCCCACAGAACTATCAAGAGGTGTTGCAGGACGGTCGGTGGCGATTAGCTATAAAAGAAGAGATGGCCGCTCTTTAGTCGAAAGGTACCTAGACCCTTGGTCCCGCCCCTGTTGGGGCATCTATAGCCAGTTCTAAATGGATTTTCATGGTGAAGAATGCATATGGTACCATTGATAGGTACAAATCTCACCTTGTTGCCTATGGGATTACACAGACGTATGGGGTGGACTATCTTGACACGTTTTCTCCTGTTGCTTGCCATTCTACCTTACATATTCTCTTATCAGCTGATGTAATGCGAGATTGGCCTTTGCTTCAGTTGGATGTCAAGAATGCTTTTCTGTACGGTGATCTTCAAGAGGAAGTCTACATGCAACTGCCACCGGGGTTTGCTGTTGAGGGGGAGTGCGCACATGTGTGTAGACTTCATAAGGCAACTTATGACCTTAAGCAAAGTCCTAGAGCGTGGTTCCAGGAGCTCTCAGACTTATTTGCAAAATAAGGGTTCAACGGTCGAATGCAGATCATTCTCTTTTTACACAAGAAAACTCCAGAGGTATGACTGCTATTATGGTGTATATTGGTGATATACTAATTACAGGAGATGATGAGCAAGGAATAAAGAGGGCAAAAGAATTTCTGGGTCGAGAATTTGTTACTAAGGATCTAGGATCCCTAAGATACTTTCTGGGGTTAGAATTCGCCAGAAATAAAAAGGGGCTTGTGATGACTCAGAGAAAGTATATCACTGACTTGTTGAATGATACGGGAATGCTTGGATGTCGACCTACGACTACACCCATGGATCCAAGCATGAAGCTCTATGATGATGATACTGATGAGGTGGACAGGAGAAGATACATGGAAGCTCCATGGTTGGGAAGCTTTTTATGTTACTATTACCAAACCAGATGTTTCATTTACAGTCAGTCAAGTGAGCCAATATCTCATCATGTGCAGATGCAGACTATGCAAGATGCCCCAAGGACAGGACATCCACATCAGGGTTCGCTATATTTGTTGGCAATTCTCTCGTCTCATGGAAAAGCAAGAAACAAAATGTTGTTGCTAGATCTAGTGTTAAATCTGAATATCGAGCGATGGCATAAGCTTGTACAGAAATGATGTGGGTTCGAGCAGTCCTAAGAGATCTACATATAGATCTTCCTCTTCCAATGTCGCTAGAATGTGACAATCATGTTGCACTATTCATTGCTAACAATTCTGCATTTCATGAGAGGATAAAGAATATTGAGGTTGATTGTCATTATATACGTGACATGATTCAGAAGAGCTTCATCTCCATAGCTCATGTCAACTCAGGGAATCAAACGGCAGACATCTTCACCAAATCTCTCCTTAAAGGCCCCTTCCAGAAGTGTTCATCTAAGCTGAGCATGATAGATATCTATGCTCCATCTTGAGGGGGGAGTATCGAGATATGTTATATACTTTCGTACCATCTATGTATATTTTTCTGTTCTCCCGTCTACTTTATGTAATTTGCCCGTAGGCCCCTCCCTATATAAGAGAGCCTAGGGCTCAAGGAATAAACATCTCTTTCATTTTTCCCAACAAAATTGGATTTAATTATCACTAATAATGTGGATATGATTCACATGATTTAGACATATGTAAAGAGACATTTTGAATAATTAAGTTGGATTTAATTATCATAGATGAGATTAATGTGGATAGCATTATCCACAATAATCATGTATAATGTGGATGTGATCCACAATATCACAAAGAGAATTGTGTGGATCACAAAGAGAATTAATTGTGAATGGAATTCACAATTTAAATAACAATGTGAATTGGATTCACATTGAGAAATTAAATGTAAATGTAATTTACATTTAATTTTGAATGGATGAATATGATTCATAACTATCAATAGTCTATTTGAAATTATCGCAAATAAATAATTTGCAAATTATTTGGTGATATTTTATTGATAAATAATTTTATGATAAAAGATTTAATGTAATGAGATTACATTGAAAGAGATTGGAGAGAGAAAACCTCTCTCAATATCACATGGTAGGCGTCCTTCCTCCAAATGAGGAATGAGTCTATCTCTTTTCCTCATTGTTGGAAGGAGGTTCGTCTTGATCGATATGTCATCTGGATACCATTAATTGAGGATCAAGGATACAAAAGTACCGAACGCTACATTCTGTATGAGATATGAGCATGAAAACTTCATCATCTGAGTCTGATGAAGCCAACCTGTCACATATAGGAGAGAAATACAGCACAGACGCAAAAAATGTGACATCAACATTGATATAGTATTTTCTGCGCAAAGGATCATAATACCGGTATCCCTTTTGGGTCCTGGTGTACCCAACAAATACACAGTTGATAGCTTTACGAGAGAGCTTGTCAAGACCTAGAATCAAATGATGAACAAACACAACAGAGCCGAACACACGAGGAGTGAGTGAGAATAACTCCTTCTTAAGGAAAGATATAGAGAAAGGGATTTTCTCACCCAAGACAGACGATGGCATACGATTCACCAAATAGCATACTGTAAGAACCTCATCACCCCAAAACGAATGTGGGGCACGACTCTGAATGAGAAGAGTCCGAGTAACGTTGAGAAGATGCCGATGCTTTCTCTCAGCAACACCATTTTGCTGAGAAGTGTAAGCACAAGATGTTTGATGAATAATCCCACGAGATAAAAAATGGGATAGAGCACAAGTATAGAATTCCAAAGCATTGTCGGTTCACACAAATTTTACTGAGCTAGAAAAAAACATTCTACACTTCATTAATAAAAGCTCTGATCACATCCCATGCTTCAGACTTATTTTTCAAAAGAAACACCCATGACAATCAAGAAAAATCATCCACAATCACAAGATTAAACTTGTGTCCCTGGTGATCTGGAATACGACTCGAACCCCAAATGTCTACATGAAATAACTCAAAAGGGGAGCTACTGCTCCGGCTCTGATGACTAGGAAAAGCAGACTGATGATGATTTCCCAACTAACATGCCTCGCACTGGAAGGAAGAACCACATGAAATCTATGGCAACATGTGACACATCTTCTAAACAGATAGATGTCCAAATCGAAGATGCCAAGTGAAGGAGAGACTAGTCTAGACGAATGAGAAGATACGCCTGCATAGGGAGTCTGAACTAGGCGATAAAGGCCACCCTGCTCACGGCCACACCCAATCACTTTGAATGTAAGAATGTCCAGAAAAACAAGAGACGATGGGTCAAAAATAGCTCAGCAGTGCAAATCCTTTGTAATCTGACTAATATAGAGCAAGTTCATATAGAAATCAGGAGCATGTAGCACATTTTGTAGACGCATGGAGGGTGTCAAAGTGATCTCTCCATGTCTTGTGATTGGGGAATGAGTCCCATCAACTATCACAATTGTTCTCCCTGGAGGAACCTGCCTACATGATGCAAGTTGTTGCATATCTCCACATAAATGATGTGTCGTACCGAAGTCCATAATCTACTCTGTAGTCTAAGATCCATGACAAGATGTAAAAGGATAAGTACCTGAAGTACTAGCTGTAGCAGAGGTACTAGCAGAAGCAGAAGCTACGACAGCTGAATGGCCTCCAGGAGATAGTGAAGTGGAAGGAGGCATAATGTCCCTCAATCTGGCTACGAGGTCATCAAACCGTTGATCTGAAGTAGGAACTGCATGAGACTCAACATGTTCTGCTAATCGGGCCGATAGAGGAAACCCATGCTTGAAATAGCATGTATCCTCTGAATGGCCAGGACGATGACAAAACGTACAGGGTTGACGGATTCAACCCCCTCTACCACGGGGTCCACGTCCACGGAAAGTGGACGAACCTCCTCTACCTCGAGAGGTTGTCGTCTCTAAAGAAATCTAACCACTAGTAGTAGACGGAACAGTGATCATGCTAAACCTGCGGAAGACTTCCTCTATGGGAGGAATTGTAGCGTCTCCGAGGATCTGGGAACGAGCAAATTGTTGAGATATTAGCCATCTTTATTATTCTTTTCTCATTTTCTATTTCTCTTTTCTTCTTTCTGTGATTTGCTCAATAGATTCTGCTCCTATATAAGAGAACCCTAGGGCCTCTCATAATGGAATTCTATTCTTTCCCAACAACATGGTATCGAAGCGACAGTCCTAGACCGGAGTTCCCGTTGCCTACCCTAACCCTACTCGCTTGCACCCCCTCCCGTACGCGCACGCCAGACTGTCGCAGTCCTTTTCGGCGTTGCCTAGCCTCTCCCAGGCCCCACCTTGTGCCGTTGCGTGGCTTATGGGTCGTTGCCCAAGCCCCTAGGTTGCCCCCTCGACTCCGACGATCTTCGCCCCAGCCCCCCAGGCACCGCCTATCGGCTTGTGGGCTGCTACACAGGGCACCGCGCCGTAGATCGACCTGTGGGGTGCTGCACAGGCCACCTGCACTGCCTCTCAATCTTGAGGGCCCCTGTACCAGACCCTAGGGCTACCACCTACAGCCTCGATCTGCCACAAGCATTGCCTATCAACCTCGAGGGCCTCCGCCTTGGACCCCAGGGCTGCTACCTATAGCCCCGCATCGCTACCTTGATTGCCCAGGTCGCCATCAGCCCTTTCGTGCGCCTCCAAACATATCTGTGAGTCGTTCAGCGGTCTGATTTTGATCAGAAAGCGTGATTTCAGACCTGTAATTCACATTTTCCGACCCTAGCAAGCAACAAAGGTTGGTAGAGGTAGTTGTATGAGTCTACGCGTACAACTTATCCTCCGAATGATCGTGTAGACTCGTTTATATCAGTCTACTCCCCAGTTGAGTTATGTTATTTTGTCATGTTATCATCATATCGGAGAACAAGGGTGACATTTTCTCATCCGGCGCTTTCAAGGGCCCGGCTCCCATCGCTAAGATGGATGGGACCAACTATGAGTTGTGGTCCATGCAGTTTCTCACCCTCATGCAGTGCAACAACAAGGAGCACATCTTGACAGATCCAGAGCCAATGGATAAGATTAGGTCAAATACTTCTTGGAAGCAAGATGATGAGCATGCACGTGTTTGGCTTTGTGGGACTCTCACTACAGAAATAGCCAATGATATTCTAACTCTGCCCATTGCCAAGGCAATGTGGGACACTTTGGCATCCACCTATGCTCAAGCGAAGAATGAAGCCAAAATCCTTCAACTATAATATGATATCTACAATATCAAGCAGAATAGCCACCCTCTGCATGTTTACTACTCTTCGCTCTGTGGCATGTTTGAGAAGCTTCTTAGTTACATGTCAATTATTACGACATCTACTAAGCAACAGAAGACGTATAGGAACTCAACGATGGTTGGAGTCTTCATGGCTAGACTTGATACAGAGTATGATGCTGCGCACACTCAGCTTTTTACTGGAGCTACGATACCTCACATAGAGGAGGCCTATAGCCATCTCAGATGGATCATCATCACTTCGAGAGCCACATCTTCACACTCTTCAGCGATGGTTGCTTCTCGTGGCCGAGGGGCGATCCAGTCCAGAGGGCGTACAGTGGATGCCAGTGTGGTCCTTGCAGCTATTGTCGCAAGCCTGGACATGCAAAAGATACATGCTATCAGAAGCATGCATATCATGTTTTTGGTCGGGTAGTAGAGCATATTGTGTCTTCAAAGACTTCAGCTCCCCAAGTCGATCCTCACATGGATGATATTGTCTCTCGTATTCAGGAGAGCGTGACTCCTACTACTGACACCACTACTACAGATACCGCTGCAACAACCAGAGCCTCTTCGAGTTCCCCAAGTATCATCTATGCTTTTAGTGGTAGTACGGAAGCAGACATATGACAGAGTGGATTGTGGATTTTGGTGCCTCTCACCACTTGTATGGAGACAGAGCGCAACTAAGGTCCTACAGGACTATACCACCTGGAAGATGGGTTGTCATTGTTAATGACAACCACTTACCCATTACAGGACAAAGGGAAGTGGATTAGACACCGTCCATGCATCTGAAGAATATTTTATATGCACCTACCTTTCAGATGAATTTACTTTCTATTAGTCAAGTCACTAAGGATCTGC
Organism: Ottelia alismoides; assembly: GCA_037367405.1. NCBI lineage: Eukaryota > Viridiplantae > Streptophyta > Magnoliopsida > Alismatales > Hydrocharitaceae > Ottelia > Ottelia alismoides. Next base: position 406,184 of record JAZKJV010005662.1, on the reverse strand, counting down.
ATTGCCGTGTCATCTTTGACACTTCATCTCTTGTGTTTCAGGACATACTCACGAGTAGGGTGATTGGATGTGGCCATGAGCAGTGGGGACTCTACATACTGGTCCAACCTCCTCATGCTAGTGCTTCTACTATACCTACTAAACATGTCTCTCCATATCTGTGGCACCTTAGGCTTGGACATCTTCCTCTACAGAAGCCATGTCATGTACTCCCTCATATTTCTACGAGATCCTCTCTTCAATGTGAGACATGTCAGCTTGGGAAGCATCATTATTCATCTTTTCCATCCCGTCAGAGTCGGAGCAGTTCTTAATTATTTGAGCTCCTTCATTTAGACATTTGGGTCCAAGTCGTGTTCCTGATCACCAAGGACATTGTTTTTATCTTGTAGTTGTCTGATGATTTTTCTATACTCTCCTGGATCTTTTTATTGAAGAATAAGTCTAAGGCGGAATCTGTTATCAAGTATTTTATTAATGAGATAAAGAATACTTTTTATGCCAATGTCAAATATCTTTATTTTGATAATGCCTTGGAATTATGCACCTTACATCTTTCTGAGTTCCTTAGGTCCCATGGCATTAATCACCAAACCTCATGTGCCTATACTTCACAGTAGAATGGTGTTGCAGAGCGCAAACACCGTCACTTACTTGATGTGACCATAACCTTGTTGATACAGAGTTCTGCTCCTCATGCTTACTGGGGTGATACTTTCCTTACTGCTTGCTATTTGGTGAAACGTACGCTCTCGTCCATGTTAGGAGAGAAGATTCCTTTCTCGACTGTGTTTCCCGAGAAGGAACTTTTCTTTCTTACATCTCGTGTGTTCAGATCTGTTGCTTTTGTTCATGATGTCTCTCCAGGGCATGACAAGCTCTCCTAAAGCTGTCAAGTGCATGTTTGTCGACTACTCTCGTACCCAAAAGGGGTATCGCTGCTTTGATCCGCTCATGCTCTTCCACCACCTCCACCTCCACCACATGCTCCTTTGGTTCAATTTTTGCCACGTGTTTTTACTCGCAGGTTTCACTCTATTCCTCCTGCTTACGGGCCTTGCTCATTATCCAACACGCCTCAGGTATGTAATGAACATATTGTTTTTACTGATGGCACTACTGAGTTGTCTGTGCAGCAGGATTCTAGACAGGATGAGCAGGTGCCCTCTCCAGAGGGAAACCTACAGGCTCCACACTTAGCTGATGATCCTAACGTGTTGATTGCTCTGCGAAAGCAGAAACAAACGTGTGCTACTTACCCACTTGCAGCCAGATTTCTTTAAGCAGGTTGTCATAGGATTTCAGGAGGTTTGCTTTGACACTATCAGCCGTGTAGATACCATGGACATATCAGGAGGCTCTCAAGGATAGTCAGCGGAGGTTAGCCATAGAAGAGGAGATGGTTGCACTACAATCACGTGGTACGTGGAGTCTTGTTTCTGCTCCTGTTGATGCATCTGTTGTGAGATGCAAATGGGTGTTCCGAGGATTCACCTAAACATATGGGGTAGACTATCGGGATACTTTTTCACTTGTTTCCAGGCATTCTATTCTACGTAATCTACTTTCTGTTGCTGTGACACGAGATTGGTCCCTTTACCAGCTTGATGTAAACAATGCCTTTCTCTATGGTGATCTACAGGAGGAGGTCTACATGCAGCAATCACCTAGGTTTGCTGTAGAGGGGGAGTGTCAGAAAGTCTGCATGCTACATAAGGCTATCTATGGCCTTAAGCAGAGTCCATGAAAGGCCATGTCGTCGATATATCAGCGATATATCGGTATCCCCCCCCCCCCCGTTTCAAAATCCGGTGTATATCCTTTTATATAGTGTCATTGGGTGTCTGTGATATATCGCCGACACATGGCATATTCTTTTCATCCTTGCTAAGTTTTGGTATCTTTTTTTGCCTATATAATGTGGCATATCGGCTCACATTTCCAGCATCCCAACCTTGGCATTCCAACCTTTGTTTCCTCTCTTCCTTTGCATTTTGAGGTGAGTTTTTGATTTCCTCGTCCTTAATGATTTTGCTCTCATGTTTGTTATGTATTAGTATTGCATAATTTCCTTTTGCATGTAATTTGGGCTCTAAATTTTAGTGCTTTTGATATTTGTATAGTAATTATGAGATATTATGGATTAATTGATTTGGATCTCTTGTTTAGGAGTTAGGAAACATGATTTGGTGGTGAATTTTGTTTACCAAATGTGTATTTAAATAAATCTGAAAATTAAAAAAATATATATCCACAATTTTTTGAGTTTTTGGTTCATGAAATTTGGGGGGTGTTCATTAAGAGATGTTATGGTTGAATGGAGTTGTATATATTGTTTAGGAGTTAGGAAACAAAATTTATGGTGAATTTTGATTACAAAATGTGTGTATGTAAAAAAATCCGAAAATAAAAGAAAAATAGATCCCAAATTTATTGAGTTTTTGGTTCATGAAATTAGGGGGTTTTGATTTTTGTGTGTTCATTAAGATATGTTATGGTTGAATGGAGTTATATATATTGTTTATGAGTTACGAAACAAAATTTATGGTGAAAATTGTTTAAAAATGTGTATTTAAAAAAATCTGAAAATTAAACAAAAATAGATCCCCAATTTTTTGAAGTTTTTGTTCATGAAATTTGGGACTTTCGATTTTTGTGTGTTTATTAAGAGATGTTATGGATAGATGGAGTTGACACTCTTGTTTAAGTGTTAGGAAACATGATTTGGTGGTGATTTTTGTTAACAAATGTGTCTAATTAAATAAATCCGAAAATTTAAAAAAAAATAGATCCACAATTAAGTGATTTTCTTGTTTATGAAATTTGGGGCTTTTGATTTTTGAGTGTTTACTAAGAGATGTTATGGATGGATGGAGTTGGATGTCTTGTTTAGGAGTTATGAAACATGATTTAGTGGTGATTTTTGTTAAAAAAATGTGTCTAATTAAATAAATCCAAAAATTTTTTAAAATAGATCCACAATTTAGCAAATTTTTTGTTCATGAAATTTGAAGCTTTTGATTTTTTTTTGTGTTTTTTGTTCAGGATTCAAGATCATGGCACACTCCGGTTCAGACTCTGATGGTTCTCGTGGACAAATGGATTTCGACGGTGGAGAGATTGGTTGGAAGTATGTCACCGCTCTAGATGGCAACAAAGCAAAATCGCAATGCAGCTTCTGTGAGAAGACGTTGGGAGGAGGGGGTATTACTAGACTGAAGCATAACCTTGTTGGCAGCAATAAAAATGTTGCCAAGTGCACTCGATGTCCAAAAGACGTGAAGGACTTGGTGAAGGCCAGCATGGAGGGGGAAAAGGAGAAGGATGTGGAGAGGTCCAGACGGGATGAACATTTCAAGGAGTTCATGTTTGAGAAGGAGTTCAATGTCATCTCAGATTCAGACGACGAGGACTTTGTCTACCCCGATGACGTTCAGACCGAAGCGGAGAGCAAGGCGTACAGGAGGGCGACAAAAGAGTCCATGAGGAGCGAGTTTGAGAGGAGAGAACTCGTTGGTGCACGTGGCAGCTCCCCTGGTGCCGGTGGCAGTGGGAGTGGTTCTACAGGTGCACCAGTACCACCACCTACTAAGAAACACAAGGAGAAGGGATTAGAACCATTCTTAAAAAGGAGTGGGTCCACACAGTAGAAGCCAAGCAAGGATCCGAAGCAAAATACGGTGAAGGGGATGTTCACCAATGCACGGGAGAGAGTGGCAAGGCCATTCGTAAGCTCTTCTTTGGGGAGAGCATCCCAGCCCATATCGCTAGTGGACTTTTCTTACAGCATGCCATTGATGAGATCGTCGTAGCTAGAACGAGAGTGAAGGCTCCCACTGCCAAAGAGTTGATGAACAAGTATCTTGCGCGGGAGAAGGAGATGAACGAGTACATCTCGGACCTAAGGAAGAGATGGCCAGATTACGGCATGACGCTGATGTGTGATGGCTGGACAAGCTATACGAGGAAGCACATCAACTTCCTCGTTTACTGCGACGGTAAGACCATTTTCCTTAAATCTGTCAATGCATCTGAACAGGTCAAGGACTACACGTACCTGCTGAAGTTGACGAAGGACGCCATTAAGGACGTTGGGAAAGAGAACATTGTGCGACGGACAACGGCAACAACTTTAATAAAGCAGTTGAAACAATAATGAAGTCTAGCAGCTATGGCATTTTTTGGACACTTTGTGTTGTGCGTTGCATAGATCTGATTCTGAAGGACTTTGGCAAGAGGAAGCTCGTCATGAAGGTGATGGAACAAGCACGGGCGATCATGACTATCATTTACAACCATTCCAAAGTGTTGTCTTTAATGAGGCGAACGTGCAATGGTGAGTTGGTGAAGCCTGGCATCACACGCTTTGTAACCAATTTTATAGCATTGCAAAGCCTTAAACAACACAAGGCAGGATTGACGAATAGGTGCTGCCAAGGTGAATGGTTCGAGAATCCAGATGCTCGAACCGAAGGAGGACGGAGAGTGGAGACAACCATCAATGATCTCCATTTCTGGGATGACATGACAAGGGTAACGAAGATAATGGAACATGTTGTTTCTGCATTGTGTATCGTAAATGGGGATAAGAAGCCAACTGGGGGAGCCATCTATGAGGCAATGCGCTGCATAAGGAAGAAGGTTAGAGAAGCAGTTGTGAGAGGATTTAAAGCATGATTGGACATCATAGACGAACGATGGTCCAAGATGCTCTCACATCCTCTTCACAATGCTGGTATGTATCATTATCTATTAAATATATTTAATCCATTTTGATAGGCATTTTAGAATGATTAAAATTTGAGAATTGTTCGTCTCCAGCATATTTCTTGAATCTGAAGTACTGATACAAGAACAGTCTTGTTACAAATGTTGACCTTCTAGCAGTTGTACAACTTGTGGTGGAGAAGCTCGTCAAAGACGAGAATGCACAAACCTCGTGCATGAATGAGGTAAGAACGATTGTATAATGTACAATCTATAATCGCATACAGTGACTTTAAAATTATTTTGAAGCACAAATCATGTTATGACTTAAAGTTTTGATTAATGTGCAGATTAAATACTTTAGGGATGCCTTAGGTTCTTTCGGTAGAGTAACCACGGTTAATGGACGTCGCAGTACTCTTCCTAGTAAGGACTAAGTCTAGTAATTGTGATGTGTAACAATTTGAATATTATTGATTTTCCGCAACAGAATGGTGGTTACTGTATGAGATGGAAGCTCCCAACCTACGGAAAGTGGCAGTGAAAGTATTGTCCCGAACAGCATCTGTCAATGGTTGTGAGAGAAATTAGAGCACATTCAACTTAATCCATTCGAGGAGACGGAACAAGTTGGGAGAATGACTCCACGATCTTGTTTTTGTGCACTATAACTTGAGGTTGAAGATGTAACATGCAAGAGAGGGCATGACAAAGAGGACTACACAGACCCCATCGATCTTGCATATATTTTCAAGATGCACGACGACTATGCAGATGAAGATGTTCTGCAGAGATGGTTGGATTCCAACGGTGCTTCATTGCTCAATCAACCGGGAGGTAGGACGAATCAGAATATAAGCCAACAAATGGGAGCAGATGTTGGTGACTACATGGTCAGATCTGGGCGAATCACGGACCCTCTTGGAGGGGTGGAGCTTGATGTGATTGTGGACGACATTCTATCTACTGGATCAAAATCCAAATCAAAATCAAAAGATGATAGTGGGAGTGATGATGATGATGATGATGTTGGTGGCCGTGGTGGATCGGGTGATGGGGAGACATATTCAGGGGGATCAGGGTCTGCAGGGGGTGGTCGTGGACCAGGTGATGATACAAGATTCGAGTCAGGGCGAGAATACATGGAACGACATGGAAACATACGTGGGTAGTTTGTCCTAAGTCCGAGTCCATGACCTATGGATTACGATGCATATGGACGATGTGGCCATCATCCTACAGATAGCTATATGGATGATTTGATATCATATGTAGGTTCGTTGAGTTGCATGGACATTGACAACCCATACCATGGAGGAACACCCAGTCCCATGGGCGGATATGGAATCTCACAAGATGAAAGATCATTTGGCGTCTTCCTGAATATTTTCCTGCTGCTCCACCTGGTCCTCCTCCTCCTCAGACGTATACTCCTCCGTCTTATGGATATGGTAACAACAATGGGTGTAGAGGATATAACAGCTATAGCGGTGAAAACTACCAAGGTAGCCAACCCGAGCAAAGCCAGGACAGCTTCTTTGGTGGTAACAGTTTCGGTTTCTTCCCTGAGTACTACGCTCCTCCTCCAGGTCCTCCTCCACAGAGATCTTCTCCTACTCCGTCGTCATCATCCCGAGGATTTCAAGCTAGTACTTCGCAGCCTTGACGTGCACCTCGTGACACCGGATCTAGCAATGCTTATTCTCGACTCGGGATACTCATAGGGATTGATAACCATCAATACAGGCAGTATATTATGGATTATAAGGCCATGTACTCGTACATGACATGGGAAAACTATTGCGAGTTCATTGAGTCCGCAGTCCTCTATGAGAGACAACGGGGCAGGGGGACCGATTTAGATCCGCCCCGGAATTCTTGGTTTTAGGTCATCTCATTTTACAATGTTTAATTGATTTGGATATTTCTCATTTATTGTTGTAGCCTGTATGTAGATAAATCTTTATGCCAAACAATGAATGTCTCGTTATATATTACGTTCGATATGACCGATATGTGCGGTTTAAGGATCATAGTCCTCATAAATTATCTATGTGTGTTATGAAGTGTTATTTGTAGTACTTCATGTTATCAACTTATAAGAACTTGAATGGAATCCATTTCCAATATTTATAAGTCAAGAATCAACATTAAGTTATTAACATCGACATGACCGATATGTGCGATAGCAGCGATACCGATATGTGCGATATATGGTCTATAAATGGACCGATATGTGTGATATAAGCGTGTATTTGTACGTTATTTGTTGTTTTAATATCTTGGATGACCTTAATTTCTGAAAAAATACTAAAAAATGGCTTTTTTGAGCCATTTTTGACATTTCCACTGATATCGTCGATATATCCCGAATATATCCATTTCCAGGCGGACCGAAACGATATCAATATCGATACGGCCTTCCATGGCAGAGTCCAAGAGCATGGTTCCAAAAGGTCTCGAGTTAATAGAGCAACAGGGGTTTATGAGATCAACTGTCAATCACTCCTTATTCATACAGAGGATCCATAGAGGTACTACAGTCATTCTTGTTTACAGGGGATGATGAGTAGGGCATTCAAGGTGCCAAGGAATTCCTAGGTCAGCAGCAAGGCTCTAAATGTCGATTTCGGTAATCATTTCGGTATCGACCAAAACAGAAATTCGATGAAATTTCGGTGGAATTTCGACCTGAATTTCGGTCATTTCGGTCATTTTTTGTACTACGACCCCCATATTTCGATTATTTCAGTCAAATTTCGATTTCGACTGGATATCGATATTCGACAGAAATTCGACCGAATTTCGCTGAAATTTGAGGCCATGGTCAGCACTTTGTGACCAAGGTTCTTGGACATTTACATTACTTCCTTGGACTAGAATTTGCTAGGAACCAGCGGGGTTTTGTGATGAACCAGAGGAAGTACATTATAGATCTTCTTTCAGAGACAGACATGGAAGATTGCATACATGCCACTACTCCTCTTGACGCGAGCATGAAGCTATATGATTATGATACTGAGGAAGTCGACAAGAGGAAGTACAGAGAGCTTGTTGGCAAGCTACTATACGTGACTATTACCAGGCCTAATATATCATTTGTCGTAAGCAAAGTGAGTCAGTTTATGGAGCAGCCCAGACAGGCACATATGGATGCAGTCCATATGATTTTGAGATACATAAAGACTTCATCTGGTATTGGACTTCTTCTCAGCAGAGGCACATCTCTCAGTTACAGCATGTGTAGATGCAGATTATGCTGGGTGTTCAAAGGATAGAAAGTCTACATCAGGCTTTGTTGTATTCATACGAAATTCTCTTGTTTCATGGAAGAGTAAAAAGCATATTATGATTGCCATATCAACTGTTGAGCCGGAATACAGGGTCATGGCGCAGGCTAGTACAAAAATGATGTGGGTCAGATATGTTCTTACTGACCTAACTGTAGAGATGCCTCTTCCCATGCACCTCCAATGTGATAATCAGGTTGCTCTTTTCATTGCCAACAACCCAGCTTTTAATGAGAGGATGAAGCATATAGAGGTGGATTGTCACTACACTCGTGACATGATACAGAAAGGTATTATTGTCACTACGCATGTCAGCTCTGGAGACCAGACAGCAGATATACTTACAAAGGCCCTAGCGAGAGGACCTTATCACTTATGTCTTGACATGGTAGACTTATGCACTTAAACACATCAACAAGCGGAGAGAACCGATGTCGGTGTGCAAGTAATGGCATGCGTAGCCACACGCGCAGGCTGTGCATGAAGTCTATGTGCATGAGCAGCACGCGGGCGTCGCGGGTGCGGTGTGCGTTGGGGCTAAGTACGCGAGTGCGAGTGGCACAGGGAGGTGCGGGAGGCGATGGGGGCGACGCGGGCGCGCTGGGGGCGATGCGAGAGCACGCGAGGACGTGCGAGGGCCAGAGTTGGAAGGTGGGGTTTAGGGTTTTGGATACCAGAGCTCCGATCTAAGATCAACGCTCTGATACCATGTTGGAAAGAAAAAATAGAGATGTTTATTCCAGGAGCCCTAGGCTCTCTTCTATCGAGGAGAGACCTATGGTTAAATAACATACGATAGACATAAAGAAATAAAATACTGAACAAGTACATAGAAACAAAGAAATATCTCTACAAAAACCAAGAAGCAAGAAACCCTAGGCTCCCTTATTTTGTTTTCCAGTATTTCAACGCAATATCAACAAAATGGCAACGAAATTTCATTGAAATTACATGTCATTTTGGCGAAACAACATAAATATGAGAATTTACCCTTCGCTTTCATCGAAATCTGCATATATTAATGAATTTTCACTTATCTGTTTGTTAATATGTTGAGTTGTTAGTGTACTTTAAATTGTTTAAAGAAGTTTCTTTAGTTAATTTCATTGTTCACGAAAGCGGCCCGTGTAAAGCCCTGAACTTAGCATCTCTCGGATCTTGTATCATAAGATTTGGTTCGTCAAGAGGAAACCGACGGAATTTGTTTCGTGTAAATCGGACTTTATTTCGAATTGTTATGATTTTCAGAAGAAAGAGAAGGAGACTTAAGATGTCATTAAACCTTAATGACCGTCATTAAGACTAATTAATCGTGATTAAGGAAACTAATAATGGATCAAGGATCGCTAATCAACATTAGCAAGCACTAATCGAAGATCAACAGAACTTAAGCGTGAGTCATAAAAGTTAAATTACGATTAGCAGGAGTTACACCGTGATTAGCGAAAGTTAATCGCTAATTAAGCGTTATTAGCGAATCCAAAATATTATGCAAAGTTCTAACTTAAGCCCTAAGTTTCGGATAAGCTTTGGCCAAAATCATGGGTCAAAACCATGGGCCACTAACCGCGGTTAAGGGCTAAACCATGGTTTACTAACCATGGTTGGCTGATTTCTAGAGCCTATAAATACCCTCACTGCCCATTCATTCTCTACGATTTTCATTACCACCACCACCCCAAGGGCTAGGGTTGAGAGGTCGGGAGGAGGAGTACGAGGCGAGGAAAAAACGCTAGCGAAGCGTTGTCGGGAGAACGAGGAAGAGAAAAGTACGATCCTCTTCAAGCAGGCTTCGTTTTGATTCATATTCTTTTTCCAGTTTGGGTTTTCTATTCATCTTCTTTCTGACTCATTTTCTGTTGTGGTTCGAGGAGAATCTGTGTAACATCCTACCTAGGTGCGGGTGGCTATGCACGACAGTGAACCTTGTGATTCGTCACACCTTCACTCACCTAAGACGTGTGGTGTCCACCAATTCTCCATTTCTTGTGGTTCTATTCTTTATTTTCCACTTTTATAGATATTATGATGGAGAACTCTGTGTAATGCCCTACTTAGGTGCAGGCGGCTATGCACGTTAGTGAATCATGTTGATTCGGCACATCTTCACTAACCTAAGATGTGTGGTGTCTACCGATTCTTCATCTCTTGTTGTTTGATTACTCCTTTCAGTTTCGTTGTTGGTTTCCTCTCGGTGATTTTATAGAGGAACTCTTTTCGTTTTTCTTTTAAAAATGTCTCGATATAAGGGGAAACTCTGCCGAAATTTTTAGAGAAATATGTCCCAACATAAGGAAAAACTCTGCCAAAATTTTTCTAGAAATATGTCCCAGAATAAGGGGAAACTCTGCCGAAATTTTAAGAAAAAATATGTTCTTCACGTTCTACGTGTTTTCCGTGTGTTCTTCGCATTCTTCCTGTTGTTCGTTCGTTCTTCGTGTTCTTGGCAGGTTTTTAGTGTTTTTTATACGAACATGAAATTCGATCTTTTCAGGAGCTATAAATCCTTTTCCGAAAACGAATCACGATAAAGCACCATACACGAGAGAGAGCTCGATTAGGTAACGAAATCCTTCATTTTGCTGTTGGCTTTTCATATGAGATAGTTGAGATTCCTGACTTTATATTCTCCGTTACATAGAACCCTAATTTGACTATTTTTGAGAAAGTATGAAAAGTTGCTTTGTGATTTCAACTAAAATAAGGTCTAAGCATCGAATGGATGCAGTGGCTCAGAAAGTTAGGGTTTGGAAGTTAAAATGAGCATAAATATGAGTTTATAAAGATATAAATTAATTTATGTGTAAGTCTATACTCATTATTATATTTATGCAAATATAAAGATTAACGGAGAAATTACATCATGGGAATTGATGTGTTTTGAATTGGATCCTGAAAATGGATTGTGTCTTACGTTAAAAATGATTAAGAGTAGAATTACAGGTCGGGCATGCAGCCTATAGATTTGTCAGAAGGAACCTGTATTGATTTTCCCCCACCTAGGTGGTATACGGTTTCCCTGCTATGATAAGTACGCATGAAATGAATGATTTGCAATGCGTGGTACCGGGAGCCAATATATTCGAGTTGAAAGACAGAAGATGTGGTCGTGCTATGTGGAGGCACGAGTGGTTCAATAGCGGTCGGGTCACGATAACATGTGTTTAAAGCCGTTAGATTATGTGATTAATGGTTAGCTCGAGGTTTTACGCAAACGGGTCCTCGAGGACGATGTGCTCCTTTGTTTTCCAGGCTGAGGGTTTGAGACCCTGATTAATAAAAGAAAAGGATAATTGTTCGCGTGGAAACTTTGGAACACCTGTTCTTCGCGTGCCTGGCGGTGCGGGGCATTTGGGAGGAGGTGGCCGATGATTGGGTGTGCTCCTCGGATTTCGACTCTTTCTGGGACTCGTTGGTGGTTAACATGGACAGGGACCGTAGGGAATTGTTCAGGCCCTTGGCGAAGGTTTGGACGATTTGGCGGGGGCGGAATGATGCTATCTTCTCTGGCCAGCGCTTTTATAACGAGAATGTGTTGAGTCATTATACCCGTTTAGTCGAGGATTGGACGTTGTTGTAGGGCACTTTGGGTACTGCGGGAGGTACCTTGTAAAGTTTTTTCTTTTTCTTTTTCAATGTTAATATATGTGTGGGGCGGACGCCACTGAGTGTTCCCCCCTTTTTTGGACTTCAAAAAAAGGATAATTGTCAGGATAGTATTGGATGATTGGTTGAGGCGACGTGTGACAGCATAAGCTCACCAGATCAACGCAATCTCCAATCATGAAGTATCCACAGCTTCGGAGTCCAAGAATGGTGGGGTTCCCCTAAACTAATCCCTGATGTGGAATAGAAGGAATAGTACTTAAACTAATGAGAATAAATGTAACTTTTCATGCTAACAACTTTTTGAAAATTTACACAATTGTTAACTTTACTCTTGTTCGTTACTTAGCACTTGTTAATTGTTATCTTATGATTTATGGAAAACCCAACAAGTGTCGGTGAGCCATCGCAAGGACTTTAATAATCCAGCCAGTTAACATAGTCATCCAATCAGCCACAGTAGTTTTTCTCTGTAAAGTAGTTAGTAATCTTTTGTGTATTTTCCTTTCAAGTTGATGTACATGTAAATGGTTATGGTGGGACAATGTATCATGTGAACTTTATTTTGTAAATAGAAGAGTGTTGAATACTTTCTTCTGATGATTTTTATTTGCAGTCTATTTCTGAATGTTAGTTGTGATTAATGAATAAATTATTGTTGAGTAACCAGATCCGGATATGGGAGGATCCGACGGTCCAGAATCGGAGTCGTGAATGCCCATGCGGTCACATATGTGGCCACATATGTGTATGTGGTGCCTTCAATGCGCCACTTTCATGAAGCCCCCCATTATGTGCCATGTACGCTTATACGGGCCGCATATATGGGTTGTGCGCCCGCTAATGCGGCCTGTGTAGCCGCATACACATTTTTTATTTTTTAATTTGTGCCATGTTTTTATTGTGTTACTTGTGTCATATTTTTCCTTACTTTTACATGTATGCCAACCAAGCATTCCGACCATTTAAATCCATCGTCAAAGTAGTTATATTGTGAGATTGGAGTAAACACGCGAGGAAGACAAAGAATAATGTATCAATAATTTAGCAAACTAATTTAGTAAACTAATAGTTATTATGAATGCAATATATTATATGTAAAGCTTGGTACTTTTGATGGAGGATCGGTTATAAATATAACGATAGAGATAAATAACATTATATGCAACAATAGAGGTATTTTGTGTGTTAACTTTTCTATTTTGTTGATTGTTATCAATTATTTTTTGTGATAACCGTTCTGTTGAAGTATTGATATTTGATTGATAGAGATTGTTTTGAACTCTATATGAAAGTTATTTTTCTTAGATCTTTTGTTGGACCACAATTATACATAAATTTAATTGTGTTGTAGTCACTTTTGTATATATTATTTATTTTTAAATAAAAAAGTAAAAAACTGCGTAGAACCGCATATACCCCACATATGCCCCCACATACCGCTTAAGCGTTATTCAGTGACCTGTCTGAATGCATATGCATACCGCTTTTCTGAACCTTGTTTAATTTCTATATTTTAGATCTAAATTCAAACCTAATCAGTTATAGACAAAATTTAAGAGTTAAATTAAAGTTTTAACATAATGCCTTTATTTAAAGTTTTAACATAATATTTTTATATCTTTTTGTTTTCTTATTTTGATATATATGTTTATTTAGTAGTTATCATATACGTCACATCATTCTTATTGAAGAGGTGCTCATGTGTCACCATTCTCTTCATGTTCAAGAGGACAAACTAATGGCTTCTAATTATGGTTCCAAATCTGATTCAGGTTCTGAGTAACATACTACGTTTTGATTGTTGGGACGATTGGATGGAAATTTAATGTAACATATCATATTAATATCTTACTATTAGTAAAAAAACTATCTTTCTATCGCATTTATTGAGTTAAAGAATATTAGAAATCTTCATTTTAAAAAAAAGATGAGTTTTCAAGTAATTTCGCCAATTTCCGATCATTTCACCAAAATTCCATCTAATTTCTCTTTCCAGACTTACCGAAATGAAATTAAAATCCAACATTTAAGGCCTTAATTGAATACCCCGATCTAGTACAGAATCAAAGTAGAAGTCAATGGCCTAGATCACTACTAAGGTCGGGTAGATGAAGTCAGCATATATTCACTTAGAGGTGCCTCTCCCAATACAAGGGAACTTTGATAATCAAACGATCTTATTTATTGCCAACAATCATGCATTTCATGAAAAAACCAATCATGTGTTAGCTGACTGTTGCTATACAAAGGATATAATACAATAATGTTATGTAACTACTTCTCGTGTTTCTTACATTGAGAAGATAACAAAAATTTTCACCATGACGTACTGTATTTAAGAGATGTACTTCCAAATAACCATGATAAACCTCTATGCTCCAGCATGAAGGGAAGTGCTAATGGTTTATTTTATGCTATGAGCCTTCCTAGTTAGTCCTTTTGTGTATGGTTCTCTTATGTAATTTCCCCTCGACCTTCTCCATGTAAGAGACCATACGACATTTGGTTTTAATCACATCAATACTTCCTACTTTTCTACGCTAATAGTTAGGCAGTGGGGATGATTTAGATTATTATTTGTGGTGCTTACAGAGGACAAGCAAAAGATGGTGGCGCATCGTTTGAATGGAATTTAGCACCTCATTTTGTGGCACCCCTCTTAGATGAGATGGTTGGATAGTTCTCCCCATTGACCACTTTGTTGGATAGGGTGACACCGATAGGTTATGAAAATGATATACGGGATTAAACGGGGAAGACTTTTCCAGAGGAAGTACAAATCTCTATGATAGCATGCATTAATATCCAACCCATATATTGCTTTTGAACTTTACCTGATTTGGGAGGCAAGGTGACTTAAATGTCAAGCTACATGCTTAGTTAGTGAGATTGAAGAGGCTTGTTATCACGGTACTTAGGAGATGGGACATGATGGACAATTTTTGTCCATTGCATGGTAGCGGAATTTTGTCGGTTATTCTTTTGTCGAGAAAAGAAAAGGTTTGGTAAAGAACATTATTAAGATAATTCTATATGTTTCTATGTCTATTCTAAGTTATTAATTTTTCTCAAGACTCAGTATGTAATTAACCCAAGGGCTTTTCTCCTATAAGAGAGCCCTCAGTCTATTCTAATGCTATGAAAAATTCTTCTCCCAACATGGTATCGGAGCAACGGTCCTAGACCGGAGTTCTCGTATCACACCCAGAAACCCTAACCCTACACCCGCCGCCCCCCCTCCTCCTCCGTGCACCGCCCCCGAGCGCCGCATATTCCTGTGCGCCGCCCCCGAGCGCCGCATCTTCCAGTGCACCGCGTTGTGCGCCACCCCCCCTGTACGCCGCGCGCCCCCAAGCGCCGCACCTCCCCGCTTGTTGTCTGGGTCGCAGCAGCGGCTTCCCTCCCTTCCCCGGGCACCGCAGCGGCCTCCAGCCTCGTCCAAAAGGGGCCCTGCTTCTTCCCGTGGTGGTCCAGTCCTTAAGGACTGCCGCGGATAAGCCTAGAGGCTCGTTCACAGACCTAGGCGAGTAGAAAAATACCTCTATTGCCGGGGTAGAGGGACATTTGTAGAAGTAGAGATGGTTGTATGAGTCTGCACATACAACCTATCTCATCTATGAAGTTGTAGACAAAGATCTTTCATTATATCCCTCAGTCGGTCCGTGTTTCGTGGCTTTTCCGTATTATGGCGGAAAACAAGGGTGACGTTTTCTCCTCTTCGGGTGCCTTCAAAGGACCAGCCCCAATTGTGAAGATGGATGGGACCAATCATGAGCTTTGGTCTATGCATTTCCATACCCTCATGCTTGCCACACTAAGGAGCACATATTGACCGACTCCGAGTCGACGAACAAGACTGGGATTAATGCAACATGGAAACAAGATGATGCTTATGCCCGCATATGGCTCTCCGGGGCATTGACTACAGAGATAGTCAATGATATTGTGAATCAGCCCACTGCAAAGGCCGTGTGGGATATCCTTGCAGATACGTATGGCCAGTTGAAAAATGAAAGCAAGATACTTCAATTGCAGTTCGATATCTTCTCGACCAAACAGAATGGTCGACCGCTCCATGCTCATTTCTCTCACCTGCAGGGTATGTTTGAGAGATTACACAGTTTCATGCCCATCACTACCAGCACAGAGCAACAACAGGCGTATCACAATGCCACCATGACTGGAGTGTTTCTATCTTCTCTTGATCCTGAGTACGATGCAGCTCGTACTCAACTTCTCACTGGAGAGACTATTCCACCAATGAAAGAGGTCTATAAGCGCCTGAACAAGATTACTACTTCGGCGACCACTGCGCAGCCTACTCCTTCGGCTATGGCTGCTACTAGAGGCAGGGGAGGTTCATCTCACTTTCGCGGTCGTGGACTGCGTAGTCGCAGAAGTGGTAGACATCGTGGCCCATATGCTCACTGCCATCGTCCAGGCCACTCCGAGGAGACATGCTTCCATAAGCATGGCTATCCAACCTCAGCACGAGTTGCTGAGCAGACAGAAACTTTCGCAGCCCCTACGTCAGACACTCGCCTTGATGACATTGTATCCAGGCTTCGAGAGATGATGACTACTCCAGCATCTTCGTCTTCAGGATCCACAGAGGCTGCCGCATCCGCCAGAGCGTCGTCTAGCTCCTCATGTACTCATTATGCGTTCACCAGTAGTTCATATTTAGACCTGACAGATTGTATTATGGACTCTGGGGCATCCCATCATATGTGTGGGGACAGGATGCAATTTTCTACCTACAGAGCTCTTTCACCTGGCAGATCAGTTGTCATTGCCAATGGGGTTCAATTGTCCATTGTTGGTCAAGGGGGGAAATCTATTGCACCTTCTCTAACTCTTCAGAATGTCTTATATGCACTTGACTTTCATATGAATATGTTGTCATTAGTCAACTTACCAGAGATCTCCATTGTCGTACCATATTAGATCCATCCTCTTTTGTGTTTCAGGACATACTGACTGGCAAGGTGATTGGACATGGCCATGAGCAGAGAGGTTTGTATAGGCTTGCCTTACCATCATGCGCTGGCGTTGATACTCTTCCTTCTGGACCCGTCTCACCACTACTCTGGCATCTTCGCTTTGGTCATCTACCACTGCAGAAGTTGTGTCATGTTCTACCACAGATATCCACTCGCACTACATTGCATTGTGAAGCCTGTCAGCTAGGGAAACATCATCGCTCTTCCTTTCCGAGTCGTCCGAGTCATTATAGTAGTCGGTCCTTTGAATTGTCTCATTTTGATATTTGGGGTCCGAGTCGTGTTCCTGATCATCAGGGACATCGTTATTATATGGTGGATGTCGATGATTATTCTAGAGTGTCGTGGGTGTTCTTGTTGAAACACAGATCTGAGGCAGGTGCTATTATAAAAAACTTTCTTTTGGAAGTCAAAAATATTTTTTCTGCAGATGTCAAATGCATTCGTACAGATAATGCATTGGAGTTTACAACTCTCAACTTCTCAGAGTTTCTAAGTTCTATGGGTATTGTTCATCAAACGTCATACAGTTATACTTCACAACAAAATGTTGTGTCGGAAAGAAAACATCGCCATCTTCTTGATGTCACGCGCACATTGTTGATCCAGAGTCGTACACCACATTCTTTTTAGGGGGATGCGGTTCTCACCGCTGGTTACTTGGTTAATTGTATGCCGTCGACTAGTCTTGGAGAGAAAATTCCCTTCTTGATTGCGTTTCCTGAGGACCTATTTTCTCTTACTCCCAGAATCTTTGGGTTTGTGGCATTTGTCCATGATTTCACTCCTGGTCGTGACAAGCTCTCACCTCGAGCGGTCAAAAGTGTGTTTGTCGGCTATTCTCGCACCCAAAAAGGGTATAGATGCTATGATCCTGTTGGCAAAAGATACTATGTGAGTGTTGATGTTACCTTCTTTTAATCTATTATGTATTTCTCTCCCACAGGTGACAGGCTATCTAATAGTACTACTGGAGAGGAAATAGTTGTTCCTCATCCACCGTCTCTTCCATCAAATGGATCTCATGGCACTCAACACCAAACACAACTTCCTCCACCGCCACAACCACCTCCACCTATTCCACAGTGTTTCCTACCTTTGGTTTACACTCGCAGGTCGAATACTGGCACCTTTGCTCCTAGGTCGTCCACATCATCCAGCACGCCACAGGTATGTCAAGATAATATTATTCAATCTGATACTACAGGCGTTCTTCATGGCATACAGGGTGATTTAGACCATCAGGACAGTGGGGATGATGATCTTCCTATTGCCCTCAGGAAGCCTCGACGCAAGTGTGTTGCCTACCCGATTGCAGCGCATGTCTCTCTAAATAATCTATCTGATGATTATAAGAGGTTTGTAGTAGGCCTATCTGCAGTTACTATCCCACGTACATACACAGAGGCACTATAGAGCACGCAGTGGCGCCAGGCAATGGAAGAAGAAATGGCAGCGATACGGTCTCGAGGAACATGGAGCATTGTTCCCGCTCCCAGTGGTGCTTTAATTGTCAGTTGTAAGTGGATTTTCACCATCAAGCACAACGCAGATGATAGTGTGGATCGCTACAAAGCAAGGCTGGTGGCACGAGGATTCACCCAGACTTATGGGGTGGATTACCAGGACAAGTTTTCTCCAGTTGCGAGACATTCGACACTGCGGATCCTACTTTCTGTAGCAGTTGCAAAAGATTGGCCGTTATATCAGCTTGATGTCAAGAATGCATTTCTCTACGGTGACCTCCAGGAGGAAGTATACATGCAGCAGCCACCTGGGTTTGCTGCTGAGGGGGAGTCCCAGCGTGTGTGCAAGCTACATAAGGCGATTTATGGGTTGAAACAGAGTCCGAGAGCTTGGTACCAGAAGCTATCGGAGTTGATTGAACACCATGGCTTTGTCAGATCTACTGCGGACCACTCATTGTTTGTTCAGAAGACAAAGAAAGGTATGGTTGCCATTCTTGTTTACATAGATGACATCATTGTTACAGGTGATGATGCTCATGGAATTGAACTAGCCAAGGAATTCCTAGGTCAACAGTTTGTGACTAAGGACCTTGGTACTCTTCGTTACTTTCTGGGGCTAGAATTTGCCAGAAACCAGCGAGGTCTAGTAATGACTCAGAGGAAGTTTGTGATGGATCTTCTCTCTGAGACAGGTATGACTGGATGCAAGCCTGTTACTACACCTATGGACCCAAGTACAAAACTATATGATAAGGATATTGAGGAAGTAGATAGCAGGAGATACAGAGAACTGGTTCGAAAGCTGCTATATGTTACTATCACCAGACCAGATATCATGTTTGCAGTGAGCAAGGTTAGCCAGTTCATGGAACAACCCAGAAAGGTGCATGTGGATGCCATTTACATGATTTGAGATATTTGAAGAATTCACCTGGTATTGGTCTATTATTCCGTAGGGATACATCCTTGGAGGTGATAGCATGTGCGGACGCAGACTATGCAGGTTGTCCCATAGATAGGAAGTCTACATCGGGATTTGCAGTCTTTGTTGGAAGCTCACTTGTCTCGTGGAAGAGCAAGAAGCAAACTGTAGTAGCCATATCAAGTGTAGAATCATAGTACAGGGCCATGGCACAAGGAAATACAGAGATGATGTGGGTTAGATCGGTGTTAACTGATCTTACTATTGAAGTACCTCTTCCAATGCGACTCTTATGTGATAATTATGTTGCATTATTTATTGATAATAATCCTGCTTTTCATGAGCGAACAAAACATATTGAGGTGGACTGTCACTACACCAGAGACATGATACAGAAAGGGCTCATAGCTACTTCTCATATTTCGACAGGGGATCAGACTGCCGACATCTTCACCAAGGCTCTTTCTCGAGGTCCATTTCAGAAGTGTTGTTCCAAGCTAAGCATGATAGATATATATGCTCCAGCTTGAGGGGGAGTGTTGAGATAATTCTATATGTTTCTGTCTATTCTAAGTTATTAATTTTTCTCAAGACTCGGTATGTAATTAACCTAAGGGCTTTTCTCCTATATAAGAGAGCCCTCAGTCTATTCCAATGCTATGGAAAATTCTTCTCCCAACAAACATGATGGTTCCCATGATCATTAAAATTAGATGGTAGAATTTTCAATTGAAGCAATCAAGCTTCAAGGAGAAGGTTTTGAAAAACTTATCGTAGGATTATAACGGAAGTGCTAATGACATGTAGGTGACGGTAGCATCTTGTATCCGAAGGATAGCCAAAGAGATGCTACACGAGTCTAAGGAAAGAGTTCCAGGCCAAAAGGAGGCTTGGTGATGGAGCGAAGGAGTGCAGGAGGGGCTTAAAATAAAAAGAACGTGCTTGGCATCTATGTATAAGGATAGAACAGATGAAACTATCACAAACTAGAAGATAACGAAGAAGGTAGCAAAGAAGGATGTAAATGAAACTAAGTTAAAAGCTTATGAAGTTGTGTACAAAAAAACTTAACTCTAAGGAAGGCCAAAAGGATATATTCAAATTGGCCAAGCAAGATAAAGGAAGACCAAAGATCTTTCTCGAGTGAGATGCATTAAGGATAAGGAAGGACATGTCCTTGTTTTTTTTTTTGAATTCAAAACAAGGGGGAGACACTCAGCGGTGTTCACCCCAATATATTAGATAAAGAGGAAAGGAAAAAGGATGAACAAAAACAACAAAAGAACTGTACATAGAGGCAACACAGCCCCCTTTGAACCAAAAATGAGAAGAGGCCTAAATCGCACCCCACTCCACCAATCTCGCACAGCGAATAAGCACGTTTTCCTTGTAGATCGTTGGCCTGAAAACATGACCTCATTTCTCCCAAGCCAAATCAACCAGAGCCTCGCCACTGGAAGCAATATTTCCCTTCTACCTCTGTTTTTGCTGAGAACCAAGGAGCCGCAGAAGGCCATCAAGTCATCCGTTCTCACCCAATCCACTTCTGGTTCCTCCCAAACCCCTCTTACCGAGGGGCACTCGAAGAATAAATGTTCAATGGTTTCCACCGCCGAATCGCAAAGCACACAGAAGTTGGAGATATTGGCCAAGAATCTAGCGCATCGATCCCTTGTCAGCAGCCTCCTTCTGCGGAAAAGCCATAAGAAAAAGCCAAGGCCCACAGGAAGCCTTAGCCCCCAGAAAAACCCACAATCACGCACCAAAACATCAGTTCGCACCAGCGGTGGTTGGGCCAACGCCCCATAGGCCTTCCGCGTCGAGAAGGGGCCGTCTCTCCAGGCCCAGTGGTCCCGCCCCTCGGAAGGTCTACCAGCAACAACGAGGACAAGTCCTTGTTACTCAAAAGGATATATAAACTAGATGGAAATAATAATTCCATAAGCTTTTCGTGGGGAAGGGAATAAAATGATCACTTTGAGAGATCAAGATAGTAGTGAAAGGTAAATAAATCATGCAAGCTATCGATGGATACAGAAGAAGGAAGTAGATTAGGCTTTGAAGGCTATGAAACCTGGGAAAGGTGTAGAATCGATGAGTCGCACTATAAAATTTTGGAACATGTGATTGAAAGAAGCTTGAGGCAAGTTTCCAAAATAAAGAAAATCGATTCGGATTCATGTCAGGTCGCTCCACTATTGAAGTTGTCCACTCGTTGACAGCAATGGAGATTTATAGAGTTAAAAGGAAGAACCTCAATATGATTTTTATTGATTTGAAGAAGACTTACAATTCAGTCCCATGAGATATATTGTGGAGAGTTTTGGAGAAGAGGCGAGTATATGTCCTACACATTAACCTTATAAAGGATATGTATGTTGGGGCTTCATCTTGTATAAGGATCTAGTTTGGGAAGACAGACTATTTTGTCACTAGCATCTGTCTGCACCAAGTTCAGCTTTGTGTCCATCTTTTTTTACTTTGATTATGGACGAGTTGACTAATAACATTCAAGATGAGATACCTCGGTATATGTTATTCGCTAATGATATCGTGCTAATTGATGAGACTAGAGATGGAGCAAGTGCGAAGCTTAAGGTTTGGAAGCATGGCTTGGAGATTTGATGGAAGCAGTGGTGAAGGAATCGATGTAAAAATTGGAGACAACATTCAAAAGAAGATTCTTTTAGATACTCGGGGTCTATTTTGCAACAAGATCAAGAAACTGATGGAGATGTTACACATAGAATAAATGCAGGTTGGCTTAAGTGAAGAGGAGCCTCGATTGTTCTATGCGGTAAAAAAATTTCTTTGAAAATAAAAGGAAAATACTACAAAGCAGTCGTGAGAACTACTATGCTCTATGGATCTGAATTATGTCCTGTGTACCATAAACATGTGCAGAGAATGATAGTAGTCAAAAGCACAAATGAAAATGCTAAGGTGGGTGTGTGGTCATACAAGAAAATACCAGATTCGAAATGATGCGATTAGAAGGAAAGTTGATGTCACTCCAATAGATGATAAGAAGAGATAAACCCGCTTAAGATGGTTTGGTCACTCATAGAAGAGGTCGCCTGATACACTAGTTAGAACAAGCAAGATTTGGGATGTTGAGATGGTTAAGAGAGGGCGAGGAAAGCTCAAGAAATGTTGGAATTAGACTATCTAAAGGGATCTTAGTTATTTAGATCTAAGCTCGATAATGGCCCAAGATAGATCTAAATGGAGGCAAAGAATCCATGTAATCATTCCTACTTAGTGTGGGAAAAAGCTTTGTTGTTGTTGTTGTGGTTCATTCATTTCTTGTCAAGGCCTCGACATGGGTGGACTCAGATATAAATGGGGTCGATGTGATTGGATCAGACATTTCCTAAGCGAGATTATGAGGGATAATGAAAGCAATCTTTTGAATTAAAGGCATCAAGACAAGAATGAACCTTTGATGGTTCTTTGGATTATGTGGGATGAAAGGAATGTGGTGGTTTAGGAGGAGAGTGATGCTTTGCCAAGAATATTGTGTGCAGCCAAGGCAATGCGTGCGTCATGGCCGTCTTTGTGGTGAGGTGATTTGGTTGTAGTGATCTGGTATAATTGTATTGGGGTTTTTGTATAATATTGTAATGAAAATTGAATGACAACCCGTATTAGAGGTTCATCCTTTGGCTTGTAAAAGAACATTAACAAAATTCCACAAGTTTGCATCCATTAGATTGCAAACTATAATGGTGATGTTGAACTTTCAGAGACAACTACTTAAGATTAAAAAAAAGACTCACAAATGTCCCGGTTTTGCCTTTCAAGACAAGATCATCATCTACCAAACTCCGCACCACATCCTTCACGGACTGAGTAATCAAACCTTTTTAGGACCTAATTTTTCAAGCTCCTTCAGCTGAAAACAAGAGGCAAAGTGAACTGCAAATTATAAGTGAATCAACCGTAAAAGGACATGAGGTGTGCATTGTCCGGATTGTAGAATGTTACACAAAAAAATCTTACTTGAGAGAAACAATGGCAAGGCATGGCATTGATAACATCAAGATTTGGCATCTTTTCAGTATTTCAAAATCTTATTATTCAATTCTGTGATAATGCAAGTTTACCGGTTGTTGCAAAAACATGGAATGTAGGGCGTACTTACAAGGAAAAAGTCCTGAGACTTGTAAAATGTTTTGAGAATTTGCTCCCGTTTTTCTTCCAAGGTATTGTGTAGAATCGCAGGTATGTTGCATATTCAGATGTCAGATCTGCTTCCTGCCATTGCCCCCCAACTCGAGACTGTAGCTATAGTTCTTGGCATCGACGTCATCCCCCATGAACCGTAGGAAAGCAATGTAAACTGGTGCAGAGACCAACTGAAATGCCTCAAAGTGCAGACAGTACTGGCCAAAGCAGCCAAAGACCGTCAGCATCCATGTAGCATTCTCACCCACGTGCAGATTGGACTTGACATAGTGGTGGTTGAAAGTACTTCCATTATGCATGTCAACCTTGTGGTCATCCTTAAGATGGGTGACCAAACAGGGAATATCGCCGATTACTGTGCATTCGGAACCAGCATAAGGGCAATTTTATGGTATGAAAGAGCACTGTAACTCATGCTTGGCCTTGCAATAGTAGGGATATATTCCAACACATCCAAAATTCTGGTACTTGCAAGGCAACTCAAGAGATGCAGCGACTTTTTCGAGAGCAAGGCATTTTATATTCCCGAGTTCATGTCGACAAGTTCGACAGTGGTTATGCACTTGTGGCTAGCACCCTGAGCACAATGTATTCCCATTTGAACACTGATGGATGGGCGGATACATAGGATTCATGCAAACGGGACACTCCAAGAGTTCATGAACACTAGTTGTAACAGCTATATTTGGTTTTGGAGAATCTTCAACTGATTCATTTGCAGGCTCTGCAATTTCTCTCAAGTCTTTATTCTTGGGGGTATCAATAACCTCGGGGCTTGCAGATACATCTTCAAAGAAAGCATTGCTCAATGCCATGACAATCTTTCTGATACCTTTAAACCTTCCAATCCTAGAAGCCAAACAGCCCGGCGATCAGTAAAAGCGCATGGAGACCTCGCAAATCGAGTTGCGGGTACTACTTAACCACTCGAGCACCATCAACTAAGGAGAAACGGATAGAAATAGGGAAATGGGCTCGGACATCCTGCAAAGCAAAAATAAGAAACTGATGTAACTAAGGGTCCCTGAGGCGATCAAGTTAGGGAAATCTAGAGAGAGAGAGAGAGAGAGATTTGAAATGGAGAGAGGAGGATTAAAATTTGAAAGGGAAGGGAAGAAAAAAGACACTGTTGGAACTTGGAACCACTCAAGAGGAAGTTTGAAATAACTATTGGAGTACTTGTTTATATGTGCCACTTATGTGGGGAGATGGGTAAATGGATCCCTCCATGATCTATTTACCACATCCAGTTGTTTAGTCCCACATCTGTCAGTTTGGACATGTGGAGACTCGGTGAGGGCTATATATAGACCCCCACATCCATTATATCCAGTGAGAGAAAAGCAGTAGACTATCAGCCCTTTGAGGTTGGTTTCATCCCGCTCCTTAGGGAATAGGGTTCCACGTTAAAATCTATGTTCTTCATGTTTTATTTCTTTATTCTCTAATACGCTTCCGCATTCCTATTTTCTAACATGGTATCAGATTGGGTTTGATTCTTGAGGTTTTGTTCTTGAAAAATTATTTTCTTTATGTAATGCTCGAGATTCGATTATCAAAGCAAGTTTGATCTTGAAAAGTTTTTCGTGAAGATTAATTGTTAATGATCCGTCCAAGTATACCAGAATTTCTAGTGTTTCCGTCATTTATAGTTCTGGAACTTTGGATTGTTAAAGTGGGAGAAAATTAGAAGGTTTTTTTCAAAACCCATATTCTACGCCTTTAAGGGTTCAATCTCTGGATTTTAGCAACAAGCAACATGCTTGTGCCTCGCATGGACGCGTCTTCTTCTCCATACCATCAACTGGCAGCGCCAATCGGCAACGCAAGACCTCCAGGCCTCGCGCATCTCTTAGCACCAACGCAGATCGTGCCTTCTCCTCCTCTCTATCGATCTTTCTCGAGCCGAGCAAGTGCGGTGTCATCTCTTACTGCATCCCCTTGTAGCGCACTCTCCAAAGCTGCGACAAGGGCCCCATCCCCAGGACCCAGCTCCAAGCGGTACTGCGATGTGTTACAAAAAATTCAGGCCGCATCACCGGTAGCGCTTCTCTTGCAGGCATCGGCATCGACCTCCCCCTTCTCTCGGCGACGTTGTCCCGTGACAATCAGAGAACCCGCGATGCAACAGTTCAGCTCCTCTTCCAGGCGCTCCTCCCAACAGTGCCCTTAGTGGCGCGAGATCTAGATGGTGACGCACCGCCCTTCCCTCCAGGCAGTTGTGTTGCTGCAACATGGATCGACGTCAATCGAACTCCATCTCTCAAATCTCGCGCAGGAGGCACGAGATCGAACTCCACGCGGTGGCCACACACGAGAACGAAGAACCTCAAAGGGGGGCAGCAGAGATATCAGAGAGTGTCCCCCTAGGCTTGCTGGCTATTTTAAAAAAATGAGAGATAAAGAAAGTGCAAGTAGGATGCTGCCTATTTTGGCCCCACCGAGTGTTATTTAAAAAAAAGAGATACGTTGGAAAAAAGGTGGTTTGAAAAAAGGGGAGAGAAGGAAAAAAAGATGCGCGTACAAAAGAAAAGTCGTACGCAGAAATTTAAAAAATTGAAAAACCGCAAAAAAGAAAAAAAATTGAAACGACTTAAAAATAAATAAATAATGATGATGATTTTTAAAAAAAATGAACGGCTTATTTAAAAAATGATGATTAAAAAGAGAGAGAAGCCAAAAAATGATAATTGAGATCGGCTTATGTGAAGTTTTGTTTTCCCATATTTGATGTCTTCTCCCAACTTTGTCGATGTTTATGATTTCCGACAAGTATGGGAGAAAGGGGGTATTGTGTAGAGACACAGGTCTGTTGCAGAATCAGATGTCAGATTCCAGACTAGTCAGATTTTCCAGACTCTACAGACGATCACATATTTAGAATCGGCATCATATTGGTTCTGAGTCTTCAGTTTCAAACACGCACATGTATGCGGTCTTTTCAGATGTGCATATGTATGCCATCTTTTTATATGGTCCTCATCGTTTATGTTTCGGCCAGGGTTTTCATGTGTTCCATAGGGACTTTTGAGTAGAGATCCCATTCCATATGTCATGTTGGCTAGGGTTTTCATGTGATTCATAGGGGCTCCGGAGTAGAGTATCATTCTCTGTCCCAGATGCGAGAGATCATCACGAGGAGACTTATTCAGACTCCATTCTCAAACAATTGTGAACTCTAATACGAGATCCTTTCGAGGTTCGTATGAGAGAGAACCTACTTAGAGGTCCCTATGAGAGAGATCCATCTTTAGAGATCTACATATGGATAATTAGTGATGTTCTTTTCGGTCCTTTTCAGAGATGAAGCAGTTGTCCATAATTGTTGTGGCAGGCCAGAGTTCTCCAGATGGAGACTCATTTTCAATTGCAATGACTCTAACAGGTGCAGTACAGGGCACATGCTCTCCGACGACGAGATTCAGTTGACTTACACTCCAGCTCGTTCGTCCTCCTCACCTGCATGGCATAAGAAGCAACGTCCTCGACAACAGCCGATAGTTATGCGCATTGAGTTGATATTGTTTGTAGTGTCAAGTATCGTGATTTGAGTTTCTTTCTGTTTATCCAAGCTGAGTATTGCATGCTCCAGCTTGGGGGTGTTGAATTATTTGTTTATATGTGTCATTATGTGGGGAGATGCGTAAATGGATCCCTTCAAGATCCATTTATCACATCCAGTTCTTTAGTCTCGCATCTGCCAGTTTGGAGATGTGGAGACTCAGTGGGGGCTATATATAGACCCCCACATCCATTGTATCCAGTGAGAGAAAAGCAATAGACTATCATCCTTTTAAAGCGTTCTCCCGTGGTTTCATCTCGCTCCTTAGGGAGTAGGGTTCCACGTTAAAATCCTTTGTTCTTCATTTTTTATTTATTTATTCTCTGATATGCTTCCGCATTCCTATTTTCTAACACAAGGAAAGCCCCCTCTTCTTTGACTAGCAAAAAGAACAATAATTTGACACTAGAAACGTGCCTATGACATGATAATATGATGAAATATCAAATTTGCTCTCATGACCAAACTCACTTTCGAACTTAAAATCGAAACAAATGCACCATATAACATACCATTTCCAATTGGCAAGTACTAGTCTATCATATAGAGATATTTCCCAAATAATAGAATTGAAAGAACATTAAATACATGCTCTATTGCGGCTCGTACTTGTTTACTCTCCTTGATAAAATACCACTATATTATACTTTCTACTTACCCATTTAAGCATTCAAAAGATGTGATAATCACGCGACCAAGCCAAAAGTAAATATTATTTCTGAGATCTAAGTTTTAAAACAATACCATTTCCATGAACGATCTTAATCGAGGGAAGAAAGGGAGAATAAAGATGACCAAGAAGGAACCATTGTCTCCACAAGCAAGGATCATGCTCCCCATCCCCCAATACAATAAAACTCAGAGCTTACTCAAAGCTTAGTAGTTTAAGTAAATTATTCCATCAGTATATCACCAGATGCCACTCCTCCCACAAATATTGTAGAACGAAATACTTTGATCTATGGAATGATATGTCCTAAACCTCTCTATATAGAGAGGCTAGGGTTAGGGTTAACACACAAAAATAAACAACATAAGTCAAATCCTAACCTAATGCCCACATCGTAACACCCCTTACCCCCTCAAATCGGAACATAAATGTCTAACATGCTCAACATGTTACAACTTCGCTCCAAAGAAATTCAAGGAAATGCCTTACTGAAAATATATGTTGTTTGGTCTATGTTAAGGTAGAAGAAGACCTCTCTAAATGAGGTCCCTAGGAAAGTTGCAATCAATCTCTACATGTTTAATATGTTTATTGAACATGGGATTGTCAAGACAGGTGTTGTCGCATCCAAGTTCCATCACTATGCCAGGTGAAATAAGGAAATTAGTCAGAACTGCATGTATCCATTGTATCTTAGCAACTGCATGGCATTGCCATGTTGCCATCTTCATTTTGTTTACCAACACATTTGCTACAATCAAATAGATGGAGTTTAACAATGCAATTTCTCTAAAGGCCTTCACCCCTCGAAATGAGAAACCTCTTTGGCGGTAGGAAAAGGTGGAATCTATTGATTTCATCAACTGTTGGAAGAACTCCCTGAGCACATCAACCACCTCCTCACCAATGAACTCCCCATATCTGCCTGCAGGAAAAGAACCAAGAAATCTATCCTTCATAGCTTCATCCCCTCTCCTCAATTGAAAACCGATGTATCCCCATTCCACACCGCCCACACGACTAATAGTTGCTCTCAAGCAGAAGTTACCGAAGTTATTTGTAAGAATCGAGCCCAAAACCTCCTCACTCTCCATCATGTTCTCAACCAGCCACATCATGTCCATCATGTTGGTTATAGTTGGATGAAAGAATCTAATGTTGGCATCCTCCTCTCATAGTCAAATCTGATGAGACCTTTATATTAAATCACCAGCTTTATCTTTCTCGCGGACCATCTCTAGATATGTTTCCTTTAACTACCTAGCAGACTCCAACTATTTTCCACTCTCGAATTAGTGATCACCTAGAGCGCACCATTACTCCTATATCTTCTCTCCTCTCACACTCTAACTGTAATTAACGAAGACCTATTTTTGTCTTTAGCAAGACCACTTGATGAAATGTGGAGGAAAGCAAGGCGAATGGTCGATACTACTAGAAGGATTCCTCTTTGGCTAATAGGTATTATAACAAGTATTCTTGTGATCGTTTCATAGGTGTTTCCTTTTATGATTCATATTCCAGATTGGGCTCATCCTTGTACTGATCGGATGAACTACATTGTAGGCATGAAAAAGTAAGAACTCAGTGGGCATTACCCCGAATGATACTAATGTAAAATCAAAATCTATGAAGTCAAATATCTTGTTCCGGTAACTACAAATAGAATAGATCTCCAAAATGATGTTTATTCATGTTGTGAATGCATATTATATATCAATCAAAGATCATGTGGATCACAATCATACGAACAAACCACAACCATAATACAGTACAATTACAAAATATTCAAGCAACTATAAGATGAATTCATATAATTTTATGACGAAACCTAACCATATAAAAATCATCGGGTAAAGTTTCCCCGACTTGAGATTTCAACCAATGGAATCACGTGATCCTTTCCACTATCAACATGCTTAAACAAGGGCAGCCCACCCTTAATTACACTTTATAACATTAAAATCCACTAGTATCAAACTTCCATCCCAAATTGAAAGAGGGACTCCCGCAACCCACGCACCCCATAAAATAAAGTACAAGGAAAAATCCCCACAACCTTAAAAATAGTGTTCAATGTAGTACTTTTTTTAATGAATAGAGGGTGGAATCCCAAGTTGGGACCCACCGCATCGTATATTAATAAGAATTAAGCAAAAATACACAAAAAAGATGGCATAATGCCACGTTACATTGCTCCGTGACATGCACAACACCCTACAATGCTCTATTACATTTTCAGAGTAGGTTTGCCTACAAACGATGGCCTCATTCATGCCACACCAGATTGCCCACAAGATTGCAAATGGGTAGGAGATTTCCTCATGGTCATTGCCACAAACCGGCTGTATGCACCTCCAGAAGTTATGATTGTCATCCGTTGTAAGCTAAGGAATGTTGGCTTTCCTCCATACCGGTGTCGAATGGGGACATGAAAAGAACATGTGATCAAGATCGTCCTTTGCCAAACCACATCTATCGCAACAACGATCATGTAGACATAACATCTAGCCCCAATGACATTTAGTTAGGACTCGATCCAGTCTGACCAGCTACAGGAACACCTTGATCCTATTCGGTATTCTATTCCTCCAAATGATGCTTGTATCGAGGCTGGCATCATTTGGCACCACCATTCTGTCCTCCACAAAGAAATGATGCGCCTTCTTTACGGTGTTCAATGCAATACTAAGATCAAACAAGAAGGATCTAACCTATTGCACTTGCCTCAAATCGGAGGCCTCAAATAATATTGCCCATAACTTCTTATCTCATAAGAAAATGAACTGAATCAAGTAAGAAACCTCTTATATATCATGTAGACAAATTGGATGAATGCTTGCGGTGACCAGAAAAACAAGGCATCGAGGTCCCTCAAATAAATCTTATAGGAAACCAAACCTGTTAACACATATAGTAGTAGTGTCTGTATCCCTTCTCTATTTTATTTTCTCATTGTATGCTTTATGTAATTTACTCATAGGCTACTCTCCTATATAAGAGAGCCTAGGGCTTATGGAATAAACAAGTTATTCGTTTTTCCCAACATGGTATCAGAGCGACGGTCCTAGACCGGAGTTCTCGAAACCCTAACCCTAGCCCACCCCACCCGCCGGCCTCTCTTCTCTCTCCATCTCATCGGCGCCGCCGGAGATCGACATTGCCGCTCCAGCGCCGCTGCTCCAACATCCTACCGGTGCTGCACCTCTGCGCGACCGTGCGCCACTGCACCTACCAGCGCCTGAGTCCCTTCATGCGCCAGTGCGCAAGTCAGCCCTGCCGCTTGTTTGATCTCCAGTGCATCGCCAGTGCATCGCCTGCGCCTGTGCATATTCTCGTACGCATATCTGTGCATCTCCAGTTGCGTGTGCGCGTGCTTCTTGCACGCGTGTACGTGTGCTAAGCCCTAAACCCTAGGGCGCACACACACATCTTCATCTACATGGGATTAGTTGCTTGAGGTCTACACATGCAACTAAGCCCGTCTATGTCATTGTAGACAAATCTCATCCTCTGTCAGTCGCTCCAGTCTTCCATCTCCAGTATGTCAGAAAGCAAGGCGGATATCCCATCTATTGGCACCTTTCGTGGTCCAGCGCCTATTGTCAAGATGAATGGTACAAATTATGAACTGTGGGCAATGCAGTTCATGAGTATGATGAAGTCAACAGGTAAGAAGCACATTCTTACTGAACCAGAGCCTGCAGAGAAGACTGGAGCCAATGCCTCTTGGGAGACGGATGATGCATACGCCAAAGTGTGGCTATCCGGTACACTGGTAATTGAGATAGCAAATGACATTCTACATCAACCCACAGCCAAAGATATGTGGGACATTCTGGCGGCCACATATTCCCAGGAGAAGAATGAGACAAAGATTCTGCAACTCCAGCATGATATCTTCACTATCAAGCAGAATGGTCGCCCTCTACATTCTCTTTATACATCACTGAGAGGGATGTTCGAGAAGCTCTATAGCTTCATGCCCCTGACAGCCACGCCAGAACAGCAGAAGACATATAGGAACGCGATTATGGTGGGCATGTTCCTAGCTGCACTTGATCCTGAGCATGAGGCGGCACGATCACAGATTTTGGCCGATTCTACTATTCCTCCCATGGAGGAAGCCTTCCATAGACTGAGTCGGATCACAGTTCCTTCCACAGCCCTCGGTCAGAATTCTTCAGCCATGGCAGCCAACAGAGGTCGCGGATTTCATCACCAGGGCCGTGGACGTGGACCTCGTGGAAGAGGTGGCCGCACTAGGCCAACATGTACCTACTGTCACCGAGTTGGACACAATGAAGACACATGCTACTCTAAGCATGGATTTCCTGCATCCGCACGAGCTGCTGAGCAGATAGAGCCACCATCTGCTGCTACTCTGGATCAACGGTTCGACAACCTGGTTGCCCGTCTGAGGGGCATTATTCCACCATCTGGTCCAGCACCAACTACGGAGACTCATTCTGATGCTGTTGCTTCTGCCTCTGCGTCTACCAGTGCTTCAGTTAGTATACTTGCACTCAACAGTAGTAGATCTGATACATTACCATGGATTATGGACTCGGGCGCTACACATCACCTATGTGGCGACCAGAGTCTACTTACAGGATACACTCAGATCCCTCCAGGACGGACAGTAGTAATTGCCAATGGTACACAGTCCCCCATCACTGGTCAGGGGGAGATTAGATTGACATCTTCTATGCAACTCAAGAATGTGCTACATGCACCTGATTTTTCAATGAATTTGTTGTCAATTAGTCAGATTACGAAGGATCTACATTATCGGGCAATTTTTTATCCATCTTCTTTGATTTTTCAGGACATCCATACGGGCAACGTGATTGGTCGTGGCTATGAGCAAGGAGTCCTCTACCGCCTGAATCAGACTCCTTTTGCTGGAACCTCATCCTCTCCTTCTGGATAAGTATCTACTTTATTATGGCATCTGCGCTTTGGTCATTTACCAAATCAGAAGTTGCGTCAAGTGTTACCTTATGGTCTTCCTCACACATCTATTCATTGTGAGGCGTGTCAGTTGCGAAAGCATCACAGGTCATCCTTTCCCAGTCGTCCAGGTCGGAGTAGTACCTCCAAGTTCGAGTTATTTCATATTGATGTCTGGGGTCCGAGTCGTGTACCTGATCATCAGGGACACAGATTTTATATAGTATTTGTGGATGATTTTTCTAGAGTGTCATAGGTGTTTCTAATGAAAAATAAATCTGAATCAGGAAATATCATTATCCAATTTTTGAATGAAATACAAAATGTTTTCTCCACATCTGTGAAGTTTGTGAGAAGTGATAATGCCTTAAAATTGTGCACCAATGTTCTTGCCAATTATTACTACTCAAACGGGATTGTTCATCAAACATCTTGTGCTCATACATCTCAACAAAACGGAATTGCTGAAAGGAAACACCGTCACCTTCTTGATGTCACAAGATCACTCCTTATACAGAGTCATGTCCCCTACTCCTACTGAGGTGATGCAGTTCTCACTGCGTGTTACCTAATCAATCGTATGCCATCTTCTATCTTGAATGAACAGATTCCGTTTTCCATCATTCATCTTGGCAAGGATCTGTTTACTCTTACTCCTCGTGTGTTTGGGTCGGTTGCATTTGTCCATCAGTTGTCGCCTGATACTGACAAGCTCTCTCCTAGGGCTGTCAAATGTGTTTTTGTTGGGTACTCCAGAACTCAGAAGGGGTACAAGTGCTTTGATCCTCTGCGTCGACGTTATATGATCAGTGCAGATGTTACATTTTTTGAATCTGTTATGTATTTTTCAGCCTCAGGAGACAAGCAGCTACCACCTCTATCCACTGATGCCATATATATGACACCACCACCTCAGATGTCGTCACCACCACCACCACAACCACCTATCTCACCACTACCGTTCCATTATACCCGCAGGCCTCCTCCCGCTCATGGTCATGACTCGTCTACTAGCTCGCCTATGGTATGTAATGAAAATATTAATGTTGATGGATCTGACGACATTTCCGAGCAGGATATGTTGCAGGGGCCAGATGAGACTACAGCTGATTTAGATGTTCCCATTGCTCTACGCAAGTCGAAGAGGAGTTGTGCTACATATCTGTTAGAGTATTTGGTAGTGCGCCATGTTGAGTTGTAGCAGGGTAAATGGATCCTGGAGAAGATCCATTTACCCCATCCAGTGTTTAGTCCCATACCGCCTGTGGGTGGGACTTGGAGGCTCTGGAGAGGCTATATAAAGAGCCCCAGACCTCCTGTACTCATTGAGAAAGTCAATAGACAAACACGCCCTATTGGAGGGCTTCTCCCGTGGTTTCATCCCGCTCCTCACGGAGTAGGGTTCCACGTTAAAATCCCGCGTTATTATTTTGTTCTTTATCTTTTCCATGTTCGCTTCCGCATTCTTCATATTTTATAACAATATCCATTATCAGCATCCGTGTCCTTTGACAGGCTATCTGGAGATTTCAGGTCATTTATTGTGGCATTGTCAGCTATAGATATACGCAATCATCAAGATGTTCTGCAGGATAGTAGATGGCGGCTAGCAATGGAGGAAGAAATGGCGGCACTTCAGTCCAGAGGAACTTGGAGTTTGGTTCCTATACCTCCAGATGTGAACCCGGTGAGCTGCAAGTGGGTGTTTACAGTGAAGCACAATGCAGATGGCTCCATTGACAGGTACAAAGCGCGTCTTGTTGCACGTGGCTTTACACAGACATACGGGGTGGATTACCTAGACACATTCTCGCCTGTGGCACGTCATTCCACTCTACGGATCTTGTTGTCAGTTGCAGTTGCTAAAGACTGGCCGCTCCATCAACTGGACGTGAAGAATGCATTCCTATATGGAGATTTGCAGGAAGAAGTTTATATGCAACAGCCACCTGGTTTTGCTGTTGAGGGGGAGTGTTCCAAGGTATGCAGGTTACATAAGGCTATCTATGGCCTTAAGCAGAGCCCCAGTGCATGGTTTCAGAAGCTCTCAGATCTCTTCGAGAAACAAGGATACAAATGCTCCAATGTTGATCATTCCTTACTTGTACAGAAGACTGCTAGAGGTATCATTGTGATTATGGTTTATGTTGATGACATCTTGATTACAGGAGATGATGAGCAGGGCATAAAGCAGGCGAAAGAAATGTTGGGTAGTGAATTTGTCACTAAGGATCTTGGTGTTCTTAGATATTTTCTGGGGCTTGAATTTGCTAGAAATTCATATGGGTTAGTAATGTCACAAAGGAAATATGTTACAGATCTGTTGAGTGAAACAGGTATGCTTTGGGTGTCGACCTGCTACGACACCAATGGATCCCAGCATGAAGCTTTATGATGATGACACAGAGGAGGTGGACAGGAGAAGATACAGAGAACTGGTAGGCAAACTGTTGTATGTCACGATCACTAGACCAGATATATTATTTGCAGTGAGTCGTGTGAGCCAGTTCATGGAGCAACCACGCCAGGTGCATATGGATGCAATACATATGATTCTTAGATATCTCAAATCTTCTCCAGGTGCAGGTCTGTTATTCAAGAAAGGAAAGGGGATTTCTATCTCAGCATGTGCAGATGCAGACTATGCAGGATGTCCCAAGGACAGGAAGTCCACCTCAGGGTATGCCGTCTATGTTGGAGATGCCCTAGTCTCATGGAGAAGCAAGAAACAGACAGTGGTAGCTAGATCTAGTGTTGAATCCGAATATAGGGCTATGGCCCAGGCTACTACAGAAATGATGTGGGTGAAAGCTGTGCTTACATACCTATGTTTAGATGTACCACTTCCTATGAACCTGGAATGTGATAATCAGGCTGCCCTGTTCATTGCAAACAACCCAGCATTCCATGAGCGGACCAAGCACATTGAGGTTGACTGTCACTTCATACGTGACATGATTCAGAAGGGGTTCATTGCTACGTCTCATGTTACCTCAGAGAATCAGACTGCGGATATATTCACCAAAGCATTGCTACGAGGCCCATTCCAGAAGTGTGCGTCCAAGCTGAGCATGATTAATATCTATGCTCCATCTTGAGGGGGAGTGTTAATGCATATAGTAGTAGTGTGTGTATCCCTTCTTTATTTTATTTTCTCATTGTATGCTTTATGTAATTTACCCATAGGCTACTCTCCTATATAAGAGAGCCTAGGGCTTATGGAATAAACAAGTTATTTGTTTTTCCCAACAAAACCCATTCATGAAAAGACATGCCTTTCCATATCGACATTCAAATCAATGAAATAAGTCAGCTGAACAATAAATGATACATCTGAAAATCTCAGGAGCCGGTTGAAAATACCGGTAAGGTAAGTCGACAGGAAGGTAGATATATTGATAAGAAATTCTAAAGCAAAAAATTAATTGACTAAAAACTTCTTAAAAAGGTTAAACCCAAGATTAGTTGGAAGGTCAGAAGGACCAAATGGTTGGTCAGTTATTCACCAAATACCCGTTTATTGAGACGATTATTAGTTGGTGACTTAGTCGACTGGCCAAAAATATGAGGTAACTGTAAAGGAAATCAGCCACCCGGAATCCCAATCATTAGGTTGATTAATTCTGAGAGCTTGAGTAATGAAATGAGATGATGTAGAATGCTCTGTTGGGAGGGGGGGAGTGACTGAATAGAATAACCTGGACCAATTAATATACAATAATATTTATTGCTATAATTTTGTCGGTTTGTTGTATTTTTTAAAAATGTAGAGTAAAAGTTAAATTTGAATAGTTTGATTGTAATTCAATTAGTACTTTTATCTTGTTAATTAATGACCATATATGTAAAAACATATAAGATTATATGTATTAAACAAAATTTTCCTATTTAAAACAATTTAAAAGATGTAATTGAATATTTTCTATTAGTCACCCGAATATCATTTATTTTTTATCCGACTGAATACCGAATACCAACTTTTGCAACACGGGTATAATGCATGACATGAGGTCACATTGCAACTCTCTCATAAAATAAATACTCAGGTTCAGTGATGTCTTTCCTCTTTTAATCTTCAACACGTCTTTATATGGCTATAGTAATGTTGTTCCTTTTTAGTCATCATAGCAAGTTTTCTTGTTGATATTGTCATCAACATGTTTCAAGTAACGTGACTATGACTTTTAAGCTCATTTATGTGAGCTTCTTTATTGCATCTTTTGTCATCAGTTTTAGCTTGCCCCAAACATATACAATACAAGCTAAAACAAAGCAAAGTCTTCTTGTCATCATTAAAATATGCGTGCATGTTTAGTTTTTTTAAAGGGCATGTAAATATATTCCAATAGAAATCCTTGATCATCGCCTAAAAACATTGTTTCTGAAGCCATGCCTTGTCAAACTTGAAATATGTGCCAAAGTTCCAACTCTCTAACGTTGTTTGTTGGTCGAGGGAGGAAATCTCTAACGCTGAATATTTGGGAGAGCTTATCTAACGCTGCAAATCGGTCGAGGGAGGAAAGACTTGTTCCCATTGCGCGCCTCTGGAGTATCTGGCTGGGAAGAAATGTTGTAGCAGTGTTCGGGGGTCGGATGATATCTCTCCTGATATCATCTACCTTTTTATTTTGCTTTCCTTTTCCTCACTGTAAGTTTTTCTCTCCTTTATCTTAATAAACTGGGGCGAACACCTCTGAGTGTCTCCCCCTTTTTTGAGCGTCAAAAAAAAAAGTTCCAACTCTCTTTTGAGCATGTTGGGAAACGCAAATGAGATGTTCTATTCCATAGCCCTAGGCTCTCTTATATAGGAGAGTAGCCTATGGGTAAATTACATAAAGAGAATAACAAGAAAATAAAATGACAAAGAGATACAAAATAGCTTATGCGTCAACACTCCCCCTCAAGATGGAGCATAGATATCAATCATGCTCAGCTTGGACGCACACTTCTGGAATGGGCCTCTAAGTAATGCCTTGTTGAAAATATCAGCAGTCTGATTCTCTGATGTGACGTGATATGTAGCAATGAACCCCTTCTGAATCATGTCACGTATGTAGTGACAGTCGACCTCAATATGCTTGGTCCTCTCATGAAAAGCTGGGTTATTTGCAATGAACAAGGCGGTCTGATTGTCACATTCCAACATCATAGGAAGAGGTATATCAAGACATAGATCTGCAAGTAAGGATTTTACCCACATCATTTCTGTGCTCGCCTGGGCCATAGCCCTATATTCTGATTCAGCACTGGATCTAGCTACTACTGTTTGCTTCTTGCTCTTCCACGAAACTAGAGCATCTCCAACATAGACTGCAAACCCTGATGTTGACTTCCTGTCCTTGGGGCATCCTGCATAGTCTGCATCCGCACATCCTGTAACAGAAATCTCCTTTCCTTTCTTAAATAGCAAGCCTGCACCTGGAGATGATTTTAAATATCTCAGAATCATGTGTATGGCA
Organism: Ottelia alismoides; assembly: GCA_037367405.1. Taxonomy (NCBI): domain Eukaryota; kingdom Viridiplantae; phylum Streptophyta; class Magnoliopsida; order Alismatales; family Hydrocharitaceae; genus Ottelia; species Ottelia alismoides. The sequence goes on along the minus strand of JAZKJV010005662.1, from coordinate 368,352 downwards.
TCCATATGGGCCTGGCGTGGTTGCTCCATGAACTGGCTCACACGACTCACTGCAAACTGTATATCAGGTCTAGTGATAGTGACATACAGTAATTTGCCTACCAGTTCTCTGTACCTTCTCTTATCCACCTCTTCTGTGTCATCATCATACAGCTTCATGCTAGGGTCCATTGGTGTCGTAGCAGGTCGACACCCTAGCATACTTGTCTCACTCAGTAGATCTGTGACATACTTCCTCTGTGTCATGACTAATCCAGATGGATTTCTAGCAAATTCCAGCCCCAGAAAATATCTAAGGACTCCCAAGTCCTTGGTGACAAATTCGGTCCCCAGCCTTTCCTTTGCTTGCTTAATGCCTCGGTCATCATCACCTGTAATCAAGATATCATCAACATAAACCATGATTACAATGATACCTCTCGCCGTCTTCTGCACGAACAAGGAATGATCAGCATTGGAGCGTTTATATCCTTGTTTCTCAAAGAGGTCTGAAAGCTTCTGAAACCATGCTCTGGGGCTCTGCTTAAGACCATAGATGGCCTTATGTAATCTGCAAACCTTGGAACACTCCCCCTCAACAGCAAAACCAGGTGGCTGTTGCATATAGACTTCCTCCTGCAAGTCTCCATACAGAAATGCATTCTTTACGTCCAGTTGATAGAGTGGCCAGTCTTTAGCAACCGCAACAGATAGCAGGATCCGTAAAGTGGAATGACGCGTCACAGGGGAGAAGGTGTCTAGGTAATCTACCCCATATGTCTGCGTGAAGCCCCGAGCAACAAGGCGTGCCTTGTACCTGTCAATGGAACCATCTGCATTGTGCTTAACTGTAAACACCCATTTGCAACTCACCGGGCTAACATCTGGAGGTATAGGAACCAAACTCCAGGTTCCTCTAGACTGAAGTGCCTCCATCTCTTCTTCCATTGCTAGTCGCCATCTAGCATCCTGCATAGCATCCTGATGGTTCCGTGGAAGGGCTGTAGCTGAAAGTGCCATAGCAAACGTCCTGAACTCTCCAGATAGCCTCTCAAAAGATACCGCTGCTGTCAATGGATATTTGGCACAGCTTCGTTTCGGCTTGTGTAGAGCGATTGGAACATCCAGGTCATCTGTGTTATCACCGTGCTCCTGTAATGCATCCTGCTGAGAAATGTCGTCAGATCCATCAACATTAATATTTTCATGACATACCATAGGAGAGCTAGTTGACTGGTCAGGACCATGAGCTGGACGCGGCCTGCGGGTGTAATGGAATGGTAACGGGGATACTGTTGATGGCGGTGGTGGTGGTAGCAGTGGTGGTGTTGGTAATGGTGGTAACGGTTGTGATGTTGGTGGTGCCATGAATACGGTATCAGGAGATATAGGTGGTGGCTGCATGTTCCCGGATTCTGAAAAATACATAATGGATTCAAAGAATGTAACATCTGCACTGATCATATACCGCCGACGCACAGGGTCAAAACACTTGTACCCCTTTTGAGTTCTGGAGTACCCCACAAAGACGCACTTGACAGCCCTAGGAGAGAGCTTGTCAGAGCCATACAACAACTGATGGACAAAAGCGACTGACCCAAACACACGAGGAGTAAGAATGAACAGATCCTTGTCAGGATAAATAAGTGAAAAAGGAACCTGTTCATTCACGACAGACGAGGGCATACGATTTATCAGATAACATGCAGTGAGGACTGCATCGCCCCAGTAAGAGTACGGAACATGACTCTGGATGAGAAGTGACCTTGTAACATCAAGTAGGTGACGGTGTTTTCTTTCTGCAACCACATTTTGTTGAGACGTATGAGCACAGGATGTTTGGTGAACAATTCCCTTAGAAGAGTAGTAGTTGGCTAGATTGTTGGTGCACAACTCTAAGGCATTGTCAGTTCTTATAATTTTGACCGTAGTGGAAAAAACATTCTGAATCTCATTTAGAAAGTGAATAATAATATTTCCAGCTTCAGACTTATTCTTCATTAGAAAAACCCATGATGCTCTAGAAAAATCATCCACAAATACAATATAAAACCTGTGCCCCTGATGATCAGGAACACGACTCGGACCCCAGACATCGACATGAAACAACTCAAACTTGGAGTTACTACTCCGACCTTGACTACTGGGAAAAGATGACCTGTGATGTTTTCCCAACTGACACGCCTCACACTGGATAGGTGTGTGAGAAAGACTATAAGGTAGGACTAGACGCAACTTCTGAAGCGGTAAATGACCAAATCGCAGATGCCACAGGAGAGGAGATACTTGTTCTGCGGGAGAGGCTGTGATTCCGGCAAATGGGGTCTGGTTCAGACGATAAAGGCCTCCTTGCTCATAGCCATGACCAATCACGTTGCCCGTACGGATGTCCTGAAAAATCAAAGAAGATGGATCAAAAATAGCTCGACATTGGAGATCCTTCGTAATCTGACTAATAGACAATAGATTCATAGAAAAGTGCGGTGCATGTAAAACATTCTTGAGCTGCATAGAGGATGTCAATCTAATCTCCCCCTGACCCGTGATGGGGGAGTGTGTGCCATTGGCAATCACTACTGTCCGTCCTGGAGGAATCTGAGTATATCCTGAAAGTAGACTCTGGTCGCCACATAGATGATGTGTAGCGCCTGAGTCCATGATCCATGGCAATGTATCCGATCTACTACTGTGAAATGCAAGTGTACTACCTGAAGTACTCGTAGAGGCAGAAGCAGAAGCGGCTGCATCAGTATGACTCTCTGTCGACGGTGCTGGGCCAGATGGTGGGATAATGCCCCTGAGACGGGCAACCAGATCATCAAAACGTTGATCCAGTGAAGCAGCAGAAGGGGGCTCTATCTGCTCAGCGACTCGTGCAGATGCAGGAAATCCATGCTTTGAGTAGCATGTGTCCTCAGTATGTCCGATGCGGTGACAATATGAGCATGTTGGCCTAGTGCGACCACCCCTTCCACGAGGGGTACGTCCACGGCCCTGATGATAAAATCCGCGACCTCTGTTGGCCGCCATAGCTGAGGGATTCTGATTCGCTGCTGCTGACGGTACTGTGATCCTGCTCAATCTGTGAAAAGCTTCCTCCATGGGAGGAATAGTCGAGTCTGCCAGAATCTGTGAACGTGCTGCCTCGTACTCAGGATCAAGTGCAGCTAGGAACACGCCCACCATCGTCGCATTCCTGTATGTCTTCTGTTGTTCTGGTGTGGTTGTCAAGGGCATGAAGCTATACAGCTTCTCGAACATCCCTCTCAGTGATGTATAGAGAGAATGTAGAGGGCGACCATTCTGCTTGATAGTGAAGATATCATGCTGAAGTTGCAGAATCTTTGTCTCGTTCTTTGCTTGGGAATATGTAGCCGCCAGAATGTCCCACATATCCTTCGTTGTGGGTTGATGGAGAATGTCATTAGCAATCTCAATTGCCAACGTACCAGATAGCCAAACTTTGGCGTATGCGTCATCAGCCTCCCAGGAGGCATAGATTCCAGTCTTCTCAGCAGGCTCTGGTTCGGTAAGAATATGCTTCTTACCGGTAGACTTCATCATGCTCATGAACTGCATTGCCCACATTTCATAATTGGTACCGTCCATCTTGACAATAGGCGCTGGACCACGGAATGCGCCAATAGATGGGAGATCTACCTTGCTCTCTGACATATTGAAAAAGGAAGACTGGAACGATTGACAAACACTGTGATTTGTCTACAACGACATAAATGGGTTTAGTTGCACGTGTAGACCTCACGCAACTAAACCCATGTTGATGTTCTGGGTCTTAGGGCTGAAAAACCGTGTACCCACACGGTAGCTACTGGACTTGGCGCACTGGATGCGCAGTAGATCGCTAAGTGCTGTGCACTTAGGGCGCTGGATACGAGCGCTAGATGCGCTGAGATGCTCGGTCAGGCGCCTGGGATGCGCAGATCATGCGCGATATCGCGCACTGGATACGCGCGTGTAGGAGAGACGCAGATCACGCAGTGGTGCGCGCCGTATGTGCGCCTGGGTTACGGCGAAATGCGGCTGTGATGCGCCGCAGATGCGCAGATGTGCGCCTGGATGGGCCGCAGATGTGCTGGAGTGGCACCGATCGGAGAAGGGGCCCCGCCGCAGATGCGCTTGAGAGGGGCGGCGCCGATCTGCGGAGAGGAGAGAGAGAGAGAGAAAGAGGGGGGGCCGGCGGGTAGGGTTAGGGTTAGGGTTTCAGGAACTCCGGTCTAGGACCGTCGCTCTGATACCATGTTGGGAAACGCAAATGAGATGTTCTATTCCATAGCCCTAGGCTCTCTTATATAGGAGAGTAGCCTATGGGTAAATTACATAAAGAGAATAACAAGAAAATAAAATGACAAAGAGATACAAAATAGCTTATGCGTCAACAGAGCACCAATTCCAAAGTATGATTGTAAAAACAAGCATAGAAAGCTAAAACTCGTGCAACGGATGCCAAAACAACGTCCACAAATAATCTACGCCATTCACGATCCCATTCTATTATAGGATCCCCACTTCCTGTGGAAGAGACCCATGTCAATATTTATGATATTAAAAATGGACAATTCCCCAATATTATGTTTATTCACAATAACATATTTTCTATATATATCAGTACAAGAAATCGTATTTTTTTGGACTACTTTGAGGCATTGCTTCTCCACGTGAACCTGCGAAACCGCAATGTACCTCAACTCTGTCCATGGTTGTTGCCTGCATGTTTTACCAAAGGATCGTGCACAACAACGATAATGAAAAGCTAATCATCACTCCTAACTTGCATCATTGGAGTATGTGAGCACATCCAACAACGGAAAGCGTTGTGGTTATCTTGGGTGATTACTTGGAAGCCCATGGGTAATAACTTGTCATATGTTGCTCCCAACGCACCTATCACTTTGAAATATTCATTATTATTACATTGTAATCTGTAGTTTATTTATTTGTTTACGGACAATATTGTAATTTCTCATTTGAGCAGTATGGTTTCCTATACATATATAAAAAACGCTACACCTAAGCAATAAACAAGTTCTTCCATCTCAATCTTCATTAGGAAGAACGAGGTCCTAAACCAAAGCTATGGTTCCTCTCTTGAGAATCCCAGCCAACCACATCAAACCATAGCAAATTTATGTTGTCTCATAACTGATGGGAAGAAGTCTCCACCGCATCCCACGTGCATGTGAATGGCCAAGCAACAACCACCAGGCCCCAACGACGACGGAGGCGTGGTCTCACGACTGCCATAGCAGGTGCAGGCACCAATCAAATCAGTCGTCGATGGAAATCCGGCCATCAAACCAAAAGTCCGAACTCGTTTCCTGGGTCCCCTTGACCTTTTTCATCATCCTGTAGTGTATTTTTCCATTGACCACATACCTAAAATTTTGGATTTTTGACCTATGGAATTTTCCAGATCAATAGTTTCCTCATGTTCCATGTCGGTATTTGAAGTTTTCCTAGTGTTTTCTCAGTTGTTTGAGAGGCTTGTGAGACTCGGTCTATCCTTGTGGACTCTCTCCATGCTTGAGTAGATCCATCTCTTGTTAGTTCTTGTGTTTTTTCACTGTATGATCATCATGAACTCACCCGGGTCCAAGACTCTGATTTCCACCTTCTTTGTTGCAGTATACTTGTATCAAACGTAAAGGTGGAGAATACTATATTCTCTGCTCCCAAGCATTCAAGGTGTTCATATGAGAAAAGAAAAAACTCTACGTTCTAACAGACTCCTCTTGAGGAGGATAAATAATATGAATCCTGACTGCAGGATAATTACATAGTGATAAAATGGCTGACAAACAATGTTAAGAAGATTATCACTGCCAATCTCCTACACAAGGAGACGGTTAAGGAGATGTTGAACGATTTGTCCCCAGACATTCTCAACAGACAACCAAACTGCGTCTAGCAGACATCTATAAGCGAAGTTGGTCAATTTCTCGGGGGCACCTACCACATTCTATATTATCATTAGATTACATGTGTTTATGAGGAGTTTTGTTGTCTTTCAGTATGCTTGTTTTGCCAAACCAGTCATAGAGTGAAATGAGTGGCAGGTTTACAAAGTTTTGGTTGGACTGAGTTATCCCTATTATACAGTGAAGGATCAATTCCTCATCTCTGAGAAGATCCTTCTCTTCATGTGGCATTTAGACTTCTTCAGCAGCTTGACTCTTCTCTTACTCAGTATGCAAGTAAATCCACTACTACCACCCTTGTTCAGCCAGATAACACTGCGTTTCTTGCATCTATAGGAAATGTGGTCGCTCAGCATTTTGTGGCAGAGGTCGTGATTATTGCCATGGATGTGGCCATGTTTTATCTCCATGCATACACTGCAATAGATCCACTCACTCTTTAACTTGTGTTCATCAATGTTCGACAGTCCTCCTACAACCAATCAAACTTCTGTTGATCTGATAGTTTCCGCACTACTACTGTAATGAATATAGATCCATGACAACCTATCCAACTCTCTTTGCAAACGACTATCGACTCATGAATCTGCTCTAGAACCATCTTGCACATGTGGATGTTTCCTATAAGCCCTCTCCTAGATTGGCTACTACTTCAGCTACCGCAACCAATATTGCTTTTGAATATTCATCAACATGGATTATTGATTCTGGTGTTGCAAATCATCTGACTATAGAGCAGCTTTTAACTTCTTCTAAGCCATCTGCAAATGTGAAATCGGTACGATTAGCGAATAGTGCTCTGTCTCATACTAAACATGTGGGCAACATGAAGTTCTCCTCGGGAGTTACTTTTTGGAGTTTCGATGCGTCCAATTTTCATTAACGTTGCTTTCTATATACAGATTATGATATATACTTAAATATAGATAGATACTTTAAAGAGCAATTTTGTTATTTTCAGGCTTACAAACGATCAGACTTTTTGGAAGCGATCATGAAAAGAATGGATATTATCTGAATATTCCCTCCGATTCTATCTTTGCTGGAGGTGTCTCAATCTTTGCTAAGTTGTTCCCTACGTCATTTGTAGCTTGGTCCTCCCATCCACCAGTCCTTGCTCAGATGTTCCCTAAATTATCTGTTGAAGCCTTTCAAGTGGGAAGCCTGCTAGTTAGGGAACATAACAAAGCCTCATCCCCTTGCAGGAATTGACCCTTGTCATTCGATTCCTTTTGCTTTAGTCCAAATGTGATATATGGGGATCTCGTATGGTTCCGTGCTATGGGGGTCATCAGGTACTTTGTCATTTTCATTGATGACGTTAATAGATCTTTTGGGTGTACTAAATAAAGGAACGGTCAGAGATTAATAATATTGTCAAGCCTTTTTTGCATTAATCAAGGCATATTTTTCTATGCATATCAAGATTTTTAGATTTGATAATGCTCTTGAATTTTTTTGAATCCAAAAAGGGAGAAACATGCTTTGGTGTTCGCCCCAAGAATTTATCAAGAGCAGTTACAGAGAAACTTACATTGTCCAGGATTCAAGAAGAGACCCGGAGTAGAATATTACATTTTCAAAATAAAAGCACTGAGAAGAAAACAAAGTCGCATTTCTGCCTAACCAGATTGCCCAAATCATTGCCAAGGGGAGCAGGACATCCTCACGCGTGCAGTGTCTAGAGATAACCAGGGATTCCCAAAAATGCTCAAGGTCCTTAAGACTAAGCCAGCTAGAGTTTAATTTGTTCCAGATTGGGACCGTCATCGTACATTAAAAGAATAAGTGATCCATAGTTTCAATATTCATTTCACATAGGGGCATATATTAGAAATGTTCTAGAATGATCTTGCACAGCGGTCCCTTGTCATAATGCGTCTTCTTCTCAGGAGCCACATAAAAAATCCAATTCTGCTCAGAAGACGAAGCTCCCAGATCAAGTTGCAGACCCGAATTAAAGAGTCTGGCCGAGGAGGGGGAGTTTTGCAGATATCACGGTTTGCCCACACACGGTGAAGGAGCTGCCCTGCCAAACCCAATGATCTATGCCCGAAGATGGTCTGTCGTAATGTCTCAACGACTCGAGAAGGTTAAGGAAATCTTCAAGATGTTGATAAGAGAAATCGGCAATAAAGTGGGGCATCCAATTTCCATCGCCCCAACACTACGAAACAAGGGCATCTCTGTTACCAGACAAAGCAAAAAGTCGCTGGAATCTGTTGTCAAGAGAACCATCGCCCGTCCAGTTATTTTTCCAGGATGAGAAAGAGTTGCCATCTCCAAGCACCGGCCAAAAAAAGTCCTGTAAACTAGAAAGCACCAAGGCGATACCTCTCCAAAACGCAAACGGATGTGCATGATTCCGCTAGAGGGAGTTTTGAGGGTCCCCAATATTATAAATCTTGCATACAAGTATGCAACAAATGGCCTCATCGCTACCCCAAAGCATGTCGACCCATTTAAACAGAAGCACCTTATTCATCATTTCTAACTTCTTTAATCCTAGACCGCCATCCATTTTAGGTAGTATAATTGTCTCAACCAAGTGAATCTTTGCTCCATTTTCCTCGTTATTCCCCCAAAGAAATCAGCGCATGATCTTCTCCAATATGTTTATGATACCAACCGACAGGAGGCGAGAGGACATAAAAAAGATCGGAATAGCAGAGTGTATTGCTTTAACAAGCACCAATTGGCCACCTCTGGATAGGATCGTCGCCTTCCAACCTAACAATTTCTTTTCCATCTTCTCAATAATTGGGAGCCAATCCGCCATTTTTATTCTACCACAAGTGAGAGGGAGCCCATGTTGTGTATAAAACATCTGCACATTCTCTAACAGTTTCCTCAGGTAGGCCAAAAGGGATAGTTATTGATTTTTCACAGTTCAAAACCATGTATGACATCTCACTATAAATCTCCATAGTGGTTGCTATAATCCTAGCCTCGTCCTTGCCCCCTCGATGAAAAAATGGCATCGTCTGCATGTTGTAAAAGAGGAATGAAGATATCACCATTTGAGTAGCCAGACGTAAGGCCGTGGGAAACGACCTACTTCACCGTATAGGAAATCACATCAGCTACAATGATAAAGAGCATAGGCGCCAGGGGGACAACCCTGGCTCACACCCTGTTGTGGCTGGAAGAAACCACCATCAAGACGATCGTTTATAAACACAAAGTGCGAGGTCGTAGTGACACACCGCTTCATCCAGGAGATCCAACGAGAGGGAAAACCACGTTTGGATAAAGCTGACTAGAGAAAATGCCAGTCCATCGTATTAAGCCTTAGAGAAATCTACTTTCCAAAGCACACCCTTCACCTTTTTGTGCTTCCAGTCAGTGATGATCTTAGTAGCCATAGCTAGGCTATCTGCAATTTGTCTATTAGGAATAAAGGCAGATTGCAACGGTGAATGATAAGATTCATAATCTTGTTTAGACGGATGGTCAGAACCTTTGCCACAATAAGGTATATTGCATTAGAAAGTGTGATTGGCCTGAAATCCTCCACACGCTCAGGAGCAATCGTTTTAGGAAGAAGGAAAATTAGGTCCTTGTTAATTCTCTCAAACCCCCAATGGCCTTAGCAAACTCCTCGACAACCTCAAAAACATCATTTCCCAATAGAGACCAGAATTCACGTAAGAAGAAGATGGGGAAACCATCCAGACCCGAAGCGTCATCTACATTTAAGTTCCAGACAGTATTTTTTACATCCTCAATAGTAAAGTTATGTGTTAGGTTGATAGCATGGGCCTCGAACAAGGATGAGGCCCCCAAACATGTTCAAAGCCAAGGTCTGCCCTCTTGTCTAACAATTGCTCTATCCAACTCATGGTCACCCTCCACAAGTGTACCATTCACCAACACATATCAGATTTGCTTATGACGATGTCTCCCGCTAACCATGCGATGGAAGCACGTGGTATTGCCATCTCCCTCTCTGTGATAACTCTGCCTAGACCGTTGCATCCATTCAGTGGTGCACTTCTTGTCCTCTGTTATAATAATTTTCTTTGTAGCCGCTCTCGCAGTCAACTTATCCTGCAGGAGATCTCTGGTATCCTCCAACTCATCAAAGTGACGCATATCTGCCTCCGTAGTAGTATGTGCAGCCAGTCTAGTCTCTCCGACGTCCTTATAGGAACACAAATGTTTACGAAGCGAAGTAAGCCTTTGGGTAAGATGGGAGGAAGCAGAATTCGTAACAGTAAAGGATGACCAAGTGCCACAAACAAGCTCTTTGAAGGAATCTTCCTTTAACCAAGATCGTTTGAATCTGAAGAAGCCCCTATGGTTGGGCTCAACCCCAGACTCCCCAATAAGGGGAGTGTGATAAGACTTGGTACGCGATCGAGAGGAGCAAAAAGAGAGAGAGAATTCATCCATGAGCTCCCGAGATGCCAGGAAGCGGTCGATACGAGAACGGGAGCCAGAGTTCCTCCAAGTACATCTTGTATCAGTCGCATCAATCACTTCAAGCTCCAAGTCATCAATCAACTCAGCGAAGGTCGACGAGCCAGGGCCCTAACCACTAAGCTAGTGCGGACAGTCCGGAGATAAAAGGGGGACGCTGAAGTCGCCACCAAGGAGCCATGCAATGCCAGGATACGCAGCACGGGCCTCATGAATGTCCCACTACAGCTCCTCCCGAATAGAGTGGATGCATGGCCCATAGATGCAGGACACCGCCAAAAGAGCGCCTGAGGAGCTATTTCCCAGGTTCACGATCACAACATATCGAGCCTTCATCTCACAACAGGACGAGAATAATGGTTCCCTCCAAGCAATAACCATACACCTAGACGCACCAATAGCATCAACCGAACAATAAACAGAGCGTGGGCCAGCCCCCATAGAGTTCCACAATATTGACGAGCAAGGTTACAGCTTTGTTTCCTGTTATGAAAAGAGAAAGAGTTGCTTATTCCATGGAATCTTAGACTTTCTTATATAGAGGAGAGACATATGGGTAAATTACATAAAGTTGACAAAAGAAAAATAAAATGAAGAAAAGATACATAGACACAAATATATCTCTACACTCCCCCTCAAGATGGAGCATAGATATCAATCATGCTCAGCTTGGACGAATACTTTTGGAATGGTCCTCTGAGCAGTACCTTGGTAAAGATATATGTAGTTTGATCCCCTGATCTGACATGAGAAATAGAAATGAAGCTCACCTGGACCAAGTCTCGTATATAATGACAATCAATCTCGATGTGCTTCGTCCTTTCGTGAAACGCAAGATTATTTGCAAATAAATAGGGCAGCCTGATTGTCACATTTCAGTGACATGGGAAGAGAAACATCTGTGTAAATCTGCTAGTACAGCTCGAACCCACATCATTTCTGTGCTTGCATGTGCCGTAGCCCTATATTCAGATTCAGCACTATATCTAGCCACTACAATATGTTTCTTGCTTTTCCACCGAACAAGAGTCTCCAACAAATATAGCAAATCTCGTTGTGGACTTCATGTCCTTGGGACACCCTGTATAATCTGCATCTGCATATGCAGAGAAAATAATGGTTCCTCCTATTGTAAAGAGTAGTCCTACTCCTGGAGATGATTTAAGATACCTTAATATCACTTATATAGCATCCATATGTATCTGACGAGGTTGCTCCATAAACTGGCTAACCCGACTAACAGCAAAAGAGATGTCGAGTCTAGTGATGGTAACATAGATAAGTTTTCCCACCGGTTCTATATATCTTCTCATGTCTACCTCATCAGTATTATCATCATACAGCTTCATGCTTGGATCCACCCGCAAGGTAGCGGGTAAACATCCGAGCATGCTCGCTTCATCTAGCAAATCAGTAACATGCTTTCTCTAAGTCATCACAAGCCCTTGTTGGATTTCTATCAAACTCCAGTCCTTGAAAATATCTAAGAGTACCAAGACCCTTGGTAACAAATTCACGATCCAGAAATTTTTTTTCGCCCTCTTTATTCCTTGCATATCATCTCCCGTAATGAGTATATCATTAACATACACCATAATAACAATTATACCTCTGGAGGTTCTCTGTATGAAGAGTGAATGATCTGCATTCGACTTTTTGAACCCATGCTTTTCAATCAAATCTGAGAGCTTCTAGAACCAAGCTCTTGGGCTCTACTTAAGGCTATATATTGTCTTAAGAAGTCTACAAACCTGTGAACACTCCCCCTCAGCCACAAATCCCAGTGGTTGATGCATGTAGACTTGTTCCTGAAGGTCACCGTACATAAAAGCATTCTTAACAACAAGCTGAAACAGAGGCCAATCCCGAATCACTGCAACGGATAACATAATCCATAGGGTAGAGCGTCGTGCAACAGGAGAGAAGGTGTCAAGATAATCCACGATATATGCCCCAGAGGAGGCAAGGACCAAGCTCCAAGTTCCCCTTGACTGTAGAGTCGCCATTTCCTACTCTATAGCTAAATGCCACTGATTATCCTTCAATACCTCATAGTAGGTCCGTGGTATGTCCACGGTAGACAACGCAACAACAAATTGCCGAAAGTCGCCCGCCAAACGATCAAAGGTGACATGAGAAGCAACTGGATATGAAGTACAGGTATGCTTCTGCTTCCTAATAGCAATTGGCGCACATCAAGATCATCACAGATCTTGTTGGTAACCTGATCATTAACCTCCTCCTGAAATAATACCTGTTGAGAAATATGTGTATTACCATCGTTAGAAATAATATATTCAGAGAAAGCCAAAGGCATGTTGGATGACGGTCCATGAACATGAGCAGGAGCAAGTCATCGACTGTAGTGTCTAGGTAGAGGTGGAACAGGAACAATGGGTGGTGGTAATGGGGCCGACGGGGGTGATGGGGTGGCGATGGGGAAGGAGATGAAGGTGGTGATATGGTTGGTGTACTTATAGGTGGTGGATGCGTGTAGATCTCATCATCTGAATCTGAGGATGACAATATGTCTCCTGTAGGAGAGAAATACATAATTGATTCAAAAAATGAGACATCTGCATTGATATAGTACTTCATGTGTAATGGATCATAACATCTATATCCCTTTTGTGTTTAAGAGTAGCCGACAAAGACACATTTGATAGTCCTAAGAAAGAGCTTGTCAATACCTGGAGACAGACGATGAACAAACACAATAGATCCAAACACAAGGGGGATAAAAGAGAACAACTCCTTGTCTAGAAATACAAGAGAAAAAGATACCGTCTCCCCCAACACATATGAGGGCATATGCCATACGGTTCACAAGATAACATGCCGTAAGAACAGGATCAATCCAGAACGAATGCGAGGCACGGCTCTGAATAAGGAGAGCACGAGTGACATCAAGTAAGTGACGGTGCTTTCTTTCAGTAACACTGTTATGTTGAGAAGTACATGCGCATGATGTTTGATGAAGAATGCCATGAAATGAAAAGAATTGTGAAAGTACACGAGTACAAAATTCCAATGCATTATCAGTTCTCATGATTTTAACAGATGTAGAAAACACATTATGCACTTCTTTAATAAATTCATAATGGTATTTTCAGCTTCATATTTATTTTTCAACAAGAAACCCAAGACAGACGACTAAAATCATCCATTACAACTAAATAGAACATGTGCCTCCGATGATTGGGAACACGACTAGGTCCTCAAATGTCAACATGGAAAAACTCAAAAGGGGAGCTACTTCTCTGACCCTGACTACTAGGGAAGACAGATCGATGATGCTTTCCAAATTGGCATGCTTCACAATTGAATGACGAGCAAGGTGAAACTTGGGGAAGGACTTGACGTAACTTCTGAAGTAGAAGATGACCAAAGCATAGATGTCACAGAAAGGGAGAAATCGGTCCAATGGAATGAGATGATAGTCCTACATATGGGGTTCGGACCAGTCGATAGAGGTCGCCCTGCTCACAGCCACAGCCAATCAGAGTTTGTATATGTACCCTCCTAGCAAAAAGAGGTAACGGAAAGGAAGATTCATCATCTCCTAAATGGTGCTCATACTCTTCTTTCTCGGATGAAGGTCCCTGAAACTTCTGGGAGGATGCCAAACTCAACACCACCTACTCGATCAATCGTGTTCCTTTGTCTGTTATGGGTCAAGTCACCCATTTCTCTCTTCTCCACCCACGAAAGGATCCATTTCCTCCTCTTTACGCATATTTACTTGGACCATTTTCATTCATAATTTCCAAACATGTGACAAGCTCTCTACTTATGCAATCAAGTATGCATTCTTGGGTTACTCTTAGATCCAAAAGGGGTACATGTGTTATGATCCAGTGAATCACCACAACTATGTATACGTAGGTGTCACGTTTTTCTAAAGGACCAATTTTTGTGAACCTATTAGTGACATTTTGTTGGAGTCCTCTCCTTCACTTCAAGTTTTCAAAGAAGGTACCGTAAAGTGGTTGAGTTGGTTTCTATACCTATTGCTTCATATTTAAACTTTGACAAGACATCCTTAGATGACCCCCAACTACTGCAAATCTGGACGATCCACCTTCAACTATTGAGCTTCCCCACATTAAGGAAACATATCAAGCAATGCACTTTACACACCCTCTCAATATACGGTTACTAGAGGTTTCTCTAGCTTTGATTGGCAGTTCATAAATGCTCTTAAGGATGTTCCTATATCAAAAGATCGTTATACAACTTTGCAAGATATAGGTGGAAAAGGGTTATGGATGAGAAAAATGTTTCTTTTATCTCTCAAGGTACTTGGGATCTTGTTCGTGTCCTCCAGGAGTTACTCCAATTTCTTGCAAACGGGTCTACGCCACTAAGCAAGTGTCGGATGGCTCTCCATGCAAACTTAAAGCTCACCTAGTAGCAAAGGGTCTTACTCAAACATATAGTGTTGAGTATTATGAGATTTTTTTTCTATTGCCAAAATGAGCTCGATTCTGCTACAAATAAAAACTAGTTAGTCCATTAGCTATATGTCAAGAATGCATTTCTATATGATGACCTTGAGGAGAAAGTTTGTGTTTCAGCCACCATATTACATCATTCAAGATGAGTATGTATGATGACTACACAAGATTGCTTATGGTCTGAATCAAAGCCCAGAGCATGGTTTGATAGACTTACTTGTGAAATATGTTCAATCGTTTTTCTCATGACCTCATCTGGCAATTCTATTGTTATCACATGATTCGCAAAAGGTACCATTATTCTGATTGAATATGTTGATAATATGGTTATTACAGTAGATGACAACAATGCCTTCTTCCAAAAAGTATTTGTAACCAAAAGCCATGGGTCCCTTGCGGTATTTTATTGGTATTGAGGTCACTCATCACTTTGGAGGGATACTCCTAGCTCAAATAAAATACAACCTTGGTATTTTTGAAGAAGCAAGGATACTTAGTTACAAATCGTCTTCTATTCCAACAAACTCCTTGTGACACATCACTACCATATATACCTCATTTGAAGATATTAAGAGGTATAGAAACTTAGTAGGCAAACTCTTATATCTTGCTACCACCAAACCAAAGATCTCATAAGCATTAAGTAGAGCCAATCATCATACGGAGAGTCCATGATACAATCACTAGAACGATATATTTCTTATTCTCGAATATCTGAAAATTTCTCGAAGAAAAGGGATTTTTCTATGCCTCCAATGGTCATAATAATATCTCCTCTTATGTTGATGTTGATAATGCTAGCTCCTCATAGGACACACGATCTCCAACATGCATTCATGTGTTTGTAGAAGAGAATCAACTTACTTGGCGCAACAAGAAATAAGCGGTTTCTTCTCGATCCAATGTAGAAGCAGAATATAGAGCAATGACCCAAGCTACTTGTGAATTAGTTGGATTATCTCATTTCTACAAGAACTTGATTTTTCTGTCAAAACTTTAGTTCCTCTCTGTTGCGATAAAAAGTAAACTACATATATCACCAGTAGTCCCATCTTTCATGAGCACACCAAGCATATTAAGATAGATTCTCGCTTCGTTAGAAATGGTGTGCAACAAAGAAAAATTACAACTCCTCGTATCTCCACAAAACATCAACTAACAAACATCTTCACCAAGACACTTCCAAAGAAAATATGTCTCTTTTTTTACCTCCAAATTGACCATGATTAATGTATATGCCCCCAACTTGAGGAAGAGTGCTAATATTCTATTATTGCACTGTATTTCCCTTTCTATAGTTTCTTAATGTGTCTGTAGTTAAGATCTCCCAATTGAGTGCTAGGGTTTCTCTTTATACAAGAAAACATGTGCCTCAATAATAAGCAAGTTCTTCCATCCCAATTTTCACAAGTTTCTATCAATATAATGTGGGAAATTAGCCAATAAGTACTTCATCTTTTTGACATTTTTCAAAAGCCCTTAGTGGCGTTGAAATATTGAACTCCACTTTTATGCCTTGCCTTCCATAGCACGCCCACACACAACAAAAAAAAGAAAATGCGACCAAAATTAGCAACACTTATCTTGAATTGGTAGAACTAATGACACAATTCGATTAAGTATATGGTAATCAAAAATCAACTTTAGGCAAAATCATTACACAAGCTGCGAAAACGTCCATGCCTTCTAATTCATCCGATTGTTCAAATTACTACTACTGGATGAAATTTCTTAACTGCGCAAATTGCCGAAAACATGATTCTAATTAAATGGAGATGCCTATGGAACTAGGTACTCGGTTCTGATGGAAAAGAAGTGGCGGAAAAGTTTATTATAAATAATATTATATATCATTTTGATTCAGAGCTATCTCTGAAAAAAATGGCACAGATTTAGCAAAAGACACAACGATGTTCCTGATAAAAGTAGAGGAACTTTTAGCAAGTGCATTAAATAGAGAAGTATAATCAGGGTAATAGAGGAAAATATAGTAAGCTTTGTATGACAGCCAAACATCAACAGAATACTTCTGTAACTTAATAACCTGTGCGTATTCCTTGAATGAATGTAATAAAGCAAGTGATTTCTGGCATTCTCGTTACGAACCCAATCAACATGAGCAGCCTTAGCACGACCACCAAAACCATCCTTCTAAATTGCAGTACCATGATTGATGCATAGCGATTACCAAACAAGAAATCAGCCACATTGCTCAGACTCAACGGCAATAAAATGAAAGCCCAGGTTTCCATCAAGAAACCAAGACGACCAGGTCGCTACATGAATTTTTCGATCCAATCTTCCCTAAAATGAAATTTGTCAGGGAGTAATAGAGCACCACGACAGAATGACCGAATACTATCCCGACGATTGTCAATTCGAGCAAATAAATTCCGCCAGCAATGTGCCAGAAAATCCAAAAACCCCGAGAAGAAGGTGCTATAAGCGTTCAATTGGAGCACAACTCGGTGGATAGAAACCCTTAAGAGTCTCAATCAACATGAGATTTCTACCAACGGAAGCTGCAAATAGGCATCCGAAACAACGAAGTTTGGGGAAAATTAGGTCGAGATGCGCAAACGACTTTGACATCGAAATCATAAACATGTCATGTTACCATCTCTTTGTTCGTTGAGATCTCTACTGTCGAAATCACTGAAACTTGGCTACATTTGACGAGATTCGTCTAATGAATAAATGAACTAAACCCTAAAAAGACGCAGGAGATGGGACGACGAGGAGAGGAGTACCATACCATTTCACCGGAGAGAAGCGGAACAGTGAGCGAGGATTGGCGGGAGTTCTTGAGGAGTAACGAGTGGGGTTTGGCTATTAAAATGGGCTGTTCAAGTGACGAATATGCCCCTCGAACGGACCTCAAATATCATTTCCTCCTCCTCCTTTCGTTTTTCCCGATATTCATTTTATTTACTTATGATTTTGTATGTTTATTCACCTTATCACCGATGTTTTTATAGAAAAAAAAAGATGTATTATGTTAACAATACCTACATATTTCTAATATCGTTGCTAGTCATTGAGTAAACACGGTCGTGGATAAAGTGCCTAGATTTAATTATATTACGGTTATATTTTCCAATTATAGCTAAAGCAATCAGTGTAAAGGAGTCTGTATATTTTGAGTTAAGAAAGCCATTTCAATGTTGTAGGTTTTTATTACAACAACTGTTTCGTTTGTCATTTGTATAGTTTTTACTACTCATTATTATAGTGAATTTGTAGAGGGTATTGTTTCTATATGTATTTATCATTTATATAATACCATTATGAATCATCCTAAGTACTTTAAACATGAAATATACCACTACATTTTGGATATTAAATTTTTTTATTTATTCTTTAATGATTTTTGCTCATAAAAATTGAAAAAAAGTATATTTCATCTACAATTTATGAGTCACAAGGTATATACAATTTTCCAGACAATAGGTGGGTATTATTGGTAGCGATATTGTAATAAAAAAGTAATGATCATATGGTTAATCTAGATTGTGTTGTAGCCTATGTGTAAGGATGGTGCAGTGAAGTGCGAAGGTTCACGCACTATGGAGAAGGGGGAGGACACGTGAGCTCACCTCTCGACAAGAACGGAGGTGAGAGCGAGAGGGATTAGGGCCAGCAGAAGATTGTTTTGATTTCTTTTAAGAATGGAGAAGGTGGGGTTAAGGAAGAAGATAAAGTGGAAGAAGAATTGGAGTGGGAGTAAATCGGATAATAAGGAATGGTTGAAAGAAGGAGGACGAGAAATAGGGAATGAGAAAGAGGATACTAACTGGAGACAGGTTGATGTGTGTCACATGCAGACTAGAGAGTGGTGGAAGAGCTCCAGAGGGTTTTTCCTCGAACTGAGACAGCGAGTGCCTCGATGAGCTTGAGCAGATCGTTGGGCGGCTGCAACGAAGGTGGTGAAGCCTTCGTATCTCACGTCGTGTTATATGAGATCCTCGTTCAACCTCTGGAATCTTGGTTATTACCTAAAACTTGTGGGAGATCTCTCCTCTACCTCTGAAATGGCTAATCCTGAACAATGATGACGGAGGAGATGGTTTTAATGCGATCTCGTTAGGGTCGCGAAGCTTGCGAAGGAAGTTAGGGATTGAGAGTATGGGTAGCGAGGCAGTTTTGCGGTGGTTCGAGATGAGGAGTAAAACTTGCGAGGGGGATAGAGTTGTGGCTCGATCGTCACTTGTTGATGTGTGGGTGGAGGAAACGAGAGGAAGGGGATGAAGTCCTCACCGTATGATCTGATCAGGTCTGAGGGCTAAATGGGTAGCCATGTGAAGGGGTATATCTCAAGGAGGAAGAGATCTAGAGCATTGATTATTTGTCACCTTATCAAAGGAGATTCCCTTCTCGAAATCCAAAAGAATTTGAATTTCTGAACTAGAGCTAGGGAAAGAACGAGAGCAACAGACACGGAAAACCATACGATTTCTTTATCACTTCTTAGCAGATAGATTTGAGGAGCAGTATGCAACAATAAAAAGAGAATACGTAAGGCCTAAAAAGAAAAGATGCATGTGTTAAGCATCTAACAGTGAACCATCGAAAAAGCTGAGTTTTCCTGGAAATATCAAAGAGTCCTCGTATAAGGATTTTTCATGAGCTATCTACCTAACCCAGGAGTTCCTATGGAATGAGGACTCATGTAGACCATGTCAGATTAATTGCATTTTGGGTTGGAGCAATGAACCTATTTGAAGTGGCTCATTTCTTACTAGAGAAGCCCAAGTATGAACAAGGGTTGATTTGCTACTACGTCTAACTACTCTGGGTTAGGGAGTAGGTCCGGGGGGGTTATAAACACTTTTCCATATTTTCATGTCTGGAGTACTTCACTTAATTTCCTCTGCAGTCTTAGGTTTTGGCAGTATTGTGATCCAACAACTCGTGTTATGTTCGACTGGAGAAAGGGAAAGAAGCATGTCGCATGCTCAAAAGCCGCCACGTGCACACTAGAAAAACAAGATAAAAAAATAAAAGAAAATTAAAATAAAGTGGAAAATGATCTCAAATAAAAAAAGTTTCTTCATGAAAGTTATTCGACTCGATGAGATCTATAATTTTTTATAAACCATGATGAAAAGACATCATCTATACAAACTAGATTTTTGTGGTATTATATTTATATAAAAAACCCATATTTTTATCTTTGCATTTTCTATGAATTTTAATTTAAGATAAAATTCAAAAGAAATTCACTAAAATAAAAATATTTATTTATACATTAATCTATTTTTTGTGTTTTTAATAATTAAGAAAACATAAGAAATAAAATAAGAAAGACTTATGTACAAAGTGTATATGCGGACTTGTAATGCTTCATTTTCTTGATTTTTTACATTTTTGGACTTGGATTTTTACACATTTTATTAAAGCACAAATCAAGTAAAATAAAATGGAAAAGAAACAATAAAAAAGACCTAATTATGTACATGAAATGTCAAGTCAATGATAATGACTAATTACGAAATACCGGTGAGTTGTACAAAAATAATATAGGGTTTTTATTAAGATTTTAATATACAACAATAAGCTCTAATTATACACATTATAGATTGATTTCTTTATTATTTTAAGGAATTTATTGGTTAAATTGACTTGAGAATTGAGCTAAGATAAAGGAATAAGGTAGATGAATCATGGATTCATCAGCGTGGGATGTCAAATCTAAGGAAACTACAACCATGGATAAAATTCGAACAAAAAAATCAGCCATAGATGCTCAAAGAACTTTTAACACCCTATATGAGGGTAAAAATTACAGGATTGATCACAACCTAGAACCATGACTATAATCAAAGATTATAGAACATGAGAGGCTTACACAAAGCTGGCCCTTTCTATAATGATATAAATTATAAAAAATAAGATAATGTAAGGTAAACTTATCAATGAAATCACCAACATATTGATGCCTTAAAACCATAAAAAGTCCACAAATATGGAAATGTAGAAGTGCTTCGATATCTGATCATGTATCAAGATAGGACAATGGACAATAGGTTCTTTTCTTGCTCTCTTCCTCTCTTTGATTTCTCTCTTGAGTTGGACACCCTTGGATGAAGGTAGATAGATCGTTGATATAGATATGCACATGAGAGAATATGGAGTTATGAAGTCATACATCATATAGAATCAATGCACTCATTTTCAAAAGGTAATTACTTTTCCTTATCGAATTAGGACCCATTGCAATTAGAACTAAGCAATGTCCGATCAAGGTTGAGTTCCCATATAGAGGAAAACCCATCCAACAAATCTTCCCCTCATCGAAGACATGGTAAGTGCTAAAAACCTATGATGGAAAAACATGTTTCAAACTTATCAAGAGGTATACTAAAATAACAATTTTGTAGAGGGTCGTACAACCTCACAAGATGAGATCGCAGTCGATGTGTTGACCGCTCAAGAAAATCGCTAAATTCAACAATTAACCCACAATAATGATCAAGCAACGAAAATAAATGTGGAGTTAAAATTTATTTTATTTAGGGATTTTATCACTTGTGCCCCTCCGAGATCTCGCAATTTCAGTTATGCCCCTATCTTTTTGGTAATATCAGTTGTGCCCCTCACTTCTTGCTCCGTCATCAGTTGTGCCCTTCCGTCAGATTGACCGTCAAAAATTTGAAATAACCATAGTTTACTCAAACCATGGTATGATTAAGAGGGGTATTATGGGGTATTATGATTAATCAGTTGGATTTTTTACATATATAGTCCGTGTAAAACTTGAAATTACGTGTACTCTGGCGAGGGGGGGCAGGGGATGTCGACGGTTCCGTAGGGGGCTGGAGGGGGCGGGGCACCTTGCAGACGTCAACGGCGATGTCGAGGGGGTAGGGGATGTCGGGGGGTTCCTGTAAGCGGAACAGAAGCGAGTACCTCACACACGTGTTCGGAGGACATGTGCTTCCTCTTCTATCTCCCACACGGAGCATCTCCATCCCGCTTCCATTGTCGTCCGTAATTCTGAGCTCACGACCCACATCCCCATCGAGTAACCAAACACCTGTGCACAACCCCACCATCACCTTTCTGGTGCTCTCCCTCGGCACCGGATTACAGCAGGTTCCTGGTGCTCTCCCTCGGCACCGGAACAACGAAGCAGCAGGCCAGGTACAACGCGCCGACGGCTTCCAAGTGGGGAGCTCTGCTGTGGCTGTTTAACTTGGGTGCAACCCCCCTCCTCGACATCATCATGGAAGCGAGCGGCGACATGGTCGACCTCCACAATTCCCTCCTCTTCCAGGCAATGGAATCTGAGGGAAACTATCTTCGTATCCAGGTACATATTTCTATAATTTCACAGGACATTTTAAGTGGCTATTGAAAAAAAATGAACAAGTATACGATGGTGGTGGTTGCAGGACGATACACTGACCGGGAACGAGACCCTGATGGATCTATCGACGAAGGAGAACATGAACCACCTGGTGCAGATGGGGAGGAACCTCCTGAGGAAGCCGCTGTCGAGGGTCAATCTGGAGAACGGGAAGTACGAGCCCGTGGGGAACGGGTTAACCAACCAGGACGAGCTTGTCAAGTTTGCCAAGCTGCTCTCGGACGAGAGGAGGCAGAGGATGTCCGGTTCCAACTCCGCATGAAGCCGTGCCCTTTAGGTCTGGCGGAGGGGCCGTAGGGGATAGGGGGAGGTCGGGGCGGCAGAGGGCGGCGCCGGGGAGGGGAGGGGAGCTCAGGGCAGAGCTGGGCAGCACGGGGCAGGGGCGGGGGCGGAGAGGGAGGAGGAGGAGGTTGGAGGAGGAGGAAGAGGATGGGGGAAGAGGAAGAAGAAGAAGAGGATGGGGAAGAAGGTGTAAAATGACCATGAAACCTTATTTTAAAAATTAATGCCGCTTATGTCCTCAAAGTTAACGTCCGTTTGCACTGTGGATGGACGGCAACTAACCCAAAGGGCACAACTGATAAAACGACAAGAAGTGAGGGGCACAACTGATATTACCAAAAAGATAAGGGCATAACTGAAATTGCGAGATCTCGGAGGGGCACAAGTGATAAAATCCCTTTTATTTAACTCTACAACAAGATGTGTATACTGCAAGTATGTGTAGAGTGTCGAGCATAGGGAGCAAACTAGATAGATCGGGCAAATGAATGCACAAAACTGATTCTGCAATTCTTTGTCTATTCTTTTTATGTGGGTTTTTAAATTTTATATTTTTTATTTGATTTAAAAATATGCAAATATTTTGTGATTTTATATTTATAAATAAAATAATAATATAAAAAGTAATGTAAGATACATATAGATATCTAGATAATAAGAGAGGAATATAAATAACAGGAATAGAGAAAATATTTTTGGATTTTTAAAATAGGTCAAATAAAGTTAAAATAATGAAAGTAAAATTCTTTTGTTATTTTATTTAATTTTGCCAATGTTTTTAGAAATTTTTAGAAATAAGAAAATGCAAGTAATAAGATAAAAGGGATAATTCTATACTTGGAAAAATAAGGCAAATAGGACACTAAAAAATATTACTAATAGCTCAAAATGAAGTCCTAAAATTACGTTTATATTTTCCTAGATAGACAAGATTACATAAAAGAAAAACATGGCTTTGTTTTTAAATTTTTGATACAATTTTCAATTTTTATTGATTTTTGCAATTTTGAAGTGTTTTTGAGTTTGTGGACACTAGTCTAATATCATCGAATACCCTTCTGATATGATATAAATATATAGATGAAGGCAAGCTACAGTATTTTTTGGTATTTTTCTAAGATGTAATAAATATAATAAAAATAAAAGATAGCAGGAAGGTTGAAATGATGTATTTGATTTTTTTGACTATTTAAATAACAAGATAAAAATATAACAAAAATCCTTAATTATAGAACAAACTCAAGGCCATATGGATATATTTTTAAATTTTCAAATAGATGAAAGATACTCCATAAATAAATCAATCACCCAAAATATTATAGAAATTCTACAGGAAACAATATCTTTCTATGAAATTTGAATACAAATTCGGCCCCACCAATTCCTACAACATATCCAAAAAATGAGCAAGGGTATCAAGTATTGCAAGAGTTATTAAGGAAATAAGGCAAATCAGTACCCCGAATTCAAAAATCCACCATTAGTAATTCGTACAAATGTTTATTTTGAAATTTTGATATGATGTAGATCTTTAAAGCATCTTTATAACAAAAAAACATCTCACAAACAATGGAGTTCAGATGAATAATTTATGGGCGTTTAAGTGCAAGGGACAGATGAAAATACAAGAATGAAACTGCAGTTCAAAAGATACTCGAAAATTTCCTGAAGTATGCCAAAAATGCAGGGGTATGGATGCACGTGACGTTCATAGTCTCTTGGATGGTTGGGGCACATACATAAACTACCAGAAGTAAAGGGTGTGTGCACAAAATGTCTACCCCTTGGATGGATGGCCGAGATTAGAAGGAGAGGGGTGGATCCAACGGTGGCAGCTATCCGCTCCTCCCTTCTTCTTCCTTTGGATGACAACAACAAGAAGGCCGATTCGAGGGCCAACGACGCACGACGGCGTAAAGGTGCTCCGATTACCTGCGATTAGAAGAATGGCTCGAGTATAAAACTTGGCCAAGATGTTAGGTACACAAAAAATGGGGTATGAATGTATTTTCCTTCGATTTGGTGAGGGAAGAAGGAGGTGCTCTGGCCACCGTATCCGGTCGAAGATGGAGGGGGTTGTGTGGGAGGATACATAGAATAGCGGAGGAGGGCGGTGGTGAGATGTGAGCCGCGTCAACGAGGATGAATGAAAGTTGAAGATGATGGGTTGTTACACTACAACGAGAAGAAAAACTAAACCTAAAAGTTACCTACAAGAAGAAAAACGTAGTATGTGAAGGTGGTCGCCTATGGTGGTCGATTCTCTGATGAGAATGACCGGTCATGGCCTCGATTCCGACGGAGAAGAGGCTTGACAAGCTAAGAGCTTGTGATACAATGGAGCAAGAATACCAAGGGATCACTCCAAAGTATCCTCCCTTCGTCGCGGCTTCATCTCCAATCTTCACTCTGTCACAATGGAGGTAGTGGAGCTAGAATGAAGACTCTAATGATGGATGATTTCAAAAAATGAGAGCTGCTCTTTTATTTCGTGGAGGAATGGAAGAGATGATGGCTATTGGAGGATGTCTCCACCAATAAGAGTGGGTTGTTTCAAATTTTTTTGTCTTTTAGTAGTTGGCAAGTGGATGATGTGGACCAATGACAAAAAAAGAGTGTCTCCCAATGAGAATATGATTGAAATAAATAATAGGAGACCTCAAAATAAAAACTCAAATAATAAAACTTTCTCAAAATAATGTTATCTAAAATATTGTAGAAAAAAGTTTTGCAAAATATATAAATCAAAAACCTATTTTTTGTAGGTATAAAATACACATTTTGGATTTTTATGATTTTTAGTTTTGTTTTCTAATAAATAATACTATCGTATTATATTTTATATAATATTAGAATTTGAAGATATTTTTGCTGATTTTTAATTTTTAACAGAAGTGCTAAAGATAAAATACAAGTCAAGTTGACTTGTATAGAAACTACCTATTTTGTGTCTTTTTTATTTTATATTTTTTTGTTGATTTTATATTTTAATATAAAGTAGAATATACAACTAACAAAATAAAATTGAAATCAAAAGAAAAGGAGTTAACATGGAATCTATACAAAAGAAACAAAAAAACTGTAACTATTGTACAAATGGGTCCCAAAAATGAATAATAAATGAATAAATAAATGGAAATCTTATTAGTATTTTGGTCATTATCTCCCCATACTTTATTCCTTGTCGACCTAGTCATCAAGATGCATAGGTCTCTGGATTTAAGGTCATAAAATATCTTCCATATTTTATTCTTTTTCTTTTCTTTATTCTATAATTTTGGCATTAAAAACTGTATTTTATACACTATTTATATAATGATACATGAATGCTAAAATGCACGAATTAAGGGTATTTACCTACATATACTAGGACTTTTAAGGCCAAAATGATAGAATAAAGGTGATGAAATGAAGATTCATCACCCCCAATACTTGTCTTTGCTAATCCCTAGCAAACACTTATACAATAAGTGTAGAAAATAAAAATAAAAGAAAAGAAAATGGAAGAATGTGGAATAACTTTATTATCAAACTTGTCTTCACAAAATCAAAGTTTGGATCTTAAGTCGGACCTTGGGAATTTTAGTGCGGGCATAACCTTATTGGGAATCAGATTTGAAATCCAACAACCTTCGAGAGTCCCAAAACTTTGCTCAAGTCCCCTCAACAGCCAGGTCAGAATACTTCAACTCATACACACACCCTTATGACTATGAATCTGACTCGTACAGTATAAGTGATGGTGGCTCTCTGAGGAGCCGCTAAATACGATATTTAATTCGGGCACGTTGTAGTACGTGTACTTAGCGATTCAGTCAGAACCGAGAAAAAATCTCTGTGAAGAGTGTCTCAGCTTAATTTATATCCCGGGTAAGTCCGGGGTCGAACATAGGGAGGCAAAGGAACAACTTTGGTTTAATTTTAAAATAAAGATTTTAGATTTCCAATATGGTTTTTTTTATATTTTTTAATGCAAATAGGATGCCAAAATGCACAATGCAAGTGAACTAATATACTAAGAAAGCATACAACTTAGCCAAATTAAGTTTAATGTCAAATCAGTTCAATTCAGCTAGATTATATTTTTCCTAGAATACTAATTTAGAGATGAACACAAAACACATTTTTTTGGAATTTTAGGGGTTAAAATGCAACAAGGAAAAATGCGCATTTTTTATGGGTTTTTTTGCAATTTTTCGAACAAACAGTAAGCAAAAATTATGAAAATTTTACTGAAATGAAAGCATGATGCAGGGAAGCTACACTAATATTTTTGGATTTTTTTGACAAAGTATGAATTTTTTATGGATTTTTTAGTGAAATCAGAGTGACAGTAAGTAAATAATTTCTAATAAATCCATGTTATCAAATTAATCAGAGTGCGAATTATCTCAAGTAGATATTTTCATGTGTCATACAGGAGACTTGAAATTTTGCGTAAATGATGTATATGGATTTAATTAAAAATCAAATACTAAAATCACTCTACAATTTTTTTCAAGCACAAGATAACTCCATTTTAGATGAAATTTGGATAGTAATTTAAGCACTTATCAAGGCATCATTCTTAATTTTTATGGAATTTTTAGAGCAACCGTGTGTGAGATATAAATTTAAGAGCACAGAATGGGTAAAATGTGAAGATTTTCAATCAACGAATTTTAGTTAATTCACAATATCTCACAAAAATATAAGTAAATATTCAGAAGGCACAAAATTAGTTGCTCAACATAATGACATTTTTCATTGAATAAAAAGATGCAAAAATGATGTCCAAATTAACGCATGAACATAGGGTTATCTGTGCAAATTCAGAGAACAATATTTCAATAGAAAACATGCACAAGGGCTGTTTTGTAAATACAGAAACATAAGAGGATAACTTTGCAATTATTACAAATAAAAAAAGGAAATGAGACCTTCTTCTCCCTTGAGCGGCTGGAGGTGAACCCAAAGGGGGAAAGGTTTACGGCGGTGGCGCGACGCGCGCGGCCACGAGGAGGCGGTGAGGCGCGGGGGCGTGGCTGCGGTTGGTGGAGGAGAGGACGGGCGGCACAGCTCAGGGGCCGTGGTGCAGCGGGGGATGGAGGAGTGCGCGGCGGCAGCAGAGAGGCGCGGGCTGGAGGTGGCGACGGCGTCGGGGCCGCCGGCTGTTGCCGCTGAAGGCGGAGGGGCGGTGCGAGGGGACGGCGACGCGACCGCGAGGGGAGGCCGCGGCCGGCTGGAGCGGAGGCCGGTGGCGGCGGCAGTGGAGGAGAAGGGGTGGGGGCGGCGGCGGCGCCAGCCGCTGCTGCTCCTGTTTCTTTTTTTTATTTTTTTTGTAAATTTTTTTCTTTTGTTTTAGTTTTGTTTTATTTTTTTATATTTTTTTATAAACAGGAAACAAATCTGTACATAAATATGAAGGTGGACAATGGTACATGGTTTTGGAGGTATGATGAGGATGGTGTTAATATGATGAAGGTGGTGTGATGAAATGATGTGATATAAATAAAAAAAGAAACAAAATATGAGATAAAATAAAATAACAAGAGAAATGATGAGAAATACTTACCTCATTATTCGTCGGATTTGCGGAGCAACTATGCTGAACTCTTGTCGTCGCCTCGATTCGATTGGCGAAATAAAAATCGGAGAAGCTACGCGAGCTCGACGGGGAACTCGTGACGCGAAGCGGAGCTCCGCGGATCTCACCTGAAGGAGGTCGTCGCTTGAGGACGATGCTTCGCCGCTGTCACCAACGAAACACTCCAAGCTCTCTCCTTATTCTATAAGAATGGTGGATGGGGAAAAATGAGGATGTACATATGAATATAAAGAGAAGAAGAATGGGAGTTAGAAAGATGGTGGAGTTGAATGGGGAGGTTAAAAAAATGGTGGAGTGGAATGGAGGTTAGATGAAGACTTGGTGGTTAATGGAGGAAAATTGAAGTTATTGTAGAGAATAGGAATAAATAAATAAATAAATAATGATATAAAGTATGCTACTTTAAATACAACAAAAATAAAGAAGGAAAAAAATAGTGGTGAATTTATAAGTAAATACATACAACATGCACATTTTTTGTTTTCTTTTCTAATATGTATTTTTTTCTTTTTAATAAGATATATTTACAATGGAAAAAATACAATAAAATACTATAATCAAAATATAACACATGCATGATTTTTTATATTTTTATGAATTATAAAAGATAAAATAAAAAATGAAGAAGGAATGAATATACACATAATATACAATGTACATCTAGGTCCCAAAACCCAACTTTTGCAAATGAGCTCCGATTTTAATGAAACCACTTCCGTTGGATAGATAATTTTCTAACTTAACTTTAAAAGTGAGTTTGGTGAATTTGGAGTTCATACGGAGCGGAAATTTGGCTTGCAAGTTGGTCTTTACGGCTTTTTCCCTTTGGGATCTAGGAGCATTTATTTGAGGTAAAATTTGTTTTGTATTTTCATATTTTTATATATATATTGATATGAACACGTTGGAGAAAGAATTAGACAAAAAGGAATTGAAATGAAATTATTAAAAATAAATGAAGTTTTGGGCTATTTACATGTGAAAAACTATTTTGATTTTGCAGCTTTTTATTGTTAATTTATTTTGTACAATCTAATATACAATAATTAGTGAGTTTTATTTACAAGAGTCATTTTGTTAATTTATTGATTTTATGGACATCTTTCTGGGATTTTATTCGGGGATTTTGCTAAGATCAATATATTGAGATGATGAATCGTGGATTCATCACCCCCTATACTTAAACTTTGCTAGTCCTCGAGCAAATAAAGAATGAATAAGTTGGGTTAACCCCTGACTGTGCATGTGAAAACAAGACTTGATCTGTTCAAGAACTCTCGGTTTTAGAAATCCTAAAATTCTAAGCTGAAACAAGCTTTAGTCAAAAGGTATCCAATTTCCCTAATCATCAGACTCTCTTTGTATACATATATAGTAGGGATATGACTTTAAGTGTTGACCGCAGTTACAAGAGTAGAGTTACAACATCACCCAAGGTTCTAGTCCAAGAGACTCTCCTAAGGACCCGATCCTAAACACTAAGGAATAAATCATTTCTTGCATCCAATCCACCGTCTCTTTAGTTGTCAGACTTAAAAGTGTAGATGGAAGGCCAGTTGATGGAGGGCATAGGATTGTGTCATTTCTTCTCTCCCTTTCATTGGAACAAGGATCCTCTCGAGTGCCTTATTACTCAATGCATTTTTTTTGGTGTTGATCAGTGCGTCCCTCAAGAGAAGTTGGAGCTGTCTGCACTTGTTTTCCAGGGAATACACCGGGGTGTGTCTTTTTTGAGTATCTATTATACCTTCTACACCTAGACTTGTAGCATTTACGATGCAGAGCCCTTTTTTGGTGCAAGCCCGACTCTTGGTCCTAATAGCGGTGGTCCAAGTGGACACTTTGAAATGGTTGGGAGCGCTCGCCTTTGGTGGAAGCTCTTTTGATAATTAACTTTGTGGAATGAGAGCTTTTCTTTGACATTTCATTGATTTGTAGTATTTTTGGCTAGCTCCACTGCTTTTACCAAGAGTTGACGCACACTGATCAATATTTTTTTATTTTATCACACCCTGGCATAGGTAAATATAGTACAAGAACCATGTTCTCATACTGGCTAAAGATGCTGACACTCAGGTTTCATGAAGCCTTCATTGATTTTATCCCATCCTCGAGCATCATTAAATCAAGTCCAAACTCAAATCCCTCATCCCAGATCCTCAAGTGAAATTTCAACTCATCTCATCATAGCTGCAGTCGTGTATGTGAGGTGCTGATCATATTCTTAAGGTAGAGACTAAGCATGCAATATAGCACACAAATCTTTCAAACTAGGGAAATGTGAATAATTAAGTCAAGACCCTAATGACTAAGGCTGGTTAACTCAAAATCTCAAGAGCTCATAAACCAAGTGTTCTTGAACATCACTAGTCTTGTGTGAAAGTGAATGTGTCAGGGGTTAAACCAACTTATTAGTTTGTTTTTTATTTTTTTTATGATTTTTTTAAGTTTGAAAAGTTTTTTTTAAAAGTTTTTTTTGAAAAGATAAGTAAATAAGAAAAGACTTTTTTTTGAAAAAGCCTTTTTTTAAAGCAAATAAGGGATTTTTTAAGATATATATTTTAAGAGATTTTTGTTTGTTTTTTTACCCACCCCATAATTATTGTATAATAGATACAAAAATACGTGAAAGTACGAGCAATGGGTAAAGTATATATGTAATATATACACGCCCCCCTATACTTAGCATGTGCTATGTCCTCATGGCACAAGAAGCGAGAAAAAGACATAGCTCGTGCTAAACGTAGGATGGCTAAAATAATAAATAGTGTAGAAGTCGATCCGCCCCCCTATACTTAGGCTCTGGTCAGCCTAAGTGTAGAAGAAGAGCGAAAATGGGGCGGACGAGGTCAAGAAGAGCAATGGATGAGTATACATATGGAGGGCATCGGCTCCCCCTATACTTAGGCTCTTGGTAAGCCTAAGTATAAGACAAGAGTAAGTGTGAGAACCGATGTGATCTGGAGAATATACAAAGAAGAGAGTATGTACAAGAGGAGTGAATCTATACAAGGATCAAGAAGGTTTGTGACGGACCTTCTTGCGGGAGCGAGGGGGTGGGTAGTATACATATGTGTCGCTGTCAGAATCGTTCGTAGAGGAATAATAGTGAGGTGTGGGGAACGTACAACGAGGGTCGACAAACGGCTGCTTGCTCAAATATGGCTTCAGAACAGCTGAACTGAGCTCACTCATATAGATCACCTCATCCGGACCTGATGAGGACTCCTCAGAAAGTTCCTTCTCTAGTAAGTCGAAGGCAACTTTCTTAGCCGGTTTTCTAGAACCTGAAACATCAAGAGGAAGAGGAGAGTGACAAGCCTTGAGGGATTGGGGGAACACCTCAAGGAATCAATACTATTCTTCTTCTTACCAGATGACCGACTAGAGGATGGAGCAACTGATTTATCAGGATTGGTCAACTTGGTCCCAGTTGTCTCTTTCGGTGTAGGTCGTGGATGTAGTGAGGTGCTGACTAGAGGTTCATCATCAGATGAGTCACCATATGCATTGTAGTACTCCTGCAGGGTCAACACACATCGCTGGTAAGGCATAGTGTTCTCAGTTGGCTTGGCATTGATTGGCTCATGAGTCGGATCATCTAAATAATCAAGGAAATCAGTAATGATCATGTCCGACTCAGGGACAACTTTGATCGTGAGTCCTCTCGAGAAGGTGTCACGGTGGTGGTAATGCAAGCAGTGGGTGGTGTGGAGGTGTAGGGAGTCTATGAACCAATGGTCGCCTGGACAGTCGGTATCGCATGCGTAGTAGAGAGACGGGACTCAACTGTCTCTCGAAGGTCACGACTGTCTGCAACTTTTCGGATTACCTTGGAATATCGTGTATCCTCAAAGATCGGGTGAGGTCGAAGTGCTCCCAATACAGTGAAATCGATATCCCTGGTCTCGCAATCTATAGTTGCCTTAGCCAAAGCTAAGAACGGCTTTCCGAGAATGATCGGAGACTGGGTGAACTCTCCTCAGTGCTCAATGTCAATGATCGTGAAGTCTATCTATAATAGAGCACATTGGAAAGTAATGATGACTGAAATGGTTCCTCTCGACCGTTTAACAGATCGATCCGCCAACTGAATGATCTCTCTTGACTTCTTGGCAGATCCGAGTTTGAGCTTGGCAAACACGGAGGTCGGGAGGATATTAATCGGTAAGTCATCATCGATTCTTACATGGGTGAATGTGGTATCTTTGATTTCACAATCAAACCTAGGCAACCGCTTTACTCTGCGGCTCTTGGTTTTTCTCCCTATCATCAAAGATGTGGCCATAGACACTATATGTATCTCAGTCCTTGTTCTCTTATTGCCCGACCTTTTAGGCATCAATTTACTTCTCACAAATCTTTTAAGGTCGGGAAAGTACTCAATGACCATTATTAAGGGAAGCTCAAAAATCAACTCTCTATCAAGTGCTTCCCTAACCGCGGGATCCAATTTTTGTAAGTCTTTTCCATTTTCAATTTTTATGGTATTTTCTGTTTTTTCCCTTTTTTTGGTCTTTTTGATAGATGAAGGAGGAGAATGTACATACTCTGGTTTGGAGGGTAAGTGGTTAGTAGAAGAGGGAGGTAGAAGGGACTCCAGCTGTACATGATGTGTGGTCAATCCGGTATCTTCTAGGTTTTCAAAATTCAATCCGCAAGATCCATGATCCACATTCCTATCTGGACTCTTGATCAATCTAGAAATGTCATCCTCCATTAAGTTCTCATGATACATCATGAGAAAGTCTGCTCAGTTGGAGGATACTGCTGAGAACTTGGGATCTTATACTCAACACATCTTGACTCAGGCGTGTAATGCTGGGTTGAGTATGACCCATCTGTATGGCAGACGTTAGTCGGAGCCTCATAAGGTGGAGTCAGTAAACAGGGGGCCTGCAGATCAGTCGCATGAGTCCAATCCCCTGTATATGTCGGCTCTCCGAATGGGTGATATGAAGGTTGTTCAATGTCGTCTCTATCACTGAGGTCAATCAAGTCAGGAAGATCGTACGGTATAGGTCTCTCCATTCGGTTTGTCTGATCGACCATGTTGTACCCAAAGGTTAAGTCAGGATGTGTATAGGTCAAATGTTGTCCGGTCCTAACTCGAGGTGAAAATGAGGTATGAGGGGGCAACTGATTCTGTCAATCATTCATCTCAGCAGTGGCTTGCTCTTTGGTTTGTTCCTTAATTCCAGCAAGCGGACGAGAATATGGTGAGTCAATCCAGGGTGGTTGTGGGTCAGGGGTGTAAGAATGTGAGGTAGGTGAGAAGGACGAAGAAGTGCGGAGGTCAGTCGGAGTTCTGACTTTGCGGTCGGGGTGTGAGTATGAAGAGGAATGAGAGGGTGGAGATGATCGAAATATGGTCAAAGAAGAATGATGTGGATATGATGACCGATATTCTGACATCTTGGAGGGAAAATGAGAGAATGAAGCGGATCGAGGAAGAAAGCGTGCAAGTGCACCGAATAACACACAAAACAAACAAACACAAGAGCAAACCCTGAGTTCACCTACTCAACACAATGATGGTCGCAAAAGTCCGACCGTTTATCTTTTCAGTTTTAATTAGGTGATAAATTAAGATATCAATCCAATTACGCAAGGCTCAAAAGTAGGTTTTGGGCACTATCCTAGGGATGCGTCCTCACCTCTCAACAATCACAATTAGCCAAGCATACAACGAGGGTTTTGCTTTCCCAAAACAAGTGTTAGTTTTAATCAGTTTTTTTATCAACTCTGATTAGCAGTCCCGATTTTAAGTTTGGTTATCACTTGATTAGTCCACCAAACAAAGCACGCCTAACGATCAGTCCCGATTTCCTTTTAACCTAAGTTCAAAAACCAAGGGGAGGGAGTCGAGAAAAACCGATGCAAATAGTGAAATCAATGATGCATGCCCAGTTCAGGAGACTTACAGTGATCCTCGCGCTCTACATGCAGGGTGCAAGGCAGAATTGAAATTTTATATTATATGAAAGCAAACGAGAAAACCGTTCCTAGACAGGCAGTTCTATTAGCGAGTGATGAACAAGTTAAATTTGACTAATAGCCCTACGGTATAAGTGCGTCTCGTTAAATGTGATGTGTGGTCCTATAAATTACGAGCACAAGCAATAAAATCTTCTAATAAAATAAGCTCTAAGAGCCGCGAGTGCAAGTCCTATTCTACGTCAAGCAACCACACGACCACGAGTGGGTCAAATGTCCAGTCCAGTTACAAGCGCGAGCTCTCAAACAAGAGCCGTTGGAAAGTGCGAATTACCTAAATTATTACAATAATTACAAAACTCTCTCGAAATAAATAAATTCTCCAAGCTCTTCAATAGTCGGCACGCGTCACGTCCGTCGACCTCCGATGTACTCCAAGTTCACCGGGCCCTTGCAAGGAAAATGAGATTTATATTAGAGAGATAAAAACAAAATATATATAAAAATATGAAGAGAAATAATTACAAGGAAAATGGATTAATTACAAGTGGCTCGGGGATCAGACTACCCGAGTTAGTGAAATCTAAATCCCAATTTTTAAATTAGTCCCTAAGTCGTTTGCCTCCCCGGCAACGGCGCCATCTGACGAGATGCTAAATACGATATTTAATTCGGGCATGTTGTAGTACGTGTACTTAGCGATTCAGTCAGAACCGAGAAAAAATCTCTGTGAAGAGTGTCTCGGCTTAATTTATATCCCGGGCAAGTCTGGGGTCGAACTCAGGGAGGCAAAGGAACAACTTGGGTTTAATTTGAAAATAAAGATTTTAGATTTCCAATACGGGTTTTTTTATATTTTTTAATGCAAATAGGATGCCAAAATGCACAATGCAAGTGAACTAATATACTAAGAAAGCATACAACTTAGCCAAATTAAGTTTAATGCCAAATCAGTTCAATTCAGCTAGATTATATTTTTCTTAGAATACTAATTCAGAGATGAACACAAAACACATTTTTTTGGAATTTTAGGGGTTAAAATGCAACAAGGAAAAATGCGCATTTTTATGGGTTTTTTCGCAATTTTTCGAACAAACAGTAAGCAAAAATTATGAAAATTTTACTGAAATGAAAGCATGATGCAAGGAAGCTACAGTAATATTTTTGGATTTTTTGACAAAGTATGAATTTTTTATGGATTTTTAGTGAAATCAGAGTGACAGTAAGTAAATAATTTCTAATAAATCTACGTTATCAAATTAATCGGAGTGTGAATTATCTCAAGTAGATATTTTCATGGGTCATACAGAAGACTTGAAATTTTGCGCAAATGATGTATGTGGATTTAATTAAAAATCAAATACTAAAATCACTCTACAATTTTTTTCAACAAGATAACTCCAATTTGGATGAAATTTAGACAGTAAGTTAAGCACTTATCAAGGCATCATTCTTAATTTTTGTGGAATTTTTAGAGCAACCGTGTGTGAGATATAAATTTAAGAGCACAGAATGGGTAAAATGTGAAGATTTTCAATCAACCAATTTTTGTTAATTCACAATATCTCACAAAAATATAAATAAATATTCAGAAGGCAAAAAATTAGTTGCTCAACATAATGACATTTTTCATTGAATAAAAAGATGCAAAAATGATGTCCAAATTAACGCATGAACATAGGGTTATCAGTGCAAATTCAGAAAACAATATTTCAATAGAAAACATGTACAAGGACTTTTTTGTAAATACAGAAACATAAGAGGATAACTTTGCAATTATTACAAATAAAAAAAAGGAAATGAGACCTTCTTCTCCCTTGAGCGGTTGGAGGTGAACCCAAAGGGGGAAAGGTTGGCGGCGGTGGCGCGCCGCGCACGACCACGAGGAGGCGGTGAGGCACGGGGGCGTGGCTGCGGTTGGTGGAGGAGAGGACGGGCGGCGCAGCTCGGGGGTCGCGGTGCAGCGGAGGATGGAGGAGTGCGCGACGGCAGCGGAGAGGCGCGGGATGGAGGTGGCGACGACGTCGGGGCCGCCGGCTGTAGCCGCTGAAGGTGGAGGGGCGGCGCGAGGGGACGGCGGCGCGGCCGCGAGGGGAGGCCGTGGCCGGCTGGAGCGGAGGCCGGTGGCGGTGGCAGTGGAGGAGAAGGGGTGGGGGCGGGGGCGGCGCTAGCCGCTGCTGCTCCTGTTTCTTTTTTTTTGATTTTTTTGTAAATTTTTTTCTTTTGTTTTAGTTTTTTTTATTTTTTTTATTTTTTTATAAACAGGAAACAAATCTGTACATAAATAAGAAGGTGGACAATGGTAGATGGTTTTGGAGGTATGATGAGGATGGTGTTAATATGATGAAGGTGGTGGTGATGAAATGATGTGATATAAATAAAAAAGGAAACAAAATAAGAGATAAAATAAAATAACAAGAGAAATGACGAGAAATACTTACCTGATTATTCGCCGGATTTGCGGAGCAGCTATGCTGAACTCCTGTCGTCGCCTCGATCCGATTGGCGAAATAAAAATCGGAGAAGCTACGCGAGCTCGACGGGGAACTTGTGACACGAAGCGGAGCTCCGCGGATCTCACCTGAAGGAGGTCGTCGCTTGAGGACGATGCTTCGCCGTTGTCACCAACAAAACACTCCAAGCTCTCTCCTTATTCTATAAGAATGGTGGATGGGGAAAAATGAGGATGTACATATGAATATAAAGAGAAGAAGAATGGGAGTTAGAAAGATGGTGGAGTTGAATGGGGAGGTTAAAAAAATGGTGGAGTGGAATGGAGGTTAGATGAAGACTTGGTGGTTAATGGAGGAAGATGGAAGTTATTGTAGAGAATAGGAAAAAATAAATAAATAAATAAATAATGATATAAAGTATGCTACTTTAAATACAACAAAAATAAAGAAGGAAAAAAATAGTGGTGAATTTACAAGTAAATACATACAACATATACATTTTTTTATTTGCTTTTCTAATATGTATTTTTTTCATTTCAATAAGATATATTTACAACGGAAAAAATACAATAAAATACTATAATCAAAATATAACACATGCATGATTTTTTATATTTTTATGAATTATAAAAGATAAAATAAAAATGAAGAAGGAATGAATATATACATACTATACAATGCACATCTAGGTCCCAAAATCCAACTTTTGCAAATGAGCTCCGATTTCAATGAAACCACTTCCGTTGGATAGATAATTTTCTAACTTAAACTTTAAAAGTGAGTTTGGTGAATTTGGAGTTCATATGGAGCGGGAATTTGGCTTGGAAGTTGGTCTTTACGGCTTTTTCCCTTTGGGATCTAGGAGCATTTATTTGAGGTAAAATTTGTTTTGTATTTTTGTATTTTTATATACATTGATATGAACACGTTGGAGAAAGAATTAGACAAAAAGGAATTGAAATGAAATTATTAAAAATAAATGAAGTTTTGGGCTATTTACATGTGAAAAACTCTTTTGATTTTGCGGCTTTTTATTGTTAATTTATTTTGTACAATCTAATATACAATAATTAGTGAGTTTTATTTACAAGAGTCATTTTCTTTATTTATTGATTTTATGGACATCTTTCTGGGATTTTACTCGGGGATTTTGCTAAGATCAATATATTGAGATGATGAATCGTGGATTCATCACTCTCCCCAACTGAAATGATAAAGAGATTGACTTCTCCAGTATGACAACCCAGTGATCCCCCAATCTAGCAACTCCTTCCTCGAGGAGCGGAGTATTCCCTTCTTGGTTCAAGTGACAACCCGCTCAAGAGGTGGGGATGAAGAGAAGAATGGACGGTAGCCAGTGTAGCTACCTACCCTCGGATGCAAGACCAGTGTAGTCATGTCACCCAGTTGCAGGCTCACATGATTTGACTTTGAAGCTCAAGCTTTCT
This sequence comes from Ottelia alismoides, assembly GCA_037367405.1. NCBI lineage: Eukaryota > Viridiplantae > Streptophyta > Magnoliopsida > Alismatales > Hydrocharitaceae > Ottelia > Ottelia alismoides. The sequence goes on along the minus strand of JAZKJV010005662.1, from coordinate 330,483 downwards.
TGTTGACTATACAAATATATACACTCCAACGGGCATTTTATTTTCAATCAAGCCTATCCACTTTTTCAGAGTTTTTGCTTTTGCCTTTTTTTTGAAATACTATATACAATAACATTTACATAAGGAGTTTCTCCTCTTAAACCAGTAGACTATCCCTCTTTTAAAAAATTATTGTAACCCGCACTCTCCTATCTTTAGAGCTCACTGTCACTGGACGGTTGGGGAACACTTCCCTCCCTAGACAAGGACAATTGTTTCCGCTTGTGTTTGTTTCATACTGGCAAATCCAATCTCCTCACCACTCCAACTGAGTAAGCCAAGTGAAAGGTGCAGGTGTCCAAGTAAGGTTATTATCGACAAAGAGCCATGCATGTGCTTCAAAATACTCTACTTAGGGAGTCAAGAATCCATTGAATCAAGTCTCGTGATCCTCAAAGAATTAAGTCAACTAGACCTGAAGTACCTCAATTCTAGCTCCTATAAGGTTCCTATTATTAGGTAGATTTAAGGTCCAACCAAGCTCCAATCTTCCAAATTTACTTAGACTTGTTCGATTATCAAACTCAATTCGAAAAATGTGAATGCTAAGCAAATGCTATGCAGAAAATTTTTTTGTGATGCAATTTTTCAAAGTTCTGAGCTTTTTATGGATTTTTGAAAAGATGATGCATTTACATTTTTTGGTATTTTTCAAGAAGAATGTGCAAATGTTTTGATGTTTTAAATTTGCAAATGTTTTTGGAATTTTTGAAAACGAAAGATTTGGCTTAAAAACTAGGTACAAATATTTACACAGGGATGTATCTTATATTTACAAGAATTAGGGATTCAGGAATTTACATGGGGTAAGTGGTCAATTTTATATGTATATATAAAAGATTTTAGTGTGATGTATCTATTCCTCAAACTTATTTGAAAATCATTTTACAAATAATTTTGGAAAACTATAGTCCAAAATAATTTTTACAAACACTTTCGCAAACATTTACACGTTTGAAAATCATTTTACAAAGGTTTTTCAAACAGTATATATAGATTTTCAATGTATTTTTGAAACATTTTTTAAATCATTTGCAAATCATCTTTCAAATCTTTTTATTTCACACAAAGAAAATAATTTCTCAAACAAAAAATTTTTAAAAAGGTTGAAAATATTTAATAAAATGTTTTCCGAATAGTTTTCAAAAGATTTTTCAAAAATATTTTCAAACTCTTTTTCAAACATTCTGTAAAAAAAATTACCTGATTTATTAATCAATAACTATAAAAAAGAATTTGAGGAATAATATACATTTTCTATTAAGTGTTTTTAATGAATTTAATAGTGTATTGTAACCATATAAAAATAGGAAAGTATGAGTTATGGCTAAACTATATATGAAGTATATACGACTCCTTATATTTAGCTTGAGCTATGTCCTCATAGATCAGAGAGAAAAAAGAAGACATAACTTGTATTAAACATAGAAAAGTCTAATAAACAAATGAACGAAGAAATGAATGAAAGAATGAGAAATTGACCGTCCCCCATATACTTAGGATCAAATATCCTAAGTATAGCGGACTGTACACAAAGTAGGGAGGGTCAAGGGTGGGAATGAATTGATCGTACTCAGACTGTCTCCCCTATACTTAGGGTAAGATATCCCTAAGTATAGACAAGAAGATGAGACAATGGAGAGGATCAAAGAATAAAAGAACTCGGAGTGCACCCCCTATACTTAGGACAAAGTACATCCTAAGTATAGAAGACTGACAAAAAGGGGCGGCACCTTTTTCGATAGAAAAAGAAAATAGAAAAGTAAAAGAAGAAAAGAAAGATGAAGATGGAAGAAGATAGAGGAGGATGTAAACATCACTCCCCTTATACTTAGGATAAAAATGGCCCTAAGTACATGCAACAACATGAGTGATGAAATGGAACGACGAATGAATACTTGGCTCATCCACCCCCATACTTAGGACAGAGTACATCCTAAGCAAGGCACACACGAGAATGGGGTGGATGAGAAAAACGATAGATGGACCGAGGTAAATGAAGCGAATATACAACAAAGTGGATATACAGAGAGTCAATAAGGTTGAAAGTGAACCTTCTTGCAGGACTGTTGAGGAATGGATCTGACAAGATGAAGGTCGATATCAGGGTCTACAGTGGACGGAAGTCGAGCAAGATCGACCTAGTGAAGATCCTCAGTGGTCCTTGGGTGAAGAGGCACATACGGGTCGATGGAAGAAGTATGGCTAGGTTTGGACTTGACTATCTCATTGATATTGAAGTTAAAAGGGACGAACTCATCATCGGAAGAAGTAAGATCAAGGTCGTCCTGCGAGGTCTCATCTAGGTCAAAACCAAAAGGAATGAACTCATCAGTGGAAGTAGTCTAAAAAAGTTCATCCTCAAGAGTCTCAACCAGATCATCATTCTTATCAAAAAAGGCACGAATTCTTGAATGAAAGAAACAAGATCAAATTCAGCCTTGGTCTCATCAATCTCTGCCCTCCGCTCAATGGTATTGATCATGTAAATCTCACTGATGTCATCAACTCATCGCCAATCATAGGAAAAGGAAACTCTGAGATCTACGCTTTCCGAGCCTTCCTCCTTGGAGAGGAATTCTCAAGTCCCATCATCGATCATAAAGAAAGTATCTCTGATATCAGCATATAGATCATAGGCCTCAGGGTCGGCTAACACAGGCACACTCTCGTGGGATGCGGGTCTTTGGTCGGTGGTAGGTGTAGTGATCAACACATCGCTCCCCACATCAGAATGGATGCGAATCTCTCTAGATCCATAATTAATGACAGCTCTCGCAGAGGTGAGAAAGGACCATCCTAAGATGATTGGAGGATGCTCCACGGAGGGGAGGTCTCCATGGGCAATACAAAAAAATATGTAGTGAAGCTCATGCCCTGAATCAGAATGACGACGTTCTCAAGAATACCCTTCGGCCTCTTTATTGATCCATAAGCAAATTGTACTATCATCTTGATTTTCTTGAGAGGATCAAGATGAATAGACTGTACCAATGAGAAGGGTAGTGTATTCATCGATGAACTGCTGTCAAGGAGAGTGTGATCACATAAATGGTCAGAGATGGTGCAACTCATGAGAGGTGTGACAATGTTCCTTTTCCTAAAAGAAGGACGGTGTGTGATGGCGTGGGCAGTGGGTCATGGTCAATATATGATGCTCAGATCTGCTCCTCCACTTTCTCTTCTTGGAAAGAGGAGCAGATAAGTGGGCCATGTCCTGATGAAGTGGGGCTTTAATGATCTCATGAATGGTGGCCACCACTTCAGGTTCTATCAATAATTTTTTCAATTTTTGTACCTCCTCCATATAAGGAAGGAGATCAGAATCAGCATATACACAAGGACGACTAAGAGAAGTTTGTACAGTGTCATCCTCGGAGTCAGGGATGGGACCAGGTGTGAGTGGATGTGGGGGTAAATGATCAGGCAAGTGGACCCTCTCCTCACAAGATGAATCAACCATATGTCTCCCGAAATCTTTTTGTATTTTAAAATTTTGCTCATTTTTTGTATTTTGTGTGATGAGCCGCTTGCTCAAAATTGGTGTCGTCCTCGGAGTCAAAGATTTTGTCATCATATCATTTCCATTTTCATGTGTGTAGATCTTATCAACAAGTATTAAATTTCTTTGATTCCAACGCATCATGTATCTAGTGATATCCTAACATCGATGTGATTCAGCTTTTCGTTAAAAGTATAGTTCTTTGTCAAGGTGAATCACACTTTTATTATAATAATAAATTTATCTTGAAAAAAATTAACAACTAGCATAAACTTCTTCAACCACAATAATTCTTTACTCTTTCTAGCAACAATAAATTCCTCTTTTATAGAAGACAATGCAACACACTATTGCATTCTTGATTTCATTAAACATTATTATTTGCATTTGTCAACAATTAGGTGCCTATTAATTGTCTACTATTAATGACACATGTTATATCGGAGTCTATGTAACTCAAAAGAAATGCCTTCTCTACTCTAAAAGAATGACAAATGTTGCCCGTGCCACAGAGATATCTCAAGATCTATTCAATTGCATTCCAATGCTTTTTTTCATGGATTTTAGATAAACTTGTTGACAACTCCAATATAATGAAAAATACAAGGTCTAGGATATACCATAGAGTACAACATGATGCTAGTGACCCAGACACAAGGAATCATGACCATACCCTCCTTTTCTTATTGTCCTTGGACCGTGTTTGGTACTTAACTAAAATGTGCTCAAAGATGGTTATTCATGGGCTTGGACTTATCCATGTTGAATATCTAAAGCGCTTCCTCACTCTTCTTGATATAAACAAAGTCCCTTCGATTTTTCTGTCATGGGTATCTATACACATAAAATCTAATTTGCATATCTAAAGTCCTTCATAATAAAGGACTTGCTCAGTTCCTCCTTTAAATACACGATTCTTGATATATTACTGTCAATAATGACCATGTTATCTATATAAATTAACAAAATTATGAAATCTTCATATGAGAATTTTCTAGTGAGGACTTAATGATTTGAAGTAAACTTTATGTAGTTGCATTCTCCTATAAAAGATTGAATTCTTTATACCACTACCTTTGGAGTTTTTTTCATTTATACTTAATTTTCTCAATATGCAAATACACCTTTTTTCCTTCGACTATGGATCCCTTTGGTTGTTCCATGTAGATTTCTTATCGATATAACCATGGAGGAAATGATTTTATGCCCATTCGCCCAAATTTGAAGTCTTGAGTGGTTGCTAAATTGGTAATAATTCTGGTGAATGACATCGTCACCATGGGAAAGAATATCTGATCAAATTCAATACCATTTTTTGGTTGAAGCCTTTCATAACTAACATAGTGTTGTATCATGAATTTAGAGAATCTCCATCATATTTCACACTAACTATCTGTTTATTTTCAATGTTCTTTTTCCCTTATGAAATTTTACAATCTTAGAGGTGTGATTGTTATATAAAAATTACATTTCATCTTCCATACTCTTAATCTACTTTTGTTTTGGACAATCCTATATAACTTCACAATATCATGACTTTCAAGTGTTTGTCAAAAGAATATACATGTGTATTGAGCATCTTATAAAAGGGACACCTCTCCATCGTATATATGTGGGTGGATCTACGTTAAGAAAAGAGTTTCCTCCTGACTTCCGGAAGGAGCATCTAACATGTCAACATTTTCTTCCTCAAGATTAGAGGTATGCTCATAAACTTCGTTTGGAACGACATCTGGTGGGTGTGGCAAAGGAATATGCTCTATAAGAATTATTTTATAGTTATTCTAAGATGGATCCTTAGACTCTTCTAAATATTTTGATGTTTTGATCCTCAACAAATATTACATCCTCGATTTTTACGACCTTCTTCTCTGCATGTCATATAACATGTAACCAAACTTAATATGCCCTTATCTCACATACACATATTTAATTTTTGATTCCAACTTGGAACTTTTTGGAGCATGTAAAAAGACCATGCAACCAAATACAAGTAAGTGTTCAAAAGACACATATTTTCCATACTATACTCTATCAAGGACATCTTCATCCAAAGTAGTATATGGAGACATGATGATTACATGAGGGATGTGTGTTTTGCCTTAGATACAAATATAACACTCTCCATGAGACTCGTTTTCATTTTCTCAACAATGTCATTCAATTGAGTAGTTCTTAAAGGAATTTTCTAATGTATATATCCATGAAATATGTAATACATGTCAAAGGGACCAACGTACTCTCCACCATTGTTGCTACATATGCACTTCATATTCTTTCTAATATGCATCTCCATGAGTGCATGAAAGTCCTTTACATTAAGGACCTAATCTTTCCTCATTAGAGTAAGGACTATGTAAATATGTGCAACCAACTCTAGTACTCATGTCTTTCTTGGAGGGTGAGTTAATTTTGAATGTAACTTTCGACTACTTCCTAGCCATGCAATGAGTACATCTCTCTATATTTTCTTTCTTCACGCTTAAATAAGATTCATAGTGATTAAGATGTACAAGCCATGTTTTCTCATATAACAGAGCCTCATATACCACAATTAAATATTATTATCACCATGTGTCGCATCACCGTGATCTTGAACTCGAAGCATACACAACATAGAGTTATTACTATAGTGCTTACCTTGAGCCACAAGTAAACTACCCATGGTAATAATTTATTATCCACCATTAACTATTATAATCTTCATCATCAAGTTTTGTCATGGCTATAAAGTTCATCATGTATGTCAGGCGTGTGCCTTGTATTTTTTAGCTTCGAAAGGATTCTCGTAGCATTCTACAAAATGATGTTCCTAAGAGTGTCTGTAGGACTGAGCCACTATTGGGGTGTGTAACGTGTGTTAGTTAGTAGTATATAATAAGTTGTGGAAGTCAAGAAAAATACTTGCAAAGCTAAAATAAGAGTACAATAAACAAAACATAGAATCTACCATGGTAAACAAAGATATTTACATGGAACCCAATCAAATGAAAACCCGAACCCATGTCCTCTGACTTAGGATTTCTGATCAATTGAGTTTCAGCTTCTTCATTTTGCCGAGTTATTTGCGCAGGTAGCTCAATCGTTTACAAAGTTTTTTTAGACCATACACTAATATGCTTTATAACTTTGGATCATCGCTATAGACAACGCCTACGGATCAAACACCATTGCAACATCGAGGATTGGGTAGATTCTCAATGTCCACTGACCTTCTTGGATTGGGCAGAGTTTGAATGTCCTATGATCGTCTTGGATTTGACAGACTCTGAAAATCCAAGAAACCTGCAATACATGGATCTAATACCAAGAATTCCCACATAAATTGTTCTATAGAAAAGAACGATATTATCCAAACATTTCGTTTGTATGACTAGATCTGAAGGAATATTACTAAGAGGATATAACATAAGACAAGCAAGAGTAATATCTTATAACAAGCATATGTAACTAAAATATGGATATAAAAAATAGTCCTCACAAAGTGCTGTAGCCAAAACAAAGTAAATCTCCAACTAGTTGCAAAGGAACTTTGAAGCTCGGAGACAATTGAAGTTGGCTTGGAGAGCGTAAGTTGATTATAACAATCAGAATAGCTCTTAAAACCTGAAATCTAGGGTGTTCATGGGGCGGGTACCTGTCCTGTTCGATTATGACCCAATCGGCCCATCATAATCAGGTCAACGGGTCGACCCGACCCATTTTAACAGGTACCCAATTGTAACGGGTACCCGGATGATTTGAATGGGTAATGGGTACCCACGGGTACCCGTGGTTTACTACAACAAATGAACATGTGCAATTTGTACACTCTTATTTTCAAACCGAATAGTTTGACGACCGGGTGCACTTCTTCCCATGAACCACCTTCGGCCTCACGCATCCCGGTGAGTTCACCGCCAACCGCTCCCTCTCCCCACACGGCCTCTCCACAACCTACTTATACATATCTCCATCTCTATCTCTCTTAAGAGCTCTGCTCTATCCATATATACGTCTCTCCATCTCTCTTACAAGCTCCTCTCCCCGCTCGACCTCTTTACCACCTACTTATATGTCTCTATCTTTTAGCCTAGGATTGAAGATTTTTTACGTTAAGAATCCCCATACATCTTGGTCGATTATTTTTAGTTGGATTTCATTATGCGATAATGGTTGTCTATCTTCTTAATGTATTGTAAAGGATCTGTGTAATCATAGATATGTGAGGGGGATTTTTTCCATCATCAATGACATTATAATATCATTGTTCAAAGACTTAACGAGATTCAATTCCCGAAATAGCAGTCAATCGTAGGAATAATTTGGTTGATTAATTATGATTACAACAGACATTATTTTCCATTTTTTTCCAAATGAATTGAATATGAAGTTGCAAATGGCACGTCCTTTTTTTGGGTGTATTCTTGGTATGAAAAAAATATGGTGTGAATCCTTTACCTTGAAAAGAAAAATCATGATTCTCTTGAATTATGCCATGTTAAGATAGTAAATTGCTTGATTTACCTATCAAATAGTTGAATAGATTTCAACACATGAAGTTCTTCTAAAATATATAGATCAGTTGGTCAGAAAAAAGGGATCGAGAGAACAAATTTTAAATTATATAACAAGCATTAGATATAACAAAGCTTTCTTCAGTAGATTTTTTTATTACAATTCACTCAGAAATATGAGCAAAGAAACTAGATTTTTTATTACAGTTCACTCAGAAACATAAACAGAGAAACTGGAAGGTACAGATGACTTCAAATATAATAAGACGAGCGTAATCATGGTCATGACACAACCTTAACATGCAAAAGATTAGATTTTGGAAGCACACTTTCATGATGTTCTAAGAAGGCACGGTATCTTCTTCTTTGCACCAACAATGCTCGTTTTTCAGCTATGGTTTGCACCATTGCCTTCAACTCGACCTCGGTAGAAAGTGAGATCTTTGAGCTTCTGCAAGTTCAGCTACCAGGTTTGCTCCATAGCCTTCATCTCGGCCTCTGTAGAAAGTGAGATCTCTTGAGCTCCGCAACAGATACAACCCACTTAGACGAGCAAATCCATCTCCATGACGCTGTCGATGAGCCAAGAGGCCATGTTGGAGGCTTCCTGCAGGTGATTTCCGAGTCGACGCTCTGCGTGAGGCAGTTCCGTCGATCCTTGCTGATGGAGGAAGGGTCGAGGAGGTCGGAGATGTACCGTGCGGAGACGAAGGTGAACATGTGCCTCTACCAGGACTTCGAGAACATGGCCTTCCGATGAGATGGGTTAACTAGGGAGCTAGACCCGGCGAGGGAGAGGGGAACTTCGCGGCATTGTTTGTGAATCTGAGGAAGCGGAGAGAGGTGGTCAGGAAGGGGACGAGGTACTGTAGCGAGTACCCGGCGCTGAGATGATGGAAGCTCTGTTTCATCCACCGGGTACCCGGCTCTACCCAAGGATTTTCCACTGGGTTGAAATGGCTAACCGGGTCAAGTAACTGTGGGTACCCAATCCGGATGATTTTCTTCGGGTACCCGTAAATTTAGGGTCAAAATTGACGGGTTGGGTCAGGTATCCGTTTGACCCGAAAATTTGAACACCCCTGCTGAAATCCCTCTTAGAAGCTCAAGAACTTGAAGAACGTAGTGAGAAGAATAGTTCCTAGAATACTTTGTTTTTGTTGTATTTTGTGGTGTGTTTTTCAATAAAGGGTTTAGAGTCCTTTTATATCGAGCCTTTAAAAAGTGGTCTTGGAAATAAATCTAGTAGGAAATCACAAAGATATTGTTCCGTTGATCGACCAATCTTTACTAGTTGATCGATGAAGTGTTGATTGGTCAAAAGTAGCCATTATTGAACCGTCGAATTGAATTCAAAAGTTGAATGATCAGGGTTACAAAGTGGTCGATCATGAAGCGATTGACCAGTCTATAAGTTGATAGATATATCAGTTGTTAGTCGATCAAGTGATAATCGGTCAACTGCAAAAGGATGATTGATCAAATAATGTTCCGGAAAGTGAGAACAACATATGTGATACACATATTCATCTCTCTATTTGTTGGTATGGCACTAAAAATAAGAATACAACAATGATAAACGCAAAAATCTTCTTGATTCAATGCCTCGATATTTTAATGCTTTTCTTTTTTTTCGAAAGAGCCTACAATCTTGCAAGTCATAGAGGTGAAGCATATAAGTGAATTGTGATGATTATAGTTCTCCCTCAGTTTTCCATGACGAAAACCATGGATTTATTGTGATACAAATGATGATTATAGGAGTGGTGCTAGTTGCCGTTAATGGGTGACACAAATGTGATTGTTGATGTTATTGTTGTTAATGAGGCTCGGAGAGCAATTGTTTGTATAGAAAAACTTAGCCAACGGTTGGCAATTCGCCCATAAAGCTTTTTGATGACATGTTGACAAATGTTAGGAAAAACATTTCATAAAAAGAATGGACAACCACAATGGCAACTCTTACAACGTGGCGACTTTTTGTAACACCTCAAACATAGTCTCATAATATTAACATAGTGTGGGAGCATGTTATAAGAATGCGAGATTACTTCTTGACAAAAACGATTTGTATCTGAGACTAGGACCATTACGTATTCATTCTTAATGACCTCTCCATACTTTATAAACTATAGCCGTGGTGTATTCTTCCATATGTAACCAATTTAACAAAATTGATCAAAAGTGATGAATAATTTAGCATTCATTGCCGTACCTTCCATAGTCAAATATACACAATAAATATTATGTGTTATTTGATTGTATAAATCCGTAACGAATATTATATTACCACCGTTATTCATTGATTTTTTCCTTCTAATCATTAGTAAATTTAACAGCGATTGATACAATTTTCAATTAATAAATTATCGTTATATGAAACTTTAACAATAAATCTAACATTTATTGCTAATTACAAGGACTAACGATAACTTTGCAGTAAACAATAATTGTTTTTATCCAACATGAAAGCTATGATACTGAAGATTCAGAATATTTATCGTCACAGACCAATTTTATTGCAGTGAACAATTTGATCATGCATTCTTATCCCTTGTAATGCGTGAACGGATTAAGACTAATATTTGAAAATTTAGTTTCCAATGCAAATGCCATTCTAACTTAATTTGATGTGTTACGAGAGCATACGAACTCTAACATATGTGAGCCATTGTCAATGTTTAAGGCAACAGATATTCTTCTTTATAATCATAACACCTTCTTATCACAAAATGTAGCATTATAAATCTTTAGAGCTCAACTGTCTCCTTCTACGCTTAATGGACATGGTATAGAAATTCGGTTTTACAGACCTAGGCTAAAACTATTAGTGGAAAGTACTGACATTGTCAATTTATTGAGCTCCAACTCAATTGAATCGGTTGACTATAACCTAAAATGCTTAAACTCGTATCATCAAGGACTACTTCCTCACTTCTGCGACATACTCTGACACTTGAGATTATAAGATGCGAGGCTATATTTGAGGTATTACATAATCCGACCATTAAAGAACAAGCATACACGTTAAAACATGAAAAATGATATGGAGTATCATGAGCGATAATCCTTGTAGACAAACTCAAACACGCAATTACAATTTTTTGTCAGTTCAATATATCCTTTTGTATATAAAAATGTGCTTTGTATATAAGTTGGATCAAAACTGTACTCACTGTGTATACAATGTAAAGCAAGTTTCCAATATAAATTGAACAGAGATGATAATATCCTTGTTTAAAATGTTATCATTATAATTAATTTGGATATGGAAAATCCAAATAATTCCTTTTATATTAATCCATGATAATGTATTAGCCATGATTCATATGGCTAGAAGTTATAGCACCTCAACATAGTGTCACCTAATACTCACAGAGTTTGAGGATGGGTTATAAGTGGTATAGAGTACAACTTAGCAAAATGGGTTTAGACATTCTCGATGGTTGTCAATGATTCCACCTAAATCACAATCAAATAAATTATCAGAGTTAATTTTTCTCGATAACAAGTCTAAGTCTAGAGTTGGGACATTCACATTATATTACAAAATGATGTGATAATATCAAAAACAGTATCAAGATATCTCCGTATATCAAAGCTAACATCACGTGTTGATCATGCAACAACTCTAAAATGTTATTCGACAAGTGAGGGTCCTTATAATAATGATATTTCATCTTTCCTTACTCGGAAAACATCACTTGCCATCTCTCCTTAGTTCGAAAACTTCACATTCTTCTCTAATCATAATATGGGTTTACTTCTAACATAGAAGAACTATCATACAACAAATGGGTCTAAAATGACGCTTTTTTAAATTCATCACTAGATTATCCATTGTAAATATATAATGACAATATTATTCGTTGTCAAAAAAATTTTATAGTTGAAATTGAACTTAAAAATTAACGATGATTAGATAAAATTTTGGAAATAACAATGTATAAGCTTTGCTATGTCTATCGACACCAATGAATAACAACCGATATGACAATCATCCTTAATTTCAAGTAAAAAATATTTTCAATGAATAATACCGTTATTATAATATATTGAACAATGAACTATATTGTCACAACCCGTCCCGCCTAATCCTAGAGATGAGCGTGACTTAGAACTTATTCCTGTCTTAACAAAATCTACTATTCATGTATAGCACAAAGCAATAAACGGTAAGGAAAATAGCTTTTGAAATGTTGTAACTCGTAATAAATTTATCACCGTATTTATGTACAATTTCACAAGTAAAAATAGAATACATATAATGCATACATGATTTTAAAATCGAATGAAAAAATCAAAAATAAAAAATCCAATCGATCTAGCTTGAAAACATCACGGTCAGGAAACATCATAAAATAAGTAATAACTATGATGGCACAACCTCTTTCATTATATGTCCCTTCCAGTCTTGACCTACTTAGGTCAATATATTCTTTCTTTAGGGTACCTGAAAAATATTGATTTGGTGTGGTGAGCATAAACTCATCGACATGAGCTTAGACCCAGTGAATGGGTAACAAACTCCAACTACATGATTATAAAAATTTATCTATCTAGCATAACTTGAAAAAAATGGACATTATAAATTTAAACTTGATTACTGTATAACAAGAAAAAATATTTTCCTTATAGTATTTCCAAAATCGAAACAGAGCTTGGTAGTTCTTAACTACAAGTAAAATAATAGGTAACAATAACCAAAACTTGTTCTGAAGCCATATTTGATATTTGGAATAAACATATATGTTACCTTTTCATACTTAATGATGCAACACCACCCCGATATATCTTGATAAGTTCATGAACACTTACTGCTAAGGCGAACCTTAGCCTTACTTATAGCATAGGAGAGCGAACTCCACCTAGGACCTTATCTTACTTTCATACGCGCAGACGACCCCAAAGGTCAATGAACACCCTGCATATGGCCCAAAGTATATTGTATACAGAATGCGGACCCGAAGTCCTCTTACTTGTTCATGATTTTCCTAGAATGTAGGACACAATGTGCATCTTACTTAAAAATAATCTAATCATACAACTTGCTTAATCGACATAAGAATCATATAGAACTTGCTTAATTGGACATAATTTCTTAAACAAGAATCATATAGAACCTGAAAACTTCATATTACATATCATTTTAATTTGCAAACTAAAACCATAAAAATGCATAGACCATACATTCGTAATGGGGAAGAATAAAGCTTGTTGAACGTAGCATCAATTTTATTAAAAATCTTTAAATACATAACTAATTGAAATATTAAATATTGCATCATAAAAATATTAGTATGAAAAAAAGATAATAATAAGGCCTTCAGCTTATGAACCACTCACCTAAATTGTTGGGTATGCTTGTTTGACTTTTCTCTTGAATGGCTTATGGCTCTTACGATGGTTCAGTATACTTAATAATAGGATGAGAAGTATGAGTTTTACATTAAACTTTCAATTCTCTTATAAACTTGATCGGCTTCTCTATGCCTCTCTCTCTCCGTCTCCGTCTCTCTCTCTCTCACTATTATTATATTCAACAGCCTATAATGCTAGAAAATTTGATGAACCTAATTTCACCAAATGTTCAAGTATTAAAAAACTTCTCCCTTTCCTATGACTTCTATATACACATAATGACATATCTCACATAAAGAAAGTATTTATTATGATCTTACTCACGTGTCAAAATTAATCAAAATTAAGGAACTTACACACTTCTCCTTATTGTACATCACATGTGTAAAGCATGTGCTATGCTATATGAAAATATTCTACCATATAACTTGTCTCCTAACTTTTAAGATCAAATTCTTCTTTTTTTTAAACAATGATAACTATGCAGGGGAGTTAAATTTCAACGTCTAAACTTTTATCCTATGATTGAGCTTAGTGAAGATATAAAATAAGACAGAAGATATGTATTTATGTGAAATATATGAAAAATGAGGTGATAATTAGCATCTCTGCTTAAATGATACAAATATTGTCCTTCATGGATATCATAAAAATGAAATGAAATGCATAATCGTGAGCTAGATAACATTTATATTATAGATATTTCTCTTGTAGATTTTTCTAGGATAATATCATTGGAGCACTTTGAATTTGTTGAATTAAAGATACGCGGTTGACAAAGATGATAAATACACATAATATGATCGTGCTCTATCTAGTCTGAGACTTTAAATAGTATGAATATCATAAGATATTTATCATATACACTAAATAGGCATTGACCAAGCATACATCATATATATCTAGATCAAAGATAAGAAACTATATTTCAAATTTGTTATTTCTAATTCTTAAAAATAGCAAGGGGTCGGGTAACACATACAAATTGTGTACTAAACCCATAGTTATTTCTACTTCGACTAACAAGGAGCGAACCATATTATCATTCTAAAATAAATATTAGTACAATATTCACCTTCCCTTTCCATTTATAAACTAGACATATAAAGAGTCATAAAAATAAAAAGAACATGCACGTTGATGTATTGTAATATGTTACAATCTCTCTTGTAATCACTGCTTTACTTTTGAAGCCATAATATACTGATGGAAATCGCTCATCAAAAAAAATCTCGAATCACCAAAAAAAATAAAAAACATGTTTATTACTCGTGCATGTAACCCCCATGCCTCAAGATCCAACGCCACTGTCCCCATAATCCCATGATTACTTGCATCTCTTCATCTATTTTTTAAGTAATTAAGCTGCACAATAATTACACATGCACGAAGGAAACCCAAATAAAGAAAATACTTAAACAGTAGAATTCATGTACCTCTTAGACCGATCTCTTTCGCGTATGCCGAACTTTTGGAGCCAAAAATGAAAATCGAGTAAAACCCTCCGCTTCCTTACTTATATATACAAGCCCTTTGCATGGGTTTAGTCTTTGCCGACTTACTTTAATCCTACATGTAATAAAAGGAAATCCACGTGCCACTTCTCCTCTTTAAGTTGGCATGCATTCTTATATGTGTGTGTTATATATATAAGATATATATTTTCATTAAAAATAACCAATATAAGTTATCTTTTATTCTACCATGGAAATAATCCATAAATATATAATAATAATAAAAACTGGCTATTACTACTACTATTATTTAAAATCTGCATTATATAATAACTTATATAATATACGATCATGTTATTTAGATTTTATATTATACCTTAACTTTGAAATGGAATAGAAATTTAGTTGTAGGTCGAATTCATGGCATTACAGATATGGTGATGGATTTTAAAAAACATCTTTTAAACCCTTTTTATTACATGTAACATATGACAAAACAACAATTATTCATCAATGAGAAACAAAATTATGACACAACAATTATGTTATGCATGAGAGCCTTAAATAAATTGTGATATTCATTATCTTTCGTAGTTAAATATATAATAACGAATATTATTCATTGCTTACTTCGCTAAATAAAAAGTAAACGAATAATCATTTCTTGTGAATCATAAGCAATGATTATTTGTTGATTTTTTTATTATAATCGTTCCTAGATTTAGCAAAGATAAGTGTGGATTTTAATGAATAAGTCAATGAAAAATCGTGTTATATGAATATCTAATGACGAATATGACATTTACGATTTGACAATGAAATGTAAATTATTCATTGTCTTAGGTTCAGCTTTTTGTACTGTATAGTGTCAGTCCACATAAATGTGTGCCCTTCCAGTTAACATCACAAATAATGCCAATTTGACTCTAATAATATTCTCAAATGCACAAGATGGAGATCATGTATATAATATACTCTGTTAATGGTGATGTAGGTAAACAAATTTTGACGAGGGATTTACCCATCCCTATATATGTTGTACTCATCTCCCTTTCTTCAAGTATCTACATAAAAGAGAGCCCTAATCTACATTGCAAGGAGATTAGGGTTGAGTGTGACCTCGTGACTTTTCCCTCCTTGAGGGTTCCTACATAAATCCTTTTGTTCTTGTGGTGATTGATTCGTGTATCCTTTTGTTCTTGTGGTGATTGATTCGTGTTTTCTACATCATGTATCAAAGCCTTATTGGGGCCTTTGATTTTTGGATCTGAATCCTTTTCATAGATTTGAGGCACTACTCCTCTAACACGAGGATGCAAGACTCTATGGATCCAAGGCAAGAGCTCCCTTCACGTAGGGCTCCTCCAAGAACGCGATCCTACAAGCGCGCAACTCCACAATGCACGACCTTACAGGCATGCGGCTCCTCTGTGGTATCCTTGGTGAGGGCTCTAGGCATGCGAACCTCCTTCCCAAGGCACACAACTCTAGGTGTGCGGGCTCCTTCCCCGAGCATGGCTCCAGGCACGCAATCCTCTAGGCGAGGACTCTAGGGCATGGGCTCCTTCCCCAGACATGATTCTTCCATGCGTGGCTCTAGGATCCATGGAATTCTCTAGGACGTGGGCTCTAGTGTTTAAGGGAGCGAGCTCGACTATAGGGTACAAGCTTCAGCTTGGGATGAACATCTAACTTCTCTGACATGGGTTGGTAGACCCATTGGTGACCTTTTCTTGCCTCCATTTTTTTGTGTGTTGTTGATGCTTGTTCTTTGCATTGCTGGTTCAATTTAACAATGGCTTGGGAAGATAAATATGCAAACGAAACGAGTTCTTTGACTTTGAAAATGGACAACATGCCTAGTCATGTCACAACCATAAAATTTAACAAGATAAATTATTTGCTTTGGTTTGTTGTAGTGGAAATTGCTTTGGCTCCAAGAGGGAGAGGTGGTTATGTTGATGGGAGAAAAAAGACTTCGGATGTGACAAACAAGATGTATGATCAATGGTACGTGGAAGATAGTCAATGCAGGAATTGGATCATACATTCTATGTTTTCCGATATTAAATCATCATGCTTCGAAAAAAGAATGCTCGTGATCAATGGCTCATGCTCAAAAGCATGTATGGATAAAAGAAGCCATGATATTCGAGTGTACCAATTGAGTACAGAAGTGCATAGCATGAAATCGGGTGATCTGTCTGTTGCTGCATACTACTTTGTCTTAATGGCAAAATTGGACGATATGGACTACTATTGCGATGACAAGTGGACTAATACTACTGACTTAAGAAGAGGAGATGAGTACAACATGTATATCGTGAGGGGTAAACAGTCCCTTATCAAAGATTTGTTTATCCATATAAATATATCACCATTAACACCAAAGCCACCATCTTTGCACGAGCAACAAGGGGTACCACATGCTCCTCTCTCCCTCCATTAACGGCATCACCAGTAGGGATCGGAATCTGGGCCGACCCATCTCACTGCAAAAGTCCACTATGGCATTTAGATCCAAAGACCAACAATTAGGAGGATCCAAAGACCACATCAATGCATTAGTTTTGCATTAGCACCACGACTGCTTTTATTTGCCATCATGGTAGTCTTTATTATGTGAGATGAAAGAGAGAGAAGCTTGATACAGAATAAGTGGGGGTGTGATGCTTTATACATACTTCAAGATGTTGTGTTATGTAAAGATAAGCAGTGGGCTTGAGAGAGAGAGGATTGTATTGTAGATTAGAGTGGTGATATATTTATTGAATAAACATTCTATAAATGCTATCAAAGAATGTTCTCATGATATATCATTTTAGGAAAATTCTATCTTATCTTGTTCTTGAAAGTAGAGTCATGTCTAGCAGAAGTTAGTTAATAAACACATTATCTATTCCTCTTGAGTCATCTTAAGATCTTCTAAGGGGAGGTTTTTCTTACACATAGCATTGGCGTGCGAAATCAATTTAATCAGGATCAATTTTTTTTGATGAAGTTAAGAAAAATAATTCAACAAAATGACAAGCGTTATGGGTTTGGCAAACTCCATCGAGAAGTGGGACGTAAAATTGTAATCCATGAAAGACGTACACCAAGTCCAATATTTAAGAAAATATTTTCTAAAAGGCCGTTGGTGGTGATAACCTAGGCTCCATCACCAACAAAAATGGTGGACATTTTGGAATGATAAAATATCAAAATTGGGAAGGCAATTCACGCTTAATACAATGAAGAAATAAAAGAACAAAATCGGAAGGCAATTCATGCTTAATACAATGATTGAAGAGCAGCTAGTTGAGCTCATTCGATAAGCAACCACTACGAAACAAGAATGAGATATCCTCACCCTTACTACGTTATTCTCACATAAAAATGATGCACGATAATAACTACTGAAAAATTAGTTTATGATGCTCAAGTGTGGTGATGAATTCACGCTACCATGATATTCATAATTAGATATAGATTTAAAAGTTACAAAATCACAAATACAATGAATTGTTATTGACACACTACACGAATAATAGTGAAATACAACAATAACTGTAGTCGAATAATGATCCTAAATGGTCATTATGTAGTCATTATATGACTTTGCTTCTGTAGATAGTCTCAAGAGGTATGCTCATACCCTAAAAAAATTCACGATTGGTGAGGACTTGATGAGGACATGTCCTCGTTAGGTTGTTGGTGAGACATGTCCTTGCCAACTTCTTCAAGACAGATGAAATTTAGATGGCACGAAATATAGTGCCTCTTGAAAATTGGGCGAGGACATTGGCAATGATGTAAGTATCCTTGCCAACTCTGCTAAACAGAACCGAGTTCGTGCCTCTCTTAACTTTCTCATTTCCCAAAACCTAAGGCACCATATTCTCCTCTCGTTTAATGGACGACTCCCTCTCCTCCTCTTCTCTGCCATCATCGCTCCGATTGCTACATCTCTGCCCCCTCGTCACCTCCTACACAATCCATATATCTCCTATTATATTCCTTAACCTATTAAGATATATGTTATACGGGATGTTGTTGTTATTTAATGTAATTATATTCAATGCTCTATTTCATTAGATAATGTAGTATTTCATGATTAAAAATTTTTACCGGAGGCCAGATATGTAAGTTTATGATATGCTCTTTTGGTTATCTCACATCATGCTCACCACCATCAAATTTATGATGCTAGGTACATGATCGGACTTCTAAGAGAAAAAAAATGACAAGTGAGATTAATTATTATGTGTTACCTATACATGTATGTGTATGACTAAATGCTCATGTTTTCAGACCATTTTAAAGACCATATAGTAATGCTTTAAATGTGTGTGTGTGTGTGTGTATGGTATTTAAGTATGTGTTTGCATGTTATTGTGTGTATGTGTTAGTATGCGTACGTGTTCTGTAGTGTGTATGTGTGTGTGATAGAGAATTTAGAGTGTACTAGTGTACTGTTTGTGTTAGAGACAATGTGCTATTGTGTTAATTAGTATGAGTATTTTTATTTATGTGTGTATTAGTGTGTGCATGTGTGTTAGTGTATATTTGCATGCATATTAGAGTAAGTGTGTGTATGCTAGAGTAGGTGAGAGTGTTAGTGTATGTTAGAGTGAGGAGATGGAGAGAGAGACAGAGTTTGTGTGTGATGGAGTTGTGTGTGCATGTGTGTTATGGGTGTGTTCTAGTTATGCATGTGTGGGTAAGAGAGGGAGGGCAGGGGGGAGAGCATTTGTGTGTTGTGTGTTATATGTGGGTCATTATACCATGTGTGTTTGTTTTTGTGTGTATCTTAGGGAGTATGTTAGTGCAGTGTGTGTTAGAGAGAGTGGGCATGTATGTTAGAGTGGTGTTAGTGTGTGTAAGAAAGTGGATCAGTGTAGTATGTGTTATAGAGTGTGTTAACATGTATATGTATTAAGTGTGTGTCTGAGTCTATATAGTTGTGTGTTGGAGCGTGGGCGTGTGAGAGAGAGGATACGTCTTTTCAATGTTGTTATATTTACTTTGGTGCTAGTTATCTTTATTTGTGAATTGTCAGTAAAATAGCTTTTAATTTTATGTTATTGATTGGACACATAAAATTTTTCTACATGTGGGAGACTATCATGGATATAAGAGAACCTAGATTTTGATGTTACATTATTTTCTTTGCAGATGAATGTGATCGTGAGGATGCCATCTATTATCTTATTTGTTCATCTTTTAAATCCAATAGGAGGAAGCTCTCAGTAGGGTGGTAAACTTTATTTTCTAGTAAAAACATCTATATCCTTATCTTTTTAAAACTTTTATAAGGATTATCCTTTGTATTCGAATGTATGTTTTTGTCAATTTGTTAGCACTCACAAAATATAAAATATTAGAGTTGATGTGCATTTGACGTGAAGATGTCACAAGTAGAAGTAAGGAAAATATCTAATAATTATTTATATTTGAATAAAACTTAAAAAAAACTTGATGGTAAAGAATTGTATACTCAGGTTACAACAACCAACTCCTACACCATTAGGTATGCTCGATAAAATCTTCTGCTCTTACTTTGTTCCATGCATATTCAAGTTTCAAACTTTTAATTAAAATTTTATTGTGAAAAGATTAGGTGCATGATATGATCTATTACGAGACATGAAATCATAAGTGATGCATTTTTATTGATATCTCATTCTATCTTTAATGTGATGTGTACTTCTTACATAATTCCTATTACCATTTAACTATATTTTCTATCACTATTCAACTATATTTCTCTTCTTGTTTAATTCTACCATATGTGTTGTGTGTCTCTATGCACTTGAACTTGAGAATGATAAAATGGAAGGAGAGTACAATGGAAGAAGACATGGCAACGTTAATAAGATGGATGGATATATACGAGGGAAAGAATATGAGGAAGATGCAAAAGACGATCTTAGGAGAATATAATATGCCATGAAAGAGGAGAATGGTATAAAGAAATATGATGAAAAGAAAAGAGAAAGTTTGCGAAGAACTTGAAGGTAAAGAATTGCATACTCAGGATGCATACGACCATACTCTACGTCATTAGGTATGTTCAAGAAAACTTTGTCATCTTACTTTGATCCTTGCGTATTCAAACTTAAAAATTTTAATTAAGTTTTATTTTGAGTCAACTAGGTACATGGTACAATCTATATAAAATATAATGGGATCTAATTCGAGGAGTTATTCATGGTGGTATGATAAGGTACATGATTTTTTTGTTAATCTTACTAAAAAATTTATTATTAGGATTTCATTATTTCCATTTTACTTTGTATTCTAGAATATGTCAATAGGTAAAAGGAAGAATCGACATTCAAAGAATACACTACATAGAAAATAAGATGATGAGGAGGAGGAAGAGAAGGATATACCAAATCAACAATGAAGTATCGATTGCTCTATAAGAAAAAAGAAAGAAGTGAAATGATAAATGATGTATTTTTATTCATATATCTATTATATATTTAATGTGTCTTTAATAAAAACAAGTCATACTAGCAAGTGAATGAACGTTAGAATATCACTTAAATTTTTTGATATCTACATCTATCATAAATCTTATTTTTTTCATTTTAAAGAATATGCTCTCTTGGTTTGTTAGACACCTTTATCTTGAAATAATGTGTTCATTTCTTTCTTAGGATATGAATTATGTTGTAACAAAAGTATCAATAAGGATGATAGGAATACTCATTAATAAATAAAGAGAAGAGTTAAAATGGATTAATTTTGATAAAATAATTTTGCACAATAATTGATGGTTTTAGCTTTTTTTACCAAACCTTGGATTATGCTAATTTATTTACCAATTTTTTTATTATAATAATTCTCTCTATTAACATTTCAATATTGGTTTTTCTTTATATGTAGCTATATGTATGCTACTGTGTATATGCGTTCGAGTGTGCATATGTATATGCTAGTTTGTGTGTGTATGTGTGTTAGTATGTGCGTATATGCGTTTATGTGAGTGAGTGAGGGAGATCATCATTGTGTTAGAGAGTGTAGAGTGTGTGAGTAGTGTATGTGTGCGTGTCAGAGATAGAGCATTAGTGTGTTAGTTTGGTGTTAGTGTGCGGGCATGTTTGTTAGTGTATTTGTGTGTGTTATTGTATGTAAGTGTATGTTAATGTGTATTGTATTACATTATATGTGTGTTTGAGAGAGAGTTCGTTCTTAAGAAGTACATAAAAAGAGAATAGAATGATATAAGAAGAGGTTGATAAATATAATATAATGAGGATAACAATAGAATAGAGAGAAAAGGGGTACAATGAAAGGACAGGGCCTCGAACTTGGCCTATAATATGTTTGTGGGTAATACAAGCTTAGTAATTGCTTTATAATAGGTTGTACAAGTTTAGCAGGCGTTCAATCTATCGGAGAGGGATTTCTAACTCCCTATCTTGGAGAGCATGTGGTGTCCAACAAGTCGAATCCGACGATCGCTTTATCGGTCGCTCTCATGTTACTCGGAACATCCTCAATCAATTAAGATGATAATCAACCCACAATGTATGATATTGCAATGAAATGAGTGAGTCAAAATTTATTTTATTTTAATTCTACAAAATATATATGTATAGTGTATAGTATGTAGAGTGTCGAACTACATAGAGCAATGGGGATAGGGTAATTATTGTACCTATCCACACAGACGCGCCACGACGTGGCATGTCTGATGGTCTCTATGAACTGTACCTGCTCAAATTTCCTCTTAAGATTGTTCGGATTGGGCTCGATCTGAGCAGGTATGGCAGCCTTGCCCTTAATGATATCCCTCATCTCCCGTCGGAACTCGTCCATTTCCCACTTAAAGGATGCTTGCTAGTCTGAGAGTAGGCGGGCTAGATCATCAAGGGATGGGTTCTCATAGATAGGTCCATGAGAATCGGACGGGTTGCCTCGCTGGAAATGAGGTTGCTGTTGGAACTGGTGAGGGGGGAGGGTGAGTGAACTGCTGAGGCTGTTGCTGATGCCTCAACTATTGTCCCTAACGGTAGGGATGAGGACTTGACTGGTAGTAGTGTGATGGATGAGAGTACTGGGGCTGCTGTTGCTGTTGGCTGCTCCGTCCACCCGGAGCTGGAGGCTGCTGCCAGGATGAGGAGCCTCCGGTAGACCACCTGAATTCAGCATGATCACGACGGATTGTGGGCTGCTGCTGGTCATACCAAATCTCGTTGACTTCCATCAATGGATCTTGCTCATAAGCGGACGAGAGAAGAACTGCCATAGGTTGATTTGACTGATACACCACCATTTGAGTGTCCTGAGATGGTGGTGCTGAGAGTAGTGCTGCTCCAACGGCTTGATCAGCTCTACCGGAATATAGTGGACCTGGCGATACTGAGTAGAGTGCTGGGAAGAGTTGCTACTGCTGGGATCAGCCTGTGACCTGAGATAGGGCTGAGAAGCCATATGTACCTCTTGGAGACACATGATCTGGGTCTTCAGGTCACTAAGAGTCTGTGCCAACTAATCTATCTATGTCATGTCCTGGCACTGCTTCTTCTCTATGATCTCTATGCGTCCAACTTCTCACTAATAATCCCCATGTCAGATGCTGAAGATTCTGCCTATGTTGTTGTTTCTGACGAAGTAGATGGACCCGCATCAACCCGTGTTATCCTTTGATAGGACACGGCCTGTGGAAGGGGCTTCCCTGAGTGTAGACTCGGGTCTGGGACATCATTGTGTAGTTTTTGGCCATCTCCTCATAGATGGACCAGACCTGGTCCTCATCCTTGGTGAAATAGGACCCCCCCACACGAGGCATTGACAAGCCCATGCAGCTCTGACGTTAGCCCAGAAAAGAAACTCTGGATAAGATCGGGATTAGAAATCTCATGGTGTGGACACCGGTCGACGAGCATACGAAATCAATCCCATACCTCATGAAAGTGCTCGTTAGGGATCATGGCGAAGTTTTTGATCGGTGCTCTACCTGTATTGTTCCGATCGAGTGGATATTACTTATTCAAGTACTCGGTCCGGAGCTGCTACCAAGTGGTAACATATCTCCAAAAATGCTCCAGCCAGTAGGCTGCTCTGTTGACTGGGGAGAAAGCAAATGCCATCATCTTGATGGTGTCCTCATCCATGAATCTATCGTGGACAGTGCTGCAGATCATCTTGAACTCATACAGGTGCAGATGCGGCTCCTTGGTGGCTAGCCCATGGAACTTAGGCAATAACTGGATCGTCTGGGGGTCGAGCTTGAAGTCGCCAAAAATATCCAAAATCTGAATCAAGCGGTGGGTGAGGGTTGCACCAGGTTTGTGCAACTACCTCATCGTTTTGCGGGTCTGGCTGGCTCTTGCGGTTCTTCTAGACGTCCATCTGCTCCTCCTCCAGCTGCGGATATATCTCCATCGGTTGGACTCGGCTGAGATTCTCCTCTGTCAGCTCACATCTGTGCGAACTCTCTACCGCCTCTGCCATGAATGCTCCCTAATCTCTAATCTCTCTCTGCATCATCTCCAGGGAGGTTAAGAGTGTGTTGTTGATGGTGCCTTGATCAAGAACATAGGTTGAACCCTGGGGTTGCTCATCAGTGCATCCCTCACGGCTGGTTATCTCGTGGGTCTCTGCAAAGGCAAAATACCCCAACTCAGGTACCATCAAATGTACATATAGCTGTGCTGGTCTTTGCTCGAGCACCTCAGGACTGGAAGAAGGGTGGTCGAGGGGGAACATGGTGATATCGAACTCAGGTTTAGAGAGCAAGCCTAGGCTCCCCAAAACCTACCTAGATGAATGATATATAGTGCTCGAGAGCAGTGCTACCAAAGGCAGCTTAAGGGATCTGCGGCCCATTATCGTGATGTGGGGATGGGTATGGATGAGATCTGGAATGCAAACAAGATGAGAAGTCAAACCCCCAATTCACCTACTCATAACAAGAGCTGATGACCGTAAAGGTTAGGTTGTTAATCTTGTCAATTTTATTTTAGGTAATCAATCAGTCTAGCAGCGATTAAGCGAGCTGTTAGGAACCTGATGCTTCCAGGATACTGGCCCAAACCGGCTCAATTCAATATGCTAAGGAAGTCGCGGACCACCTACCGGCTACCCGGAGAAATCCTCACTGGAGAACGACTAACCCCAAGACCAGTAGTCTAACGGAAGTTCATGTATGACTCTATCCTAGTGTACGAGTCACTCTCTCGCTACAAGCAAACTAACCAATGAGGGGGTGACTCCCCAGAACAAATATTTTTAAGTGAGGTGGGTTTTAGAATCATATTTGCATTAGCATCCCAAATTTTATTGCATTCACTTTTTAGATATTTTTAAGAGAAAACAACCCCTAATGAATTTGTCAATCTCCTTTGGTTATTTTGAGTTCAAAAATATGAGGAGGAAGTTGAAAAAGTTGATGCGCGATCAAACACTATGATGCATGCAAAGATAGAGATGTGTACTTGTCACCAACACTCTACATTCATGGTAATCCACACATAAATTTAAAGGTAGAAATAAATTAACTATATGATGCACGAAGAAACTGGCCTTAGATGGGCAATTTCTAATGATCGTGAAGCACAATAGTTACCTAATTGAATTGAGTCCGGAGCCCGATTTTGGGAAGCACTCGGTACCTCACCACAACGGATCCTGCTAGCATTGTATGTGATTCCTCACGGCATGTGGTCTCAAATCTAATTAGACCAACTTTTTTTATTAATCATTAATAAGGTCCAATTATGATCTATAGGTTCAGACAAGAAATTAGGGATTGGTCCTTAAATTATTATGTCACAATCAATTAAACATATTAAGTCTAGGGGCCAAATCTTCAAGAATCAGATAGAAAGAAAGTGACATCAAAAACCAGAATTGCGGAAAACTCGGTGATGTCCCCGAGCACACTGGTGCTCAGAGAAATAGATCCTGATAAGTCAAGTGTCCAAAGAAAGTCCAAGCAGTCAGGAATTATTACAATTACAAATGTTCTGTTGAAAAGTAAACTAACTACTCTACTGTATCTAATATAACTAATTCCTGCTCTTCTCCTGCTACTCCTCGGGTGTGGGTCTCCTCAAAGTGTCCTCTGGCGGTTCCTCGCATAAAAAGTGAAACAGAGATAGGTCAGAAAATAGTTATATCAAATAGAGATAAAAATAGGCAAAAAGATAAAAAAACGACTACTAAGCCGTGCTCCTCGGAAACTGCGCCGTTCAGATGAGCGACCCGCAAACTAGGGTTAAGAAATCAGATAACCAAAGGGTCTTTGCGACCCTAATTAGCAGGCCGAGCTCAATCAAGAAAAAGAGAGAGAGAACCACTCAAATAAGATCAAACAATCAAAGCACATAAAAATATCAACAGTCCACTATTTATTTTTACCTGGTATAACAACCATGGTAGATCACAAGGAGCATGAGTAAACCTAAGAAGTAGTCGAAAGTCAGAAAATAAAAGGCATATTTTTATTGGTTTTAATTTTGCAAGATTTTAATTAAGGGACAAAATAAGCAAATAAGAAAACAAGGCACAAAATAAGCCTTTTTAATTTTTATTTAGAACTAAAAATGCTCAAAGATTATGATAAAAATACTTTTGAGTTTTTGAAATTTTAAGGTATTTTTGGTAATTTTCTGGGATTTTTGATGTTTCTGTGATTTTATAAAAATCAAACAAGTGCTAAAAATATGAACCGTGTACAACCTGGACAATAATGCAAGTTAAAAATAATTAAAATGTTCTAAGGTCCTGGTTATGAATTTTATGAGAAAGTATATATAAAATATACGAACAGGAACTAAAATGACATTTTTTGAATTTTTTAGAATTTCATAATGTTTTAGATCTTTTATGATTTTTAGGGTTTTTATGAAGATTTTTGAAACAAAAATGCTACTGAAGGGAAATCATAAAAACACAATATTTGTGGAATTTTTAAATGTTTTTTTCGAATTTTTATGTATTTTTCAAAATAGACAGTACACTTTTTAAGATTTTCGATTTTTAAAAAATATCAAACGCTTTAAACTAATCCACAAAAGTCACAATAAATATTATGTATTAGCAAGAGCTAACATTTATTTTTATAGAATTTTTGGGGATAATTCGATATTTATTTATTTCAAAATAAGACAGACATCTTACAGGGACCTACTTGCAATTAAAAATAACTTTTCGGCCAAACAATAGCAGGCAAGGAAAGCTTAGGGTTAAAGTTGCAAAATGTCCAATTAATTAACACACATGCTCAATAAACCACGCACAGGGGTATAAATGCAAATCTCAGAAACTTTCCATTCAAATCATAACACAAATAAAGCACATGTTATGAAATGCAAATATCCCAGAACGACACCTGGGACTACACGTGAGTTCACTCAGACTGGACTAAATTGTAAATATGTAAAACTACGAGGTCCGATAAAATATCTGTATTACGACTCTATTTACTAGACTAAACACTAAATACGAAACTAAACGAGGAGGAAAGGGAAATATACCCTTACAGAGCACGTACAGAATACATGAGGACACGTGGCGGGCTCTGGAGGCGACGCGTGCGTACGGTCCTGATCGCTGACAGTCCTAGATCTGACGACCCAGAGAATGTCCGCCACATGCGGTCAGATATGTCAGATGGGGGCAGATCTAACGGTTGAAAGGCTGCAAAAGATGATGGCTCAGATGATGTCTGGAACAATAGGCCCCATCCGACGACTGGGGAGTATTTTGGAAGAATGCCTTCAGACCGAGCTTCGATCGAGCAGAGGAAGAGATCCACTAGCCCGATTGAAGATCAAGGAGGTCCAACAGCCTCGTGGAGGTGCGACGCGTCGGGCTGAAGGGTTCGAAGGAGGTAGTGATGGGCGGATGGTCGTGGCGGTTCTCGTCCACCTGGGGGGTGCTCCGCTTGAGAAACTGGAGGCACAGAACGGGTTCCTTGTGCGCGATAGGACCTGTAAATGGTAGAGCGACTCGGGGGCTTTGCTCCGGTTAGGTTAATGCTTAATGAAGATAAGGGAAGCATAGGGGAATGGAACTCGACTCTCGACGACTGTGAGGGAGGGGAGTCTCGGCCTTAATCCTGACCTAGGGGTCGGGTCTAAGGGTGATCAGGTTGCGGGACGAGACGCGGGGCGAGGTGTAGGATCAATCGGAGCGGGTAGAGATGGAGGGTGAAGCTCCGATCGGGTAGTCAGAGCAGATGAATAGTGGTGGAGGTGAAATGAAAGAACTGGATGAAATGAAAAGTGGAGTGGAAGAACAGGTTACTTGATGGCGCTGATGAACTCAGCAAAGTCAGGCGGTGCTGGGAGTCGGGGTCGTAGCCTCAACCGTGCTGTGGCATGCAAGGAGGATAAATGCGGCGGAGAGCCCCAGCCATGTAGGGGCGCTGCGGCTACAAGCCACCAAGTTTCGATCCAAGGGCACCCATAGGCTGCTGTCACTCTGCTGAAGATACCTAGGGATGAAATAAGGGGTGAGGAACGAGCTACGGTGCTAGGAAGGAGAAGAGGATAATTTATAGGTCGCTCAGGGGTCTAGAAAGATCTGCAAGTAGTGCAAAACCCTAGAGCATCACGGATCAATCGAAGGACCCGCGAGGATGTCGGATGTACGAGGATTTTGAGTCCAAATTTCGAGGTAAAAGGAGCTCGGAGTTGGGTTGGAAAATTTCGAGAAGGAGCTCCATCGAACGATATCTGGGTCTGACCCAGGAAGGGGGAATCGTTGACAAGAGGTCAACAAAATGGCTGGACCAATCAGAAAATCAGGACTTACAAAATATTTACAAATTCAATAAAAAATACTAAATGATTTTAAATTAAAAAGTTCATAAAATAGAAAATGTTTATTATTTTAAACTATTTTTCTATGATTTTTAATTTTTTATGAAAAATAAATTATTGTATAAACAATATATAATATTATATACAGTTATAAGATACCTATGTATTGTGTACAAATATTTTTTTGTTATTTTTACACAAATATCCAATTTTATATTTTATTTATTTACAGCATATTTTTAGGGATACAAAATAATTTTTATTTTATTTTTATGAATTATTTAATGACACATAATAAATAGAGGGTGTGGTATATATACACGTGTATTATACAATTGAAAGGAGGATTTTTATTTTTATTTTTATTTTTATTTATTTTTCTGATTTTTATTGTATTTTTATTTTATTTATAGAAATATATATAAGAGAATAAAAATAATAATTTAATTTTATTTTGTCAAAAGTAATTATATACAACTATAGGTAATATACACAACACAAAGTAGACCCTACAGGAAGTTCCAGCTTTGGAGACGACAACTGGCGACGGTCATAGAATGACCGTCCCTAATGAAAGCTTTTAGGGACGGTCATGCCATAACCGTCCCCAATACTTCATATCAGGAGACGCTATGCGAGCTGGCATCCCCTTTTATAATAGCTTAATAGGGACGGTCAGAAAGACCGTCCCCTCTGACTTGGGGACTCATTGGGGACGGTCTTAACCGTCCCTAATACGCTTCTGTTGGCGTCGCCTCCGGTAATGGATCTAAGTGGACGGCCAGAGGGGACGGTCGACCGTCCCCTCTGCCTTGCGATGGACTTTGGGGACGGTTATGACCGTCCCGTATACGCTTCTGTTGGCGTCGCCTCGGTCTCTTACCTAAGTGAGCTACAAGAGGGGACGGTCCATGGTGACCGTCCCGTCTGCCCTGGCAGGTCCTTTGGGGACGGTGCTGACCGTCCCCAATACGCTTCTGTTGGCGTCGCCTCCGATGCTTGGACCAAAGAGGTCGACCGGAGGGGACGGTCACTAATGATCGTCCCCGCTGCCATGACCAAAGGGGACGGTTACTTAAAACCGTCTCTTATGCTTTCCACAGGAGACGGTCTTTAGTGAACCGTCGCCGACCGTCTCCAATGGGGACGGTCGATACGACCGTCCCCATTAGTCAGATCGAAAAAAACCCCAGCGACCTGCGTTTCTATTCACTTTCTCACAGCTCAAGCCGCCGCCCCACCGTCGTCCCCTTCCGCCCCGGCGTCGCCTCCGGCTTCTCCGTGCTTCCCGACCTCGTCAATCTTCATTTTCGGTATCTATCAACACTCCTTTGTTTTTATTCTTGTTTATTTTACTTGATATTCTTGTTAGGGATGTTTTTCCCCATGTGAATGAGTTTTTTTATGATATGTTAGGGTTGCTTGATTTGTTTAATATAATAGGTTTTCCCCATGTTAGGGTTGCTTGATTTGTGTATAGTAGATCTAGAACATCTAATAGGGTTGTGTATAATATGACATGTGTTATTGTGTATAATAGATGTAATGTTGTGTATAATGGGATTGTGTATAAGAGATGTATTGTTGTTGTGTATAATAGATCTTGTGTATAGTACATCTAGAACATCTAATAGGGTTGTGTATAATATGACATGTGTTGTTGTTTATAATAGATGTAATGTTGTTGTGTATAATAAGGTTGTGTACAATAGATGTAATGTTGTTGTGTACAATAGGGTTGTGTATAATAGATCTTGTGTATAGTACATCTAGAACATCTAATAGGGTTGTGTATAATATGACATGTGTTGTTGTGTATAATAGATGTAACGTTGTTGTGAATAATAGGGTTGTGTATAATGTTGTTTTAAGGTGGGAAACTTGTGTCTATAATAACACAATGGTGGATTTTATTTTGATGGTGCAGTAAAATGGATAAATCATGGATGGATAAGAGATACGATGATTTTCAACAATATAAGAGAGGAGTGATCGCATTATTGGATTGGGCATTTCAAATAGAAAGAGTTAATAAGAAATTTGGTGGTCTTAAGATTTATTGTCCATGTGTGAGATGCAAGAATATCAAATGGGATGTTAGAGAGGAAATATATAACCATCTTATACTCAACGGATTTTGGTTACATTACTCCATTTGGACTGAACATGGAGAGGGTATAGATTTGCGAATGGATGAGGATATGGGCGTAGATGCAGGAGTCACTACACAAACCTTGAATAATGGTGATCACGAGTTATTTGAACTAATGGACGACTTAAGAAGACCTGAGGCACAAGACATTGGTTTAAACGATAGGTTTTCGAGCAGTTTGCCAAATGCTGAAGATATATTGGCTCCTGGGGTGGAAATGACGCGTTTGCAGTTTTTATTAGAGTTGTTTAGGATGAAAGTAAGGAACGGATCAACTGCTGCAATGATGACAGGTGTGCTAGCTTTAATACGGAAGTTATTGAATAATCCTCAGAATTATCCTAAGGATTGGAAAGAGGCGAAGCAACGATTCCGATCGCTCGGTCTGAAATACGAGAAGATCGATGCTTGTGTTAATGACTGTATGCTTTTTCGAGGAGAGAATTCTGATTTAGTTCATTGTCCATATTGTAACGCTTCCGGGTATAAAGAAGAAAAAATGATTTAAAGAGGAAGAAGAAGTCGGTGAAAATATTACGATACTTCCCATTAATTCCAAGGCTGAAACGTCTCTTCATGTCAGAAAAAACTGCAAAGTGGATGACGTGGCATTCTCGTTCAAATAAACGAGATGCTAAAGGAGTTATGAGACATTTTTCCGATGCAGAAGAATGGATAAAATTTGATCAGAGATATCCGCATTTCTCTAGTGATGAGAGAAATGTTCGCTTGGGATTAGCTTCAGATGATTTCAATCCGTTTGGTAATATGAGTCTGAGTTACAGCATTTGGCCCGTGATTTTGATTGTTTACAATCTACCACCGTGGATGTCAATGAGTTCATCATTTATGATGATGACACTACTAATTCATGGTCCTAAAGGTCATGACAATGCAATTGATGTGTACCTACAACCGTTAATGGATGAACTAAAAGTCTTATGGACTACTGGAATACCTACATATGATGCATGTAGGAAAGAGATATTTACATTACAAGCTGCATTGTTGTGGACTATAAATGACTTTCCCGCGTACGCAAATTTGTCTGGTTGGAGTACGAAGGGTAAACTCGCATGTCCTGTCTGTCTTGAAAAAATACATTCGACATGGCTGTCTGGAAGTATGAAGCATTACTATTTGGGTCATCGTCGATTCCTTCCACCGAAGCAAGATGGTAAAGGGCAGATAGTAATAAGAAATTTGACGGCTCACCTTATGGGCAACGACTTGACTTAGCTCGTGTGAATGGCAACATTATTTGAGAATAGCAATTACTTGTACGAAGCAGTTGCTTAGGACGGACAACCAAGAAAAGTTCAGCCGGTGGTTGGAAGAAACAAAGTATTTTTTTCAGAGAGTTACCATACTGGAAACACTTACAGCTTCGTCATAATTTGGATGTCATGCATATTGAGAAGAATGTTTTGGAAAATATTTTGGGAATGTTAGATCTTTCGGGTCAATCAAAAGATAATTTAAGGAGGAGATGAGATTTAGTTCAACTTGGTGTACGAGAAGAACTACATCCAATTGAATTAGACAATGTACGGATTACTGTACCTGCAGCAATATATACTTTATCCAATGCTGAGCATGATAAAATTTTCAGCTTCCTTAAAAGTTTGAAGGTATCTGATGGGTTCTCATCACAGCTTCTCGAGGTGTGTAAATGAAAGAGAACGTAAGATAACTGGATTAAAAAGTCATGACTGTCATGTTTACATGGAAGTGTTACTCCCATTCGCTATTTGCGGAATTGTTGACGATGCTGTCCTCCAATCATTAACAGAATTGAGTGGTTTTTTTAGATTATTGTGTTCGAAGGTTTTAGATCCGTTGATCTTGAGAAAACTTGAAGAAGATATTGTTATCACATTATGCAAATTGGAGCAGATTTTCCCACCAATCTTCTTTGACGTAATGGTTCATTTAATAGTTCATCTAGCAGGTGAAGCAAGAATCGGTGGGCCGGTTCAATATCGTTGGATGTATCCAATAGAAAGATACCTTCGAAAATTAAAAAATATGGTCTTTAATAAGGCACAACCCGAAGGATGCATTGCTGAAGGTTATCTTTGTGAAGAGTGCATTAATTTCTGTGAAATGTATATGGACGGTGAAAGCGTGCGTTTCAACCGTTATGAACGAAATGACGAAGGCGAGGTCGTGGAGGAAGAGGACGAATCTAAACTATGGGTTTTTCATTCTTGTGGCAGGCATATATTCAGTGGTGTACGCCGCGTAATATCCGATGACGATAGAGATCCCATACACTACTATGTCTTGATGCAGTTGTCAGAAATAGACGAGTTTTTTGATGAGTACAATTCATTATTTAATGAGACGCACAATAAATCTGAATTCCTCAAATGATTCCGTTCACATGTGAAACATTTACGGGAAACGACAGATGATAGGTGGAACATTAACCTTGACATTCTTGGAAACATACCATATTCTCAAGTTATGTCTTGCAAGGGTTATATTGTGAATGGATACAGATTTAGAACAAAGTCCGCAGACGAGATGAAATCGACGCAAATGTCGGGTGTTATAGTAAAAACAGATTTACCTTCAGGTTTAGACGGTTATTATGGGGAAACACTTGACATAATAGAGATCAGTTTTACTCATGAATGTCGATGTGTTCTTTTTATGTGCAATTGGTTTGATGTTGGTCGCGAGGGGATAGGATATCAAAGAGACAGAAATGGGATCATTTCATTAAAACAATCTAGGAAATTGCAAACAAATGAGCCTTTTACACTAGCCAGTCAGGTAGAACAAGTTTTCTATATTCCAGACAACTTAAGTGATGGATGTATCATACCCGTGAGAACAGTACCAAGAGATTTTTTTGATGTCAATGATGATGATGAGTTGCTAAATATAAACGAGGCATATCAAGCTGAAATACAAGAACATCCAACAGAAATTGTAGATGCGTATTTTTAAAATGTAAGTTTACCATCATTTATTTTCCAATTTTTTGATGTAATATGTGAATTATATCATTGTTGTTATATCTAATTCAAATGTTTCATAATATGCAGATATGCCTCCACGTCCTAGACGCATCCGGGATGCACCGTCGGCACCACAGCGAGGAAGTGAGACCTCCGATCCTGACGGATCGAGTAGCTCAGGCAGACGTAGAGGCACATCTCAATGCCGAGTGTTGGACCGTCTTCGTCCTGGTGAGACACTCAGGGTGCGGATAGTTGGAGGGGATGCGGTGGGGGAGAACTCAGCTGTTTTCCAGAGTTACTTGGGACAGGTGTGCAGAGCCAGGGTCCCTCTCCACATTACACACTAGGGTTTAGTGGAGCGGTCAATAAAAGATGCCATTCTTCATGATTTGGAGGTATTTATAATATTAACAAACCAAATTTTTTCTTCAGCATATATATATATATATATATATATATATAAACTTATTTATGTTTGCTTTGATTTCTTTGCAGTCTAGTTTTTCCTGGGACCGTGACCCGGCCACTGATGCTCTAATTTTAGGCCAGGGGGCGGAGATGTTGCATAAATATCGAGGTCGTCTGAAGGCCCGAGTGAGTACCTTTCTTTATAGTTAAGTATTAATTTTTTTCATCATCTAAGTATATAATTAATTTTCTTTATATTTTAAAGTACTTTGACCCGGAGCTTCCATTGGAAGTCAATTTGACAAATTGTCCTCCGAATGTACCCGCTGAACAATGGAGGGCGATGGTTACTATTTGGATGGGAGAAGAACATACGGTATGTGACATATATATGTGCATTTTATACATTTATCATTTGGAATTC
Source organism: Ottelia alismoides (assembly GCA_037367405.1). NCBI lineage: Eukaryota > Viridiplantae > Streptophyta > Magnoliopsida > Alismatales > Hydrocharitaceae > Ottelia > Ottelia alismoides. Next base: position 295,909 of record JAZKJV010005662.1, on the reverse strand, counting down.
TTTTATTAAAATTACAATCTGCGTATAGGGCATCTCAAAGAAAAATGCTGAAAATCGGAGGAAAGGTTTCAAGTCTACCCATAGAATGGGGAGAAGAAACACAAATCAACTGAAGGATGACTTCGTAAGTAATCTACTTTATGATTAGTGTTAAAATTGTAACCATTATATATGTATTAAAATGTTATCGTAAGTTTACTAATCTTTTGACATTAGGAAGTGGAGAACGAGCGAGTGCCCAGCCGAATGGAAGTCTTCGAGAGGTCTAAGAGCCGCGATGTGGGCGGGGAAGTTCATTGGGTGGATCCTGCCTATGGTCCAATTTATGTAAGTTATTCGTAACATATTTGCATCTTTTTTACAAATTAAATGAATTTGAACTTACTTAAATAAATTTGTAGGAGGAGATGGTCAGGCTCACAACCACTGGCTCTGTAGACCACACCGGAACGAGTCATCCACCTCTTACTCCTGATGCGGCCTTCCTCCAGGCGACCGGTCCAGAGCATCAGGGACGCGTCCGTTGTGGTGGTCGTGGTGCCACCATACGAAATTGGTATGGAGTAGGGACCGGCTCGACCTCTCAGAAGACACAAAGGGAGAGGGAATTAGAGAGTCAAGTGTCTAGCATGAATATGGAGATTCAGGATTTGCGCCAACAAATGGCGATTTTCAATGCATTCATGCAGGCACATCAAGGTGCAGCGTCGACTAGCCGCCCAACAGATGATGATAATACCGTTGCGAGGCTAGGCGACGACGATGACGGCGAAGAAGAAGATGATGATGCTGATGACGACGAGGACGACGACGAGGATGAGGACGACGACTAGGATAGCTTAGTTACTTTGTAGGATACTGTAGTATATTGTATAACTATTTTGGACAATTATTGTAGGATGCTGTAGTATTTTGAATGCATATGTTGTTGGACGATGACTTTATGAATGTGGATTGCATTCCGATGGTGTGGTGATCGTATTATTTATTATGAAGACACATTTTTTGAAACAGATACTTTGTGTATATTGACATACAGGGCAAAATGAGGATCAAATAGGGGGCAATGGAAATTTTTTTTGTTAGCAGACGGACAAAGGGGACGGTCATAGCGACCGTCCCCTTCGTTATTAGAGACGGTTATGACCGTCTCTACTTCCTAACTTTTGGGACGGTCGTGACCGTCCCCCCTGAATGCCTTTAAGGGACGGTCGTGACCGTCCCCAATAAGATCCTTTAAGGGACGGTCATGCCCGTCCCCTATACCAGACCTTTAGAGACGGTCACGACCGTCCCCTATGTATGAGTATAGGGGACGGTTAAAACCGTCGCTTATACCAAATGGGACGCCACCTTTAGAGACGGTCGCATGACCGTCTCCATTGATCAAAGGGGACGGTCATGTTATCATTAGCGGCGGATTTTGACCGTCACCTGTTCTACTCTTTCTTGTAATATCTCTCTATACTTATTTTATTTTGCGATAAGGTCAAGGCTTGACCTTCTCTTGGGGTTCGGATCACTTTGTATTTATTATAAATACCTATTTACTTTTTATTTTCCTTTATTATTTTATTTTTGCACAAAAACATGCTAATTATGCACTATTAACAAATGCATGCAAAATGCTAAGTTATTGTATTTACAGGTATTTGCATGATGTTTTGCCAAAGATAAGTAGCTACAATAAAAGAATAAGGAGTGAGAATCAGGGATTCATCACATAGCCTCACACTTTATTCTAATCATTTCATTTTCTCTTAGCTTAATTCCAAAAAACCCAAGTACACTGGAGCTCTAAGCTCCGACCTCTGCTCACCGTGGACTCGACCTTGTTCCGACCCCCTAATCACACCATCATCTTCCCCATACGCTTCTCCATCATTTTGACCTACCAGATAATCTCGATCTTGAAAAAATAGAGCCCACATATCTCCTTCCACCGCCTCATACCAGAGATATCTGCCCCTCCATTTCCCATGTTTTCGCTAAAATAAGTGGTCAAGAGCTTCTTGAGCCCTCTTTCCAGCTGCACAAGTATTAAGCCACTAAGACCCCATCAGGGGTGGATTTGAACATGGACTTCATGCTCAAGGAGCTCTATTCTTCCTCGAGCTCCAGAAGATGCGGAGGAGCCTCATGAACCTTTTGCGCCATCTTTGAGCTTAAGAGGTGATCGGAGGGAGGAGATAGCATCGGTCGAAGGAGTTCCAACACAAAGTTCCTCTCTGTTCTTCCAATTCTCTTCTCCATCATCTAATGCTTCCAAAGCCCCAAATCTAATCATGGGTGTTGAAGCGTGGTGAAGGGCACTTCTAATCCGGATCGTTCATCGCATAAGTGGAATGCATCTGACCATCCACTCTCGTTGAACATGCAACATATGCGATCTTTGAGGGTAACTTACAACCAACTCCTTCTCCCTCTTTTGCTTTATGGTTATTCATGGAACTATGGAATGATATGTAATAACTTCGGGTGTATTTTGCATGCTGGACCTCGAACTCTTTAAATTGCATCTTATAAACCTACCGGGTTGTGAAACATTTTATATAGGATATTTTTAGCATTTGGCCCCTAGATTTTATGTATCTATTAGCAAATGTATTAATTAATTCTAGAAATTACAATCGAGTCCCCTTTCTAGTGATTTTAATTATTTCATGTGTTGTATTTTTGTTAATTGCTTACATTATTCCAAATTATATGAATATCAGTTTAAATGTTTGGAACCTTAATGTATCACATATATTGTTGAGTTGATATTTAACTTGATTTTCCTATTTTTAAAAATATAAAAACTTTTCTTATTTCACTGTTTTGACAAATAAAATTCGTAAAAATTAAAATATCTTTCCAAAAATTCATCAAATATATTTGTTAGCTTATATCATGTTTTATTACAAATCCAAAAACATTAAATAATATAAAACACAAAACCTAAAAAATCTAAAAACTTTGAAAACCTTATAAAAATAATAAAAAGTCCAAAAATATTTTTTTGAGTTCTTTAATTTTATTTATTATTATAATTTATGTGAAAAATATTTTAGGGTTTCTTTTGTCTAATACATGTTTTTAAAATCCCTCTACAAGTTTCTGAATTTTTAATTGTCATTGTTTTATGTTTTTATAACTCGTTTTCGAATTTTTAATTTTCATTGTTTTATGTTTTTATAACTCTAAAAATCCATAAAAATATAAAATTACCACAAAAATATGTAAAAATAGAGAAAAATATTTAAAAAAACAAAACATGTTATTTTCTTTATTTTAACTTTCTTTAACTTATTTGAAAAATATAGAAAGAGTATTTTAATCATTTTATTTATATTAACTACTTATAGTTTGGAAAATGAAATGGAATTACAAATTACAAAATTAGAAGCAACTAAAAATTTAAAATAAAAAATATATAAAATATGAAACTTTTAAATCAAAAATTTTGAATATAAATAAAATCCACGAAAAACATTAAAAAACTATAAAAGGAATAAAAATAAGCAAAACAAGAACCTAAAAATCCTTATTAGTTAGCAATAATTAGTAATAAAAAATTTCTATCCCGTTTGCTTTCAGTGTTCGATGCTCTTCCATACTTGCACATATACACATGTTTGTAAGAGTTATAATAAATTTTGATTCACATACACACTTTAATCTACAAATCTATTTGTGGGTGAACTGTTATTTAATGGAGGATCGGTCGCTGCAATGAATGTGTCCTACCTTCTTATTAGGACATCGGATAGGTATTCTCCTATCCCTCGTTCGAAATATACCCATTCATTTTCTAAAAATGATCATTATTCTTCGATGAATCCTTTACATCAATCTTTTCAATCTTGGTTATCTAGGAGCAAGTCAAGGGGATTGAAAGTTGAATCATTTGATTTGATTCATAGCTATAACCATGATATGATTATCTTAAGGTGATCCTTTTATTTATGGGTATTTTTATTACACTTGCAGCCTTTGTCACTCAAGGATGATAATAACTATGTAATATCTACATCGACAGCCCAACTATTGTATAGTTAGGAGTTTGTCATTACATATTGACCAAATATGACTATCCAGTTCCGATACAATCTTTCACTAAAATACTCCCAAAAGGAGCTATGACCAAGCAGAATGAAAATTATTATCCATACTTGAGGTTTTGAATAAGTAATTGTCTAACAATGAGCGAGAACTATCTATCTTTCTGTTAAATAGGATCTGTCTGACACATAATTAATCAGACACCTTTTATATATGTCGACTATGTATCACATGTATGCTACTTTTGATTATTCGACCATTCGATAATCAGGGTGATGAACGCTTACTATAAGTTTGACTCACTAAACTACATCATCGATTAGTGTAAGCGAGAGTTGATTTGTGGACATACGATTGTTATGTGCCTTCAACATAAACACCCTAATGTAACGAAAACTATTAACGATTCTTCATCTTTGTCGGAAGAGTACCCAAAGAAAATCCATATATCCTACCACGATATACTTACTCAAAATGTATGCCAAGCTGAAAAAACTTACAATCAAATATATATATATTTTTTACTTTTAAAATAGGTAAATTACAAAAGCAGTTTCGAAGTTTAGCAAATATAAAAAAGAATCCGGTAAAAATGTAAGATTTGGAACTTCACCAAAATCACTTGTTTTTCATCGAGATTAAAAAAATAAATTCAAAATTACAATGAACAATATTCGATTAGGTATACAGCATCATTCCAACACATAATCGCTTATCTTGAAGGTTTTAATGAGAGATATAACTAACAAAATAATTGACAGGGGTTAATTATTAAAACACGGGCTTTTAACTTAATTTTTGCAATAGCAGCAGTTGTGCACATTCTTATTAAATTATCAGCTGTGCTCTTCTATTAAGATAAAATAAAGACACAACTAATAATACAAAAGGTTAGAACTACGAATTATGTAAAAGGTTAGAGACACACCTGATATTATAGAGAAGGGAGGGGCATAACTGATACTGCAGAAGTGAAAAAAGGAAGACGTAATAAAAATCCTTAAAACTTTGAATTAAATTAATATATCCACAAGAAAAACTTACCATTAGGATGAAAATAATAAATTCTACAATCCATAATAATATACTTTTTTTTAATAGCAACCTTCTCCGATACTTACCTCAAACTTTAGGAGATTTCCGTGGAATTCACAGAGAAAAATCAGAATGTTGACTTTTTAACATGTTTTCTCCTATTCAACGTAGATCTCATTCTCAAACGTCTCGTTCGATCAAGATTTAGGAGAATACAACTTTTTACCTTCATCAGAATAAATAAATAAATAAATACCGGGGACAGAAGGAAGGCACCCTAACATACTGACAGTCAAAAGGAGATGAAGGCGAATCTTCTGCATTTTGTTATGTCTGAAGACCAACTTTATAAATAAATAAATAAATAATTTCCTTTTCGGCCAATCGTTTTCTTCGTGTGGGAAGAAAGCCCCCCACGCAAATTTCGTGACAGCTCGCCTCAACTGCAGCTGCAGCTGCAGTGCAGCAGCCAGTGATTTGCAGACATCTATCGACTCACCTCGTGCGTCGACTCTCATCACATTATTGAACCCAATGAATCCTCTCTCTACGGTGACAGCTGACTTCGATTACAGATCGGACTTGGTGTATCTTCTTCCCACATATATTTATTTATTTATACTAAAAATGAGCTCTAGCAGAAGTTGGATTTATTATTAATCCCAGTACTTGACCATCATCCTCTTTATCCTCGGCTCTCCTCCTAGAAACAAAGGCTTCTGATCCCCTGCTGTGAATTGTCGCAAGGCAATAATCCTGTAGCTTTCGTCTCTCACTGTCACTGTGTCCCTAACCTATTACACCGGTCCTGCAGAAATTCCCTCTGCCATTACCGCACTCGAGCTTGGTAGTTTCCATAGCTAAGATAATCACAAGAGAATCTCAGTTGAGTCCTAAAATGATCGGGTTTCTTGCAGCACGATTTATCAAATTTTCACGTTGTCGCATATGCATTTAATGGCATGGATCTACTATCTCAACACGAGCTTATTAACAGATAAAAATGTTAGGCCGCGCTTGATCGAGATGTTCTCATGGGTATACCTCATGATAATGGATATGCATCGACATTGTTTAGCGATACCCTACAAACGGGAGATGACCCATCTCTGTTTGTATCTATCATTTTGTGTAGGATTATAAAACGACCTCTACTTTCGTAGCTATCCATTGCTCCTCCTCTCCCACACTGTAGGGCCTATGTACAGCATTTCATGGCAATTTTAATATATTAAACTGTATTCTAGAAAATCCATCTTAATTCTAACTGCCGTTAGCTAAGAAAGTAAAGAGCGGCATGTGATGTAATTACTTCCTTGGTTATTTGTCGTTAAATCGAAGTTCATGTTTGTTCTCAGACGTCAACATTAACCATTATGTTTAATTGAATTTATTCCATATCTTTACTCGGATCAACCTAACAAGACTACATCATACGTGGATTAAACGGTTTTCTTATTTTCCAGATTTCTTATTGCGACTTCCTTATTACTAATTAGTACAGATGGCTAAGGTGATTAATAGATTTATTTATGATTAGACTGCAGAAAAAGATAAATGGATTTCAATTTCATACATATCGGATTGCACCCACATCCAGATATCAAAGAACGCGTGACTTTTTTTTACTAAGGAAAAATCCAACACTGTTAATTTCTAAAAATTAAGTTAAATGGTCATGGTCAATTATGACTTATTTCCAAAAAAAAAAGGAAGAAGCACCACCATCACCATTTACTAGAAATCCCCCAAAAACAATGTAAACACTCCACTCCTCTTATTGGTACTGATTCATCAAACTATGATAGAAACCCGGCAGCGTCCGATCGCCATTGGCATCAATCCACATATCACTGCCATCATCCAAATTGTACCAATTCAAGAGCTCGGAAGACACCCCGGCATCCAAGTATCCCAAGAAATCGGCGCCACCGTCCTCGGACGAGAGCGAAGAAGACGCCGTGGAGAAGTCCAGTGGCGGCGACATTCCGACGGGGTAGGCAGGCTCGGGTTTGATGGCTGCGGTGTTCTGGGGAGGATGAGGTGGAGGTGTAACTTCGGTTGTTGTGGGACTGCTGTTCGGAGCAAAGAGCTTCTTCTTCAGTTTCGTGTTCCAGTAGTTCTTCACTTCATTGTCAGTTCTTCCGGGCAACTGGCCAGCAATCACAGACCACCTGAATTATAGTAATTTATATTTAGTCCAAGTAAATCAAATTAACTGAAGGAGACTCAAGTTTAAAGCCATGATCAATACCTGCTTCCTATCCTGGTGTAGAGCGTGCATATTATGGTGTCTTCTTCCTCGGTGAAGCCGCCGTGCTTGATGTCTGGTCGGAGGTAATTGAGCCACCGGAGACGGCAGCTCTTCCCGCAGCGGTTGAGGCCTGCACATATGGATACATGGTGAGATCTTCATGGATCTCATATTTGAGAAGAAGATTCATCCATAGTTTGTAGTAAAATAAAATCTGAAATGGACTCAAATGCAAAAACAGAAATTTTAGGAGGGTGGTTTGAATACGATGTGTGAACGGAGTATAAGAAGCGTGTGGAATTTGCGTCTGTTTTGACTAAGGGAAAAACCTGAAACACGAAGTACGTGTAGCGGAAGAAAAACACGGCAGAGAAGATATTTGCGAGAAAGTGAAACTTATTCAAAAAAAAGAACAGAAATTTCGCACTCGTTAGGCGATCGACTCACAGTAGAGATCAAGTTGAATCCATCAGGTTGCAACGTTTTGCCTATGAACTGTTTGGATAGACGCCGTGATACCGAGAAGATAACGTATAATAAGATGTATTGCTGGATATGAAGCTGGAAATAAAAAGATATACTATGGATAGGGAGGGCATGGAGAAGGAGGAGGACCTGCTTTGTGAGGCAAGGCAATCCAGTTGTTTTCCGGTGCCATTCTTCTCAATGTAGCTCCTGAGAATCGCATCCTCCTCTGGTGACCATGGCCCCCTCTTCACCTTCGCCTTGTCGCAGCATGGTGCCCTCCCCATTCTAGAGAGAGAGAGAGACTTTGCAGCTTTGTTCTTCGTCTCTGCAAACTGCACTACACAGACACCCACATATTATGATTATACATATAGACTGCAGAGGTGCAGAGGACTATAAATATGCAGATGGACAGCCTTATTTTTTTGGAACTTTTACATTGTAACCCCTATCAACAACTAGATTTGCACTTACAAGTTACTTGAATTGATATTTATTAGGAGTTCAATGGGGAAGCTAGCTTGGCTCTCTCGTGCAATTTTGACCATTTTTTATTTTTTTTTAAATTTTTTTTGTGAATATTCATCACTATATGCGTATATTATGCTATTCAAATTTCGTGTGAAACAGAGACTCCTATGGCATCCATCCAGACAATTATTTTTTAATGGTAACAGAATTGCTAAAAATGATCCTTCTGGATGGAGGCCGTAGAAGTCTCTGTTTCGTGCAAAATTTAAGTGACATAATATATGGATATATTGATGAAAATTCACGGAAGAAATTTTTAAAAAAATAAAAAATAGGCAAAATAACGCGGGAGGAGCCTAGGTACAATAAAAGAATAACCCCATTTTATCCATTTATTAGTGACGAACTTTCAGTATTCCATTTGGTCGCTTTTATTTATATATAAAGTATAAACATATGCACATCATGATTTAACGAGAGTGTGGAATAATAGTGGACGTGGATCTACTATGTCAAGGGGTATTTATGCAAAATGGCGTTTCTGGGGGTAGGGGTGTAAGAAAATTCTCAAGTCCGATATTCGCTCAGGTTCGGCTCGCTAAAAGTTCGATTCAGATTCGGTTCGCAAATAAACGAACCGAACCTAAACATAAGTTTAGGCTCGATTAAATAAACGAACCGAACCTAAAATTCATAGGTTCGCTCAGGTTCGATTCGTTAAAAGCTCGATAAACATACACATATACATATTTACAAATTCTTATCCGTAAAAGTGGACTTATTTTGAGATGAGTGATTTTTATCCTAGGGTAAGTGAATTTGTCTAGAGATAACTAGATATTTACGGGATAATTAGGTTTTATGTTGGTATAAACTATCCAAAAATAAATAGTCACATCATGTTTCCAACATCTATCATCTATGGTCTAGTACTTTTCCCTTCTTTATCTTCAAATCAACAGAACAAGTACAAACATTACTTATTGAATATCTCCGCATTATTTTTATTCCTTATCCCCATCTGAATAGATATAAAGTATATTATAATCATACTTTTTTCAAAGCGACGAATCCTTATTAATCTAATTTTTTCTAAAGATAAAGATGAGTTAGATAAAGAAAATACTAAATGAATATTTATTCTAACTGTAAATACACATATATATCTCCATTTCTCTTCTTTTCACTCCATCTTATTAGAGAATTCTTAAGTTCGATATTCGCTTAGGTTCGATTCGTTTAAAAAGAGGTTCGATTCGGATTCGATTCGAAAATAAACGAACCGAACCTGAACACAAGTTTAGGCTCGATTAAATAAACGAACCGAACCTAAAAAACATAGGTTCGCTCAGGTTCGGTCCGTTTACACCCCTAGGGGGGGATTGTGCCGAAGGAAAAATAGAGGGCGGGCGTGGGCTTCACACCGCAAGGCGCAAGTGTTGTCCTTTTCTGTAGTGTTTGCGGGTGCAAAGTAGTTGTTCTTTCTGCTTTCCTCTTCTCCTGAGGTTTCTGCTGACCCCTTCTTCTCCATCTCCTTTTTTCCTTTTTTAAGCAAAATATTTGGAGAGGTTAAATAATAATACTATGAATGAAAAGTATGAAAGTGAGCGAGAAGTTTGTGGAGAAAAAAATGACCTTCCTTTGAAGATTGACTGAGTAATTAAATTCGTAAATTAGCTTATCCTGTAACTAAATAATATGCGAAGTAAAGAAAATAATAGGAAGAGATTATGCTTTGGGATATAGCAGTCCCATTTGAATTTACACAAACGTTTGGAAAATAGTACGTATAAATTAGAAAAGTATTCGGATGACAAAGCTATTTATCTTTTTGAGCAAGTTACGGAGAAAAGCTCTGAGTACGAAGTGATTCTTAGTTACGAAACTCATTTTTTCAAATTTAACAAATATAAGTCGGAATTTTATCTTTTTTCTCTCAAATGCATGGTTAAGTAAGCTTATGCAGCCCTATTATTTCGATAGTTAAACCCTAAAAATTGGAAGCTAGAATCTTTTTGTTACATTTGAAAAATAACGTCTTTAATTGGAATTAGATACAATTGGAGCTCTTTTTTTTACAATTTACTATCTTTCATACCTTATTTACCTGAAAAAAGAGTTTTATTATCTGTATCCTTTCAACTTTTTCCAACAATACTTATGTTCCTAACTTTTTGTAATTAGAGCTGTGAACTTCTATTCTTATAAAATTCGTGCCAATTGATTGGCATCACTTTAAATCTGTTATTAGCTTTTGGGGATGAAATAGGATGCACGATTAACCACCACTATGGATGCACGTCAAGAAGAAGACATAAGATAATAGCGGTCAGTTACCTCTCACAACATCATTTAATGAAGGGTAAAATGGGGCTGCCCCCTTGAGGGGGAGCTAACTTGGCTTCCCCGCTTTATTTTTTTTCTTTTTATTTTTTGAAAATTTCTTCCGTGGATTTTTATCAATATATCCTTATATTGTGCTATTAAAATTTCGTGCGAAACAGAGACTCATATGGCCTCTATCAAGACGTGGCCGTTTTTAGCAATTCTGTTACCGTTAAAAAATGACTGTCTGGATGGAGGTCGTAGGAGTCTCTGCTTTGCACGAAATTTTAATAGCATAATATATGGATATAGTGATGAATATTTACGGAAGATTTTTTTCTAAAAAAATGATCGAAATAGCGCGGGGGAGCTAAGTTAGCTCCTCCTTACCACATTAAACCCTTTAATGAAACAAGTACTTATATTCGTTAGCTAGCTTTCTTCTTTTTCTTTCTTTCTGTACCTTTTGTTGTGTTGTTTGTATAGAGGCAATGTCTTCACCCCTTTATATATAGCTTAACTACAACTATAATGTTGAGATTTATCATGTGAAGACTGATTGGTTGAATACAAGTAGAAAGCACTGCTGATGTGACTGATCTCCATGCTGCCTTCTGATTGGCTGAGAGCTCTTGGGCTGGATTACTGAGGTGTCTGATCCATCTCCTGCATTCTGATTGGCTGAGATGTGTTGGGCTGGATTGCTGAGATGCTTAATCCATATCCTGCATCCTGATTGGCTGAGAGCTGATGGTGGGGATTGCTGAATGCTTGGTATTCTTTCGTTGTAGTATAAAAAGAGCCTTGTGGCATCACATATTGTATTCCAACTTCATTCAAGAAATAGTAGAGAGAGTCTGGTGTGAGCAAGTGGAGTAAGCACATTGCCGAATCACTATAAATCCTTGTCTTGTGCGATTGTGCGTGCTTTCTTCTTCGATTGTGGTTCTAGTCGTGTGGTGCTTGATCGGATCCGTCCCCAACAACTGATATCAGAGCAAGGTTTGGAGATCAACCTCTACACAGATGGCGGAAGAATCGAAGGTCAAGATCGAGAAGTTCAATGAATCGAACTTCGCGTTCTGGAAGATGCAGATTGAAGATGTTCTACATCAGAAGGATCTCTATCTTCCGATCGAAGGGAACAAGCCTGAAGCCATGAAAGATGATGAGTGGAAGATCCTAGAGCCTTTGTGGCTTCTTGAGATTGAAGAATGTTAGACATGTACCCAGTCTAACAAGGAATCTCATATCTGTCGGATAGCTATCAGAAAGCGGTGTGGTGACATCATTCGATTCTGATTCGTGGAAGATGTCAAAGGGATCATTGATCCTTACTCGAGGTAAGAAAGAAGGAACCCTGTATATTGCAACAGGTTCACATGACAGGATAAATGTTGCATCATCTGGGTGTGATGCTATCACTTGGCATAGACGGCTTGGGCACATGAGTGAAAAAGGAATGAAGATCATGCAGAAGAAGGGAAAGTTGATGGGATTGCAGACCGTTGATCTGGACTTCTGTGAAGATTGTATCTTGGGAAAATAGAAGAAAGTCAGTTTTACAAAGACTGCAAGAGTACGAAAAACTGAAAGACTAGAGCTGGTTCATACAGACGTATGGGGTCCATCTCAGGTACCTTCCATTGGCAGATCTCATTATTTCATTACTTTCATTGATGATGCAATTATAAAACTGTGGGTTTATTTTATCAAGTATAAATCCAATGTATTTGAGACCTTCAAAATGTGGAAGGCCTTAGTTGAGACTGAGACATGTTTAAAGTTGAAATGTCTCAAGTCAGGCAATGGGGGAGAATACTCTTGTGCCAAGAATACTCTTGGGGGAGTTTGAATCATATTGTGCCAAGAACGGGATCAAGAGATTGAACACGGTCCCAAGAAAGTCCAGACAGAATGATGTTGCTGAACGCATGAATAGGACTCTTCTAGAGCGTGCGAGAAGCATGAGGTTACATGCAGGTCTACCAAAGTGACATTGGGCTGATGCAGTGAATACAACTACATACTTAATCAATCGAGGTCCGTCTACTGCTTTAAATGGGGATCTTCCAGAAGAAACGTGGACAGAAAAGGAGGTAACACTTTCTCATTTACGTGTCTTTGGATGCATAGCTTATGTTCACATTGAGCAGGAAAACAGAGAAAAGCTTGATCCCAAAGCAAGGAAGTGTATCTTTGTCGGCTATGGTACAGATAACTACGGATATAGATTGTGGGATTTGGAGAACAAGAAAACAGTTAGAAGCATTGATGTCACATTCAATGAGTCTTCCTTATACAAGGATGAATTGATAAAAGGAAAGACAACGGAAGAGCCAGACTTTGTGGAGTTTGATGAAACTCCTGAACAAAGCACATCACATCCAAGTGATGAGAATGTTCAACCCATCCCACAGAATAATCCGCAAACTCCGGTACTACGGAAATCTTTCGGAATCAGCAAACCCACTGCAAGGTATTCACTTTCTTTGAATTATTTATTGTTGACTGATAATGGTGAGCCTGAATGCTTTAATGAAGCTATACAAGGTGAGGCAAGGAATCAATGAGAGTTAGCCATGGATGAGGAGATTACCTCCCTCTCAAGAAGCAAAATATGGGACTTAGTCCCACTACCGAAGGGAAAGAAGGCTCTGCACAACAAGTGGGTGTATAGGATGAAGGAGGAAGCTGATGGTTCCATTAGATAAAAGGCTCGACTAGTGGTAAAGGGCTTTCAACAGAAAGCAGGAGTTGATTTCACAGAGATCTTTGCACCTGTTGTAAATGTCTCAACCATAAGAGCAGTATTGAGCATTGTTGCAGCTGAGAACCTACATTTGGAGCAGTTGGATGTTAAGACAACATTTCTCCATGGAGATCTTGAGGAGGACATCTACATGCAACAACCAGAGGGCTATGTAGCTACTAGAAAGGAAGACATGATATGCAAGCTCAGAAAAAACCTTTATGCTTTGAAGCAGGCACTGAGACAATGGTACAAAAGGTTTGATGATTTCATGAGAAATACTGGATTCTGCAAATGTCATGCTGACCATTGTTGCTACTTCAATAAGCTTGGTATGTCTTATATCATTTTATTGTTGTGCGTAGACGATATGCTTGTTGCAGGCTCATGCAAGGAAGAAATAACAAATCTGAAGGCAATGTTGTCTAAGGAGTTTGAAATGAAGGACCTAGATCCTGCAAAGAAAATCCTTGAAATGCAGATTAGAAGAGACATGAAGAACAAGAAGCTGAAATTTTCTCAATCAGATTACATCGAGAAGGTACTAGAGAGATTTAATATGAAAAATGTAAAATCTACTCTATCACCTTTAAGAAGCCACTTCAAACTTTCAAAGAAGAAAGAACCTGCTACGAAGGAGGAGCGTGAGTACATGTCAAAGGTACCCTACCAGTCTGTTGTTGGTAGTTTGATGTACGCAATGGTTTGCACAAGACCAGATATCTCCCATGCAGTGGGAGTTGCGAGCAGATTCATGGCGAATCCTGGCAAGGAACATTGGGAGGCTGTGAAGTGGATTTTACATTATTTGAGAGGTACCTCTAACGTGTTATTGTGTTATGGGAATACTGACATTTCCATTTGAGGTTTTGTGGACTCAGATTTTGCAGGAGATATCGATGGCAGGAAAAGCACAACAGGGTATGTCTTTACCCTGGGGAGTGGAGCAATTAGCTGGATCTCTAGGCTCCAGAAGATAGTGACCATCTCGACCACAGAAGCAGAATATGTGGCGGCAACAGAAGCTTGCAAGGAAATGATATGGTTGAAACGTCTGATGAAAGAACTGGATAAAGAATGTGAAGATTGTCAATTATCCAACGACAATCAAAGTGCAATTCATCTTGCAAAGAATTCCGTCTTTCACTCGAGAACTAAGCACATTGATGTGAAGTACCATTTCATTCGGACGCAGCTAGAAGATGGGCAATTTAAGCTGAAGAAGATCCACATACTAGAAAATCCTGCTGATATGTTCACAAAGTCTGTAACAGTGGAGAAGCTGAAGTCATGTTCAGCTTCTATTGGTCTTCAAGCATAGAAGACAAGGGAAAGCTCACACCAGGACTATTGAAGATGTGGTGTGTACTACAAATCAGTCTTCAAGTGGGAGATTGTTGAAATTTATCATGTGAAGACTGATTGATTGAATACAAGTAGAAAGCATTGCTGATGTGGCTGATCTCCATGCTGCCTTCTGATTGGCTGAGAGCTCTTGGGCTGGATTGCTGAGGTGTCTGATCCACCTCTTGCATTCTGATTAGCTGAGAGGTGTTGGGTTAGATTGCTGAGATGCTTAATCCACATCCTGCATCCTGATTGGCTGAGAGCTGATGGTGGGGATTGCTGAATGCTTGGTATTCTTTTGTTGTAGTATAAAAGGAGCCTTGTGGCACCACATATTGTATCCCAACTTCATTCAAGAAATAGTAGAGAGAGTCTGGTGTGAGCAAGTGGAGTAGGCACATTGCCGAACCACTATAAATCCTTGTCTTGTGCGATTGTATGTGCTTTCTTCTTCGATTGTGGTTCTAGTCGTGTGGTGCTTGATCGGATCCGTCCCCAACATATAATTCTATTCTTATTATGATTAAAAGACCATTTTTTTAAAATTGTGTATCCTAATGTTACTCTTGATCCTAACAATATTAACGGAAGGACAATACTGTTAATTTTGCAGGACTAAGAACATGTGTAATTATAAACAAGTAAAGAGCATACTTTTATTTGCAATCTTAGAAGGTACCATGTGTAAAAATATCTATAAATATTTATGGTGGGATATTATTCTTTTTGGGGAACGTGGAGAGAGAGAGTGAAAAGTAATTCAATAAATAAAGACTTCAAACTTTAACGCATTATAATAAATCAAAATAGTTCTAATTTTTTATGGTACATCGTACAACTTATCTTTACATCGTACATCTTATCTTTAGTAGTTCCATGAAAGTTCGCATCGTGATATGTCGGTGATATATTGATATCGACAGGTGATCGATATATCATCGATATGTCAAATATTTGACTTTGGAAATTATTTCTTCATTAAATTAGTTTGATATCGACGTTATGGCATCGACATATCGTCGACATATCGATGGTATATCTTACCGACATTGTACCGATACCAATATCGATTGTAGTTTGCGACAATACCGATACCAATATCGATTGTAGTTTGCGACAATTTCCAACGGGAAGGACGAAAGCTCAACTTGTTCTTTTTCCGTGAAAATTCACTCATAATTATTGTAAAAATAACGTCTACCAAAAGCATCGGAAAAATTAAATTTGACATTTTTTAAATTATAACTCAGACCCTTATAATAAGCAGAGTCCAAAACTCGTTAAAATATGCCAATTAATAAGCTGATTGTGAAAGATGTTAATAAGATGTCAGTTCTACATATATTGAGACAGATTAATTATAGATTATCCGGTCCTTGTCATTATTGATGCTTAATTAATGGAGACCGCTGTGAAGTTTTCAACGGGGACAGATTCATTCATTATCAAGGTGGGAATTAAATCTCATTGTCTGATAGAGACGGGGAAAATATGCAAAGCACACACAAAAAAAGTATAAGGTAAAAAAGGGAATATTTCTTAGCATACCCTTAATTTATTACGAAGTTTGATTTTATATTTAATTTGAAAAAATCCCATTATCAAAAATAGAATACTTGTACAATACATATGGCAAGAAATGTCAAGATAATATCTACATCCATATTCACCTAGGTACTTTGGGCTCCGTTGGGAGGGGAGATGGAATACATAATAATAACAACAATAATAATAACAATAACAATAATGATAATAATAATAAAAAATATATTACATTCATTACTTATTTTTGTTCAGCTGGGCTGAAGGATTCACGATGTAACAAACTTATACCGAGTTTTTTTTTCAGAATAAGATCTTCTTATTTTGGATAAAAATATATTATATGACTTCAAAATTTTGAGAGAAGAGATAATAACCATTATATTTGGGTAAAAGGGGGCTGCCCCATGAAAGGAGGTAACTTGGCTCCCTCACTTCATTTTCCTCCATTTTCTTTTATTTTTTGAAAAATATTCTGTGAAAATTCATCATTATATTCTTATATTATATCATTCAAGTTTAGCCTAAAACAAAGACTCCTAACCTTCATCCAGACATCCATTTAATGGTCACAGAATTATTGAAATCAACTCCGTCTGAACGAAAGTTGTGAGAGTCTCTGTTTCGCATGTAACTTGAATGACATAATATGAAGATATAATCATGAAAATCAACGTGAACCATTTTCAAAAAAATAAAACAGAGAAAATAATGATGGGAAGTAAAGTTAACTCCCTGAGGGCAATCCCATTTTACCATTGTATGCATAAAACTTGTATGCTAATGAATGATACCAATAATTTTGTATCCTGTTACCGAAATTTCAGGTATTTAGAGGGAGCTCGTGAGATCAACTTTTAACATAGCATTTCACGCAATTCTGGATTTTCTTCGGTTTTTTTAAATGTCGCAAGGGCAACACTTGGAGGGTAAAATTGGAAACTAGTCGGATAATATTGATTTCGCTCCACGTGAGAGGCACTGACAGACAAGAGATACACACATGAAACATACCTTGCATTATCTAGACCATTATAATTTTTGGTCATCCGTGTGCACATCTCAACCGTCCATTTTTTTGGACAAGTATTAATTACTCGTTAAGCATCCCAGAAAATGTTAACGTCATCTCAATTATTTCCAGAGGTTGCGTTTCTATTTTAGAGTCTAATCAGCGGCATGTTGCTGTGTGCAATACACGCACATGAAATGTATGTTAAGGGGTAAAATGTGGGGAGTCAGGAGTTACCCCACTTTTTTCTTTATTAGAAGTCAGGTTATGTTCTTCAACCTTTTTTAGCTTGTTATGGTATTTTTTTAAATCACTACAGGAAATTTAGATCACCTCGTATCAACATATTCTCATTAAAATTTCAACTCATTTCAAAACTCTTATTTTATTAAAAATTTAACGATCTCATAGTTGCTTAAATTGTTTGCTACCATGTGGACGGGTTAAGAATATTTATTTTTCAGTAAATGAATCGCATAATTCCATTTATTAGTATAAATCAATCCCTTAAGTGTTAAAAAAACACCGTAAAAACGTTAAAAGGAGGTATGGAAGCTAATCATTGGAATTAGTTGCGTTGGGATGTTTAATACAATTTTATAACTAATATGAAGTTGTATTAGAATATCCTAATTCATGAAAGTCAATGTTTCAACCTTTGGAACTTTTTTAGTCCGACACCAAGAGAGAAAAAACTGTCAATAGGCTATAACATGAGAAATTTTGAAATCAGTTTGGGAATTGAACCGGAGAAGATTTTGGACTACCACATTTGCACAAATGTGCATCCGATTTGCTCGCTCACTTCTCGACGTCGTGCTCGTGCACGGGTGCGGATGCAGATTATGGGTTAGTTTATGAGACATATTTTGTTTCTGGATTTGCATTTTTTGATGCATCTTTTGAATTCCTAATCAGTACATTCTTCCGTTGGTTTTCTCCCACGCATAACCTTTCATCACAATTTAAATACTTGATTTAAATCGTGGCCTAGAGTTGTAAATATTTTTCGTTTATCTCTCTACTGTCTTCTCCTCTCTTCGTGTGAGTGCATCATTTTTTTTCTCCAATCTCGGCTCGTCCATAGAGGCGACTTTTAAGTATGCTCATGCATGGTGCACACTGTATATGAGCATGTGACTATTGTACCCTGAAAGCAGTATGCCAACTTCATGCATGTCAGTAATGTGGGAGCGCGATCTATATCTAAGAGGAGTTTTATGAGATGCTTCGATTATTCTATAACTTTTATTTTTATTTTCTGATATGTACTGCATATGTTTATTTTTGATCATGCTTATTTTTGGATTAATCCTATATATTGATACACCAGCTAAAACTATTATATCATGAATAAATATGCACGATACATATGCTGCCAAGAAATCGGTTTTTATTTGTGCCATGTTATATATGAGCAAATTTATTCTCAGCAATCTTATAGAGATAAAATATATTTGTGATAAGAAAAATGTTGGATTTGAGGTTTAGGTTACATGTGGATTTCAGTGAGATATGCCAGAGAAATTTGGGAGAGGGTGGGGGTGGAGAGGGGGTCAGAATTTCAGATGTTCACGACAATGTATGAAGATCTGGATGACAATTGATTTTAGTTCTAAAAATCGAGTGCCCTAAATTCTGTGAAACTAATATGGACGCTGAAGTGGTTAAGGTGGTAGATGCATGTAAAGAACATGATCGTGTCCTAACTACTTCAACATAGTACATCAGTTGTTTATATCGTAGATGCTTGAAACTAATACGTAGATGCATGTTATACGTATGGATATATAATATTTAAACAATATACTCAATAAAAGGACAATAGTTTAAGTTATATTTGAATTCTATTTAATACACTAACTTGTGGTGGAGTAGTTTCCTACGAGTTATTTAAGGTCATCAGTTCAACTCCTAGGAGTGACATTTACTTTGAACAAATCTAGAATAATTACAGTTAAATTTAGGTTTAACTAGGTTAAACTAGGTTCAAAAAGCCACTTAATTTGGTAATTGGACCAAAAATTTGACATTTGAACCCAACCGGTACAAACCAGTTAACCGGACCAGTCCCAATATGGTTCACCAGTCCAACCACTCGAACCTGTCGGTCCAATCTGATTTCCAAAACACTGGTTAGGACACACCAATCACTATCACTCTCTAAATCGAAGAAAAGAATCCTCTTAGAGTGATATTTGTCGGACATGTGAACCAATGGCGAGCCATATGCAATAAAAGTTATTGTAAAACACTAATATGAAATGAAGATAACTAGTTTGCATAATAGGTCAATTCATACAATTAGGATTACATATCAAGATGATCTTTATATTATATAACTATTGATCTAAATATTGGATCATAGAGGCTAGTGTATGGTTGAATATCGAAAGGGTTAGATTGAATACTCAACCATTGTTGAAGAGGATTTTTCACGGGTCTAAATATATCTCACACAAGGCGGAGACATAGTCACTGTGACGACCCACAAGAAATCCTACTTCAAACAACAATTAACCTACAACAGATGATCAAACAATGAAAAGCAAGTGCGGAGTTAAATTTTTTTATAAATCTACAAAAGATGTGTACAAGTAATGTAGAGGTCGAACACATGAAACAAGCAGGTGGATCGGGGCAATGAATGCACAAAAGTGAATGTGATGTATTTGTCTATATAAGTGTATTTTTTGTGGGTTTTTAATTTTGCATTTTTTATTTAATTTTTTTATTTTTATATTTGATATTTGATTTTCTAATTTTGTATTTTCTTTTCATATTTTACATTTTCACATTTTCTTTTTCTTTTAATATAGAAATATAAAGATATATAGAGTATATATACAATATAAGTAAGAGACATAATATATATACAATAATAGGTAAAAATAAGAAAAATACAGGAAATAAAATATTTTTGGGTTATATATATTTTTTTACTATTTTTATGTTTTTTAGATAATTTTGCTAATTTTTATAGATTTTTCAAGTTAAAAATACCCAAAACCAAGGTTAAAATATATACCCAAAATTGTGAGGCATGGTGGAGGAATTAACAAAGAACAGTTGCCCGACAAGATTGGATTACTGCAAGCGGGTTCCTCCGGCCGTCCCTCGAGCAACTGATGGGCCGATGAGCTTTCTGAGGAGACGTCGGAGGTGGCCGAAGGTCGGAAAGAGCTAGGAACTCGAGGAATGGGTCCTGGTGGCTGGGAATGCGCGCGCCACTTGGAACTACCGCTAGGGCCAAGTTGGCGTTCAAACACCCCCTTCCAGAAGCTGTACTTGCACGAAAAGATGGGCGAGACAAGAGCGGAGCTACTATACTTTTATTGGCAAATTTTGGAGGGTAGATGGTGGCAGTTTTGGCAAAAAGGAAGGCGGTGGTCGGAGCTCAAGGGCTCCATTAAGGGTGTTTGATCGTGATCTAAGCTACATCTGACGAGTGCAATGCGAAATAAAGAACTTAAAACTAAACTTATGACTACCTACACTAGAAATCGAAGAAATAAAATGAAAAAGGGGGACCTCAACCGGCCGGGAAGCAGGGAGATGAACCTCACGACAAGGTCTCGCCGGAGGTGTGGAACACATTGCTACGTCACCTTCCTCGTCCTAGCAATGGCTAGGCGAGACTCCTCTCACAAGACTCGACCCCAGGGATGTCAAAGGAGGGGAGAAAGTTGGGTAGAAATAGTCAAAAAATTGGAGGAAGTCGGGTGAAGGGTATATGTACAACAAGGTAGTGTGGATAGGGAGCGATATTTGAGGTAGTGTTTTGATCGAAAGAGGGAGATCTTGGAAGATCTAAGTACCTGACGTGGATTACGGATGAGTAGGGAGAAAATTTCATGAAGGAACTAGCTGGCCTCGATGAATGGATCCATAGCGAAAAAATCGAGACGATGGACTCGAAAGCAGGATTGACATGCTACAGGAGGGGGGTCAGACAGTTGACCCGTAATCAACCTCCCAAGCCACCTGGTTGGTCCACGTGGACCAACCAGGAAAAACCTCCTGGAAAATATTTAAAAAATCAATAAAAAATATTAATTGATTCTATTAATTTTAGGTTATAAAATGAAAAATATTTATTATGTTTGAATTATATTATTATGATTTTCATTTATTTTTTTGAGGTTTAGAATTACAATTTACTTTTTGTGAGTTTTATATATGTATATTTGTCTACATATTTAAATCTTTTATTTTTATTTTATATATTAAATTTTATTAATTAAGTTTATTATTTTATATATTTGTAACTTAATTTTATACACTTTAATATATTTTTATTATATTTTTCTGATATAATATACATAATTAAATAAATAGTTGTATTATCAATATAGGTATGGTTATAGGCAATTCATTTATGTATTTTTTAACCTATTTTATTTTTGCATTTTATTTATGTTTTTATTCCTATTTTAATATACACATATATTATAACTAATATTTACAAAATTAAAAAATATAAAATTCTAAAGATAATGAATAATAAATAAAATGAATATTTTAATCGGTACAAGTATATAATAGGGGTTCAAAACCTAACTTTTAAACCGCAACTCCAAAAAATATGAAACCACCTTCATTAAATAACGTATTAAAAGATATATACAATTAAATGTGATTTTGATATATTTTGAGTCTTTATTTGAGGTATATGGGTTTGGGAAGTTGGGATTTTGGAAATTTATTCAGATCATATCTTTTTCTCTATATATTATTTTTGTATGAAATTAATTTTATATTTTTCTATATTTAATTATCTACAATTTTTATGTTCAAAGTTTATTTATTTGAAGTATAAAAAGTTGAAATTAAAAATAGGTCCCAAAAATGAATAAGAATGAATTAAATAAAAGGGTTTTTATTAGATTTTGATCCCTTATCTCCCCCTACTTTATTCCTTGTTGATCTAGTCATCGAGATGCCTAGGTCTCAAGGTTTCGGGTCATAAAATATTGTCAATATTTTATTATTCTCTTTTCTTTTCTTTATTCTATAATTTTGGCTTTAAAAATAACATTTTATACAATATTTACACAATGATGCATGAATGATAAAATGCATGAATGATAAAATGCATGAATTAAGGCTATTTACACGCATTTGCTAGGGTTTTTAAGGCCAAAATGATAGAATATAGATGATGAAATGGAGATTCATCATCCCCCTATTCTTGCATTTGGTAATCATTAGCAAACACTTATGCAATAAGTGCAGAAAAAGAAAAACAAAGAAAAGAAAAAGAAAGAAATTGGATTTAGTTTAATTATCAAACTTGTCTTCATAAAATCAAAGTTTGGAACTTAAGTCGGACCTTTGGAGTTTTGGTGCGGGCAGAACCTTAATGGAAACCGGATTTGAAATCCAACAGCCTTCGAGAATCCCAAAACTCTTCACAAAATCAAAGTTTGAGCTTAAATCGGACCTTTGGAATTTTAGTGCGGGCGGGACCTTAATGGAAATCGGATTTGAAATCCAATAGCCTTCGAGAATCCCAAAATTCTGCTCAAGTCCCCTCAATTGCCAGGTCAGAATACTTCAACTCATACGCAAACCCTTACGACTATGAATCTGACTCGTACAGTGTAAGTGATGGTGGCTCTTCCCAATTGAAATGACAAAGAAACTGACTTCTCCAGCATGACAATCCAGTGATTCCCCAATCCAATAACTCCTTCCTCGAGGAGCGGTGTATTCCCTTCTAAGTTCATGTGACAACTAGCTCAAGAGGAGGGGGTGAAGAGAAGAATGGATGGTAGCCAGTGTAGCTACCTATCCTAGATGCAAGACCAGTGTAGTCAAGTCATCTAGCTGCAGACTCACATAATTTGACTTTGAAGCTCAAGCTTGGTTATTGACTATACAAATATATACACGTCGGTAGGCATTTTATTCTTATACAAGCATGTCCACTTTTTTGAAGCTTTTGCTTTTTTCTCTTTTTTTGAAATACTATTCATAGCAACATTTACATAAAGAGTTTTTCCTCTGAGCCAGTAGACTATCCCTCTTTTGAAGCTTTATTGCAACACACACTCTCCTGTCTTCAAAACTCATCATCACCGGACGGGTTGAGGTGCACTTCCCACCCTAGAGGAGGCCAAATGTTTCCACTTGTGTGCGTCTCATACCGGCAAATCCAATCCCCTCACCACTCCAACTGAGTTGAGCCAAGTGAAAGGTGCATGTGTCCAAGTTAGGTCATTATCGACAAGAGTCGGGCGTGTGCTCCGAAATACTCTACTTAGGTAGTCAAGAATCCATTGAACCAAGTCTTGTATTTCTCAAAGAATTAAGTCAACTAGACATCCCTATTAATTAGGTAGATTTAAGGTCCAACCAAGCTCCAATATTTAGATTTTACTTAGACTTGTTCCATTATCAAACTCAATCTGAAAAATGCGAATGCTATGCATAATGCAGAAAATATTTTTGTGATGCAATTTTCAAATTTTTGAACTTTTTATGGATTTTTGAAAAGATGATGCATATGCATTTTTTGGTATTTTTCAAAAAGATTTTTCAGATGTTTTTGATATTTTTAGTTTTGCAAATGTTTTTGAGAATGTTTTAAAATAAAGATTTTGGCTAAAAACTAGGTACACATATATACACATGGATGCATTTATATTTACAAGAATTAGTTTTTAAGAATTTACAAGAGGTAAGTGGTCAATTTTATAAATATATAGATAGAATTTTAGGTGAGATGTATATATTCCTCAAACTTATTTGAAATGGTTTTTCAAACAATTTTAGAATACAATTAGTACAAAATAATTTTACAAACACTTTTTACAAGCATGTATACATATTTGAAAATCATTTTGCAAAGGTTTTCCAAATACTGTATATAGATTTTTGTAATATTTTTGCAGCTATTTTTCAAACCATTTGTAAATAAATTTTCAAACATTATTTCACACAAAGAAAATAAAATTTTCAAACAAAAATATTTTTACAAATGTTGAAAATATGTAACAAACATTTTCAAAATAGTTTACAAAAGATTTTTCAAAAGGATTTTCAAACTATTTCTCAAACATTTTGCAAAAAAACAATTTCCCTAATTTATAATCAGTAAATACAAAAAGAATTTGAGGAATAATAGACATCTTTTATTAAGTGTTTTTTAATGAATTTAATTAGGTATTTATAACCATAATTATTAATAAAAAATACGAAAGTATGAGTTATGGATAAAGTATATACGACCCCCTATACTTAGCTTGAGCTATGTCCCCATAGATTATAGAGAAAAAGGGAAGACATAACTTGTAATGAGTATAGAAATGTCTAAAGAATAAATGAATGAAGGAATGAATGAACAAATAGGAAGTTGACCATCCCCCCTATATTTAGGATCAAGTAATCCTAAGTATAGCAGATTGTACAGAAAGCAAGGAGGGTCAAGGGTGGAAATGAATAGATCATACTCAGACCGTCCCTCCCTATATTTAGGGTAAGATATCCTTAAGTATAGACAAGAAGAGGATACATTGGAGAGGATAAAAGAATTGAAGCAACTCGGGGTGCACACCCCCTATACTTAGGACAAAGTACGTCCTAAGTATAGAAGACTGACAAAAAGGGACAACACCTTTTCGGTAGATAAAGAAAATAGAAAAGGAAAAGAATAAAAGAGGAAAAGAGATCAGAAGATTGAAGAAAGATAGAAGAGAGAATGTACACACCACGCCCCCATACTTGTGGTAAAAGAATCACTAAGTATAGGCAACAACAGGAGTGATGAAACAGAACGACGAATGAACACTCGGCTCATCCATCTCCTCTATACTTAGGACAAAATACTAACTAAGCTAGGAACACACGAGAATGGGGTGGATGAGAAATACAGGAGATAGACAGAGATACACAAAGGCGAATATACAACAGAGTGGATATACAAAGGGTCAAGAAGGTCAAAAGCAAACCTTTTTGTAGGACCGCTGAGGGATATATCTGATATGATGCAGGTCGACATCGTGGTCCTCAGATGACACAAACCGATCAGGGTCGACACAGTCAAACTCCTCAATGGTCCTAGAGTGACGAGGCACAGATGGGTGAGTGGAAGTAGTACGGCTAGGTCCGGCCTTGGGAGTCTCACTTGTATCAAAGTGAAAATGGATGAACTCATCATCGGAAGAAGTGTAGTCAGTGTCGTCCTGCGAGGTCTCATCGAGGTCAAAATCAAAAGGAACGAACTCATCAGTGGAAGAAGTCGAATCATGTTCATCCTCTATAGTCTCAACCGGATCGTCATGTTCATCAAAAGGTCCGAATTCCTGAATAAAAGTAACAAGATCAAATTCAGCCTTGGTATCATCAATATCTGCCCTCCGCTCAATGGTGTCAATCATGTAAATCCCGCGGATGTCATCAACACATCGCCAAGTCCCAGAAGAAGGAACTCCGAGTTCCATGCTTTCCAAGTCTTCCTCCTTGGAGAGAAATTCTTGGGTCTCAGTAGAATCCAATAAGCGGCAAAATTCTCTGATAGTCTCATCAAGGTTATGGTCCTTAGGGTCAACTAGAATAGGTGTAGTCACATCATGTGCAGGTCTCTGGTTGGCAGTGGGTGTAGTGATGAACACTTCGCTCTCGTCAACAAGATGGAAGCGAATATCTCCTAATCCATAATCAATAATGACCCTCGCAGAGGCAGGGAATGGTCGTCCCGGGATGATTGGAGAGTGCTCCCCAGTGGAGGTCTCCATGGGCAAAACAACAAAGTCAACAGTATAGCTCATGCCCTGAGTAGAGATGACGGTGTTTTCAATGATACTCTTCGGTTTCTTTATTGGTCCATCAGCAAACTGAACGATCATCCTGGTCTTCTTTATAGGCCCTAAGTGAAGAGATTGTACCAACGAGAAGGGTATGATGCTAATCAAAGCACCGCTGTCAAGGAGAGTGTGATCACATGTGTGGTCAGAGATGGTGCATGTGATGAATGGTGTAGCCATGTTCATTTTCCTAGAGATTGGACGGCGTGTGATGGCATGGGCAGTGGCCATGGTCAGAATGTGATGCTCAAATCTACTCCTCTGCTTTCTTTTCTTGGGTTGAGGAGCATATAAATGTGTCATGGCCTGCTGAAGTAGTGCATGATGATCTCATGAATAGTAGGCACCACTTCGGGTTTAGTCAATATCTTTTTGAATTTTTGGATCTCCTCCATACAAAGGAGGAGATCGGAATCAACATCTACACGAGGAATGCTGATGAATCTTCATTTCATCACCTTTATTCTATCATTTTGGCCTTAAAACCCCCAGCAAATGCATGTAAATAGCATCCATTTGTTCATAATAGCACTCATCATTCATTGCATTAATTGTACATAAAATAAGGTTTTTAATGCCAAAATTATAGAATAAAGGGAAGAAAAGAAAAAGGAATAAAATATTGCAAATATTTTATGACCCTAACCCCGAGACCAAGTCCAGCATGGAATTGGTCGACAAGGAATAAAGTAGGGGGAGATAAGGGCCAATAATACAACCAATATCTCATTTATTTATTCATTCATTTATGCATTTTTGACACCTATTTTGTATATAATTATTTATTCATCAAATAAAGAAACTTTATTCATAAAAATTGTAGATAATAATGTAAATAAAAATACAAAATTGAGATTGTGTAAAAATAATACTCAGTGTACATTTTATACACAGAATAAAAAGCCAAAAGCTCAACTTCACAGACCTGTATCTTGCAAATAAAAACTCCAAATCAACCAAACTCACCTTTAATTGTATATAGCTTTCCATGAACTATTTTATAAAATTAGTTTTATAATTTTTGGAGTCCATCTGTGGAAGTTAGGTTTTTGACCCACTTTGTATATAGGACTGATTAAAATATTCATTTTATTCAATATTCATTATTTTTATAAACTCATATTTTTAGAATTTTGTAAATAATGTATATAATAGACATATTGAAATTAAAAGAAAACAAAAAAGAATTTGTAAAATAAAATAAGTCTATGTACCACATAGGCAAAATACCTATGATAAGTATGTACATAAATAAAAGGGGATTTTAATTCTTTTATTCTCTATTCATCTATATTTTTATAATGTTGTAAATATTATATAAAACTTATTAAAAATAAAAAACAAAATAAAACAAATAAAATACATTAAATAAATAAAATGTATATAATACATAGGTAAAATACCTATAAGTATACTTACATATACATAAACACATTTATTTAAAACTATAAATAAACTCATAAAAATTTAAAAAAATATATTTATACTCATAAAAATAAGTGATAAATTTATAAAATAAGCCAATAAAATAATAAAAGAAAATAAACAAATTAAAAATAAAATACCCATAAATACATGTAAATACATACATATACACATTATTTTAATAAAACCGTAATAAAATACTTCAAAAAATAAAAAAAATCATAAATAAAGACTACATTAATTTATAAACATTTTTTATTTTATACGAAAAATCTAATTAATTCATTTAATATATCAAATAAAAGGGTCAAGATCGGCCCAATGTGGACCAATCAGGGGCCAGGGAGTGTTGACCTCCGGTCAACTCCCCCTGCGCCTCTGATTTTCGTCAGACATGTCGCGTCCTCGATTTTCATGCCTTTTTCATGGACGTCTCGTCCACCCATCGCACTCGAGTCCTTCATGAAAGATCTTCCCTGATCATCCATGATCCCCGCCGATCATTTAGATCCTTTGTACATAGCTCGTATCGCCGGCTACAACCCGGTCAATAAGGGTGCCCAGTTTGTGTATAAATAAGGAACCTTCGCCTCCTCTTCAATTTTGGTCAGCTTTTAGCCAATCCCATCCCCGCGTTCGGTCCCGACGATGTTCCTTGTGACAGGAGGAGCTCGCCAGCATCTTGAATCGGTCGGAGAGGCGAAGGTTGCACCCACGGTGGCGCTCCGGCAGCCGCCCTCCTCCCTGGAATCCCTTCAGGTATAAGAGCTGTGCCTTTACATTTTTAGGTAGATTTTCATATCAGCATTTTATTCCTGTCATTTATTTTGCATTTAGATTCGTAGATTAGCTTAGTTTAATTAATTCGAAGTTCGCCGGAGCTCTGCTCCGGCGACTTCTCCACCGTGTTTCCGACCATACCCCGCCACCATTCTGCCTTCATTTCGTTCCCCTACGCCTTCTCCACCTTCCAGCTACTTCCTATCACCCGGAGCCTCCTTTGTTCCGCGAATCGAAGCTCCTCCACCACCCTTCACCGGAGCTTCCTCACCCATCACCATCTCCTCGAGCCCCTCTACCTTCCTGTGCAGGTTAGGTGCGCCAAAGAGCACCAGGAGTCGATTCGCACGCGGGCGGAGGTACCTGGAGCAGCGTTTCTTCACCGAGATTGTGGCGCCGCTCCAGGGTACCTCTGGCCGATCTACCACCTCCAGCAGATCAAGCAACCTCCCAGGAAGCTTTTGGGACCTTCAGGTGCGGCGAAGACCGGCGAGGGAGCGAGATCGAGGAGGAAGAAGCTCGCCCCGACGAGCTTTCTTCCCTATTCTTGCACGTGAGCTCCAAACCGTTGGATGAAGACGAAGGCCCAGCTCGATTGCCAGCCGTCCGATGAAGCGATGCTACGACCGTCAGATCGCGCGAGTGATCTAATCCTCACCGCTCATCGGTGAAGCGTCATCGGCGCACGTGGAGGCGCCACGTGGATTAGTGGATGAAGATCAGCCGTCCATCATCGCCCACTTATGGGGGTAATTTGCACATTCAACCCCCGCATTTTTGTATTTAATGTTTAATATTGTAAAATAAATAGCACGTTGTCACTAATGTGGAAATTTTGCATGTGACCCCCGGTATTGTTTTCATATTACACCTGGGTCCAGTCCACGTCACCTCACGTGTCGTCCCACGTGAGGTGGTAAAATTGCACAAGTCCCCCTGTTTGTTTGCGTATTTATTTCTAGTCCATAAAATAAAATTCCCTGTGTATTATTTTTGTGAAAAATTGCAACCAGGACCCTATATTTTTGGAAATTGTGTTTTGGTCCCTGTGGGTGCGGATCACGTGTAGTCCCACGCGATGGTCAATTTGCAAGGGGGCCCTGGCGGGTTTGCTTATTCGGTTTTAGTGCTTAAAATCTCAGAACACGTTATGATCTTTTGGTGTTTTTGCACAGATGCCCCTGGTAGTTATTTTAATTGCAAAAATACCCCTGCCAGGCTGTTTTATCATTATGTCTTTTATCTATTTATTAAAAATACCTAAGAGGCTTCTAAAAATCTAGAAAAATTAGGATAAATGTTTCATATGATGCACTTGCACGCTCATATTTTATTTCACAATTTTGACATTTTTCTAATTATTAAAAATGAAAAAGAAGCCCTTTTTGCACTGTTTAAATTAGAAAATACAAAAAAATTAGAAAATGTTTTTGAAAAAATTCTAAAAATATTATACGTGGTATATTTATATATATATTGAGTCCGGAAATTGAAAAACCCAAAAAAATAGAAAAAGAAAATATAAAAATTTCAAGAAGCTCCAAAATCCTAAAAAAATAATATAAAAACCCTTCAAAAATACCAAAAATATGTTTTCCTATTTTATAATTATCTATATATCATTATTTCTGTATTAAAATTAATTTGGGTTAATTTTGACACTTATTATATAATTTTAAAATCAAATTAATTTCGGCCTATTTAATTAGTCCCATATTAGGGACATTTTTGGAATGAAAAACAATATAAAAATTAGAAAAATACAAAAAGCCTAAAAAATAATATGTATTATACTTAATATATTGAGTATATATATGTCTATGTATCCTTATACTACATCTCTCTCTCTCTTCTTATATATTTATTTCTTTAAATGTATATATATTATATCATTAAAAATATAAAAAAATTTAAAATTACAAAATATAAAAACAAAATAAAATTTATGAAAACCAAAAATAAAAAAAATATATAAAATTTAAAACCCACAAAAACAATAAATAAATGGACATGAACAAAGGATTGAATAAATTATTCATCTCATACAACCATTCGCCTCCCAGTGTTCAACCTCTACCTGTACTTACACCTACACACATTTGCATGTAGAGTTATAATAAATTTTAACTCCACATTTTTGGATATTCATTGCATATATTTATTGTGGGTTAATTGTTGATCGATTTGGGATTCTGTCTGAGGTCAACTCAGCGACTGTCGATCCGCCTTGTGGAAAGACACGACCTCGGCGAAATCCCTTTCATCAAATGGCGCCGTTGCCGGGGAGGCAACGAATTTTGTATGATTTTGTGAGTTTATTTATTCATTTATTCAATTGTTTGCTCATGTCCATGATTCAGTTATTTGTTTGGTTTCTATTCTTATTTGATATTATTTGATTGACTGCTCTGATCAGTTCTTTCCTTTGTATTTGATGCGAGGGACCGCCAAGCGAAGGAGGACCTCCTAGGAGGACCTATGCACCCAAGCAAGGTGGAGTTGGCTCTTCTATGCCAAGCCAACAGGAGAGAGCATCAAAGGGAAAAGAAAGAGAATTTTTGAAGACAGTCTCTATTTTTATGCATATTATTTTATTATGTATATTTATGTGAGAGAGTGACACTTAGAATTTTGTAATAATTCAGGACTCTCACAGGTACACTCCGACTTCCCGAGGTCCATTGCCCGAGGGATTGTTCCCTTGGGGGCCTCGACGGTTTTGACGCTTTTTCTTTTCTATTTTTATTTTTATTATTTTGTGTGTATGAGCCCTAGCATAGGAGTTGCTTGCCAATAGATTAGGTCCAAACACCCTAAAAATATTTGCATGTACCTATAGTGCATTTTGGATCTAGTCAAATTCAAACAGTCTGTTCATTTATCTCTTAACCCTTGTGCCGTGAGTGAGCCCCATCAAGCGCTACTCCTGAACTCGAGTGTGTCGAGAAGAGGAGGGGTGAGCCAAGACCGGAGTCTTAGGTTAAAGATAAGTGACCGACTTGTGGTGCTTCACGATAATAGCAGTTACTATCCTAGGGCGATTTCTTCGGTTTGCATTTGCATTTAGCATAGGTTTCAATTCTGTTATGCATCCCCCATGGAGAGAGCTGGGAGGCACTGTAAGTCTTCTTACTTGGCATACATCATCATTCTCCGACTTGCACGGCTTTTCCGATCTTCTCCCTCTGTTTTTGCCACTTAGGATGCTTAATGGAAATTGGAACCTCGATAGGCACGTGCATTGGAAATACCCAAAAAAGTGACAACTTAAATAAAATCGGGACTGCTAACGCTATTGGACCTAAAAATAAAACGTAATGGATTCCTTGTCTTGGGGAGAGCAACCCCCTCATTGGATGCATTTTAAGTGCTCACGTACACACTAAGGAGTAGAGCCCAAATCCTATCAAGCCTCTTTAGTGTTTGTACAACTTTGTGATTCATCACCTAACTCTAAAACCGAAAAGATAAATGACCGTCACCTGACGGTCTTCACTGTGTCAAGTAGGTGAATTGGGGGTTTGCCTTGTGTCTTGATTGTGACTTGGAGTCCATTGTGATTCTCTCGCATTATTAGAGTAGCAGGTCCCGTCCGTGTGAGTCATGCATTTTTCATCTTTGAGTCCCTCTATCTCTCTTATACATATCACTCTTCATTTGCATTGAGTCATGATATTGGTGCTTGAGCTCAATCATTTCTTCGCCAAGTCCATTCGTTCTCGACATCTTCTTCACCATCTTCTTCGTATCCACTGTATCATCCCCATCTTCTCCGGTTCGAGGAGAGCTTGCTCTTCGGACCACCATTTTGACGGTGTTCCCGCCATTGTGTGGAACACCCAATTTTGTCTATGTCCCGATCTTCTTGCCCGCCCTCCTCGTACCCTCTGTATCACTCTTCTACCATTCATGATATTGGCATGTCCGCTCAATCAACTTCTCCACCCCGTTGTGTACCCTTTTATCCATCTTCCTCGTGTACCCCGTATCACCTCTCCCTTTACCCGGGAATGCTGTGCACATCGATAGCCCGCATCGAGGATTACCTTGGTTATCTGTGTAAGACGGGCCAATTACATTGAGGATGCTGAGATTGATTTGGTGGATTTGACTTTGGATACGTGCATACGAGCATATTGAGGATTTTCGTTGATGCATGATCCTGGGTGTGATGCATTATTGAGGAATTTTTGGTCTCGCACACCGGATTGAGGATGTGATGTACTTCAGTGATTTGAGGATGATATCATGATATTTCTATGGATCTATCTATTTCGAGGTTTCGGCCTGTCTTGATTTGGATTTTTGGATGTACTATCTTGTTATGTGTTTCATGATGACTGTGCCCCGACCCCCATGATTTCTCATCTTCTTGATTGACCCATCCTTGATCTCCTGACTCTCTAATTCACCCTGGCACTTAGAGGATTCCTGACTATTTGTTGTGCCATCTCAGCCAGATTTGATTGACCTGAGGGACATCTTGTGAATGACCTGATTATTTACTCCCTCTCCTGATCTTATGCCCTCCGAATGATTAATGATTGATTGCTATTTCGAGGACCTGAGATGACTAGCCAACATTCTCTTGACCTACATTGATCTAGCTCGCATTCCTCCCCGAGGACTATCTGCGGGAGAATGCGACAATTTCTAGGACTACGGTTTCATCAACTGCTTGGGTCGCCATTTTGATTGGACCCGGAACCGAGTCAGATGATAT
This sequence comes from Ottelia alismoides, assembly GCA_037367405.1. NCBI lineage: Eukaryota > Viridiplantae > Streptophyta > Magnoliopsida > Alismatales > Hydrocharitaceae > Ottelia > Ottelia alismoides. Next base: position 262,924 of record JAZKJV010005662.1, on the reverse strand, counting down.
GCCTGATTGGCCTCCCTCTGTGATTGTGTGCCCGATCTGTCAGCACATGGGGCCAACCGTCTGATGGCTCTCCTTGACGGTCCTTGCAAGGACAGGCCTTGATATTCCATTTGCTCACTGCCTAGTTCATAGCTCTCCGAGGGTTATCTGTGAGATGCTATGACATATTATAGTCCATTCTGGTCTCTTCCGCTAATAGACGATCTGCCGTCTGTCCAGACCAGACTCTCTGTGGGTCCGTCTAATGGACCCGGCTCCTTTGAGCCCTTCTCTCTCCTTGACGACCCTCGCAAGGTAGAGACACATTCTGACTATTCCTTGCCTAGATCGCAGTACTCTCCGAGGACTATCTGCGGGAGACTGCGACACTCTCTTTAAGCTCAGTTTCCACTGCTGACTGTGTCTCCGATCTACGGAGCACGTAATCGAGTCGTCTGATATACTTGATTACTGGTCCCATCTTGAGTTGCCTATCCGATATGTGGATCATGGGACCCATCTGATTACACTCCTTTGAGTCTTCTCGCCTTGACGGTCCTCGCAAGGTCGAGCTTCTGATATCTGCTATTTTCATGCCTAGCTGGCAGCACGTTCCCCGAGGGTTATCTGCAGGATGCTGCCACATTCTTTAGACTTTCTGGTCTCTTCTGCTGGTAGCCGATATGTCGCCTACCGAGACCATACCTGATGATCCGTCTGATGGGTCATTGACGCCTTTGCGTCCGTTCGCCTTGACGACCCTCGCAAGGCCGAGTCTTCTTCTGATTATTTGGTGATTAGCATGTACAACTCTCCGAGGGTTATCTGGGAGAGGGTACATCATTTTCTAGGTACGCGGTTTCATTCCTGGTGTCTCCTCTCTGTTGGAGCACGAAGCCGAGTCTTCTGAGTTGTGTTCTTGGTCTCCTCTCTGATTGTGTATCCGATCTGCGGATCACGGGACCAAAGCTTCTGATTATTGTCTGATTCCTGGCTCCTTCGAGCCTGCTCACCTTGACGACCCTCGCAGGGTTGAGCCATGTCTTGCGGCATTAGGTATGTGTCTCCTACGATCTTCCAACCTCATGACCACTGAATGCCATGATGTCTCCTATTCTCTATCTTCCACCTCTTCTTGAGACTCTGCTTGACTGGAGGAATCTGTACTGTTTTCTCTTCCTCCCGGTCTTACGGTATCGGCTCTGTTTCCTCATGCTGACCCTATGTGCCAATTGTCTACTTCATGCTACCGATATCCTTACTGTCGATCCATTTTTACTCCGATAGCCGACACCCACCTGACTGTATATCCGGGTGTCTTTTCACCTTCTGACCGCGTCCTCGTTCTCACAGGGAGATGACGACGAGAGTACGATATTCATTTGTCAGATACCGTCCTGTACCTCATCAGCTTCTACCATTGTATATATGTGTAGTATATTCTATTCATTCTTTCTCGCATGTTACGTGTGCCCTAGATCTATCGCCATATCTTTGTGTCTATACTTAGAACGTACTTTGTCCTAAGTATAGGGGGGTACACACCGCGTTGTTCTTTCGCCGTTCAGTTTTGTCACTCCTGTTGTTGCCTATACTTAGGGATATCTAACCCTAAGTATAGGGGGAGTGATGCGTATATTCTCCACGACCTTTTCGTCTATCTGTATATATCTCTCTTTTCTTCTTTTCTTCTTTTCCTTTTCTATCTTTTGTATCTAAATAAAACGTGTCACCCCTTGTAGACAATTTTCTATACTTAGGATGTACCTTATCTTAAGTATAGGGGGGTGTACCCCTAATTTGATTAATTCATTGCTCTGTTTATTCCCACCCTTGATCCTCCCTACTTTGTGTACAATCTGCTATATTTAGGATTACTTGATCCTAAGTATAGGGGGGACGGTCAACTTCTATTTCCTTCATCTCTTATTTCTAGATTCTTTAGACTCGTCTATACTCAGTACGAGTTATGTCTTCTCTTTTCTTTTCCGATCTATGAGGACATAGCTCATGCTAAGTATAGGGGGGGTCGTATATACTCTGTATATACTTCATCCATAACTCGTACTTTCGTATAATTATGATACAATTCATTAAGTAATAATGCTTCTTATTCCTCAGATTCTTTTTGTATATACTGATTAATAAATCAGGTTAAAAATACTTTTGCAAAATGATTTGAAAAATGGTGTGAACTGTTTGGAAAACTTTTTGTGAAATATTTTCAACCTTTGTAAAAATATTTTGATTGCAAAAATTTTCTACTTGTGTGAAATAAAGGATTTGAAAACCTATTTGCAAATGATTGTGAAAACATTTTTGTACAAATATTGTGAAAATGTATATATAGTGTTGGCAAAATCTTTTGCAAAATGGATTTCAAATGATTGTAAATATTTGCAAAAACTATTTTGTACTATAGTTTTCAAAAGGATTTTCAAATAAATTTGAGGAATAAAAGCATCATCATAATAATAAATAAAATAAATAAACCATAAATAAAATACATTAACTTCTTTATCAAACCTCAATAAACCACTCTTGTTAAAGCTAGTAAATTCTTTAAATCTTGTAAAATAAAGCGGCACGCCCGTGTAAATAGCTATATATATTCTATTCTTTGAGTGCAAAAATTCTTTTATTTGTAAATTCTGTGTGTAAAAATTATTTCTCTTTGTTTTCAAAAATTGCATTATTCTTTGCATATTTGTAAATAGCATTTGCATAGCATTCACATTCTTTGATTGAGCTTGATGATTGAACTAATCCAATAAAGTTGAAGATTGGAGCTTGGTTGGACCTTACCGCACCTAACTGCACTGGAACCTTATGGGAACTAGGTTTAAGGTACTTCAGGTCTAGTCAAACTTAATTCTTTGAGAAAGCAGGGCTAGGTTCAAGTCACCTCAGTGGACTAACTAGAACTTTTCGAAACACACGTATGACTCTTGTCGCCCGTGACCTAACTTGGACACTTGTACCTTTCACTTGGCTCAACTCAGTTGGAGTGGTGAGGGGGTTGGATTTGCCAGTCTGAGACGCACACGGGTGGAAACATTCGTCCTCGTCTAGGGAGGGAAGTGCACCCCAACCTGGTCCAGTTCCAATGAAGTCGAATGACGGGAGAGTGTGGGTTGCAATAAAGCTTCAAAAGAGGGATAGTCTATTGGCTCAAGAGGAAAATTTCTTGCATATATGTTGCACCATGTAGATATGTTGTACATATGCACTTGAAAAAAAATGCAAAAAGAACTCCAAAAAAAAGTGGTGGGTCGGATTGAAAATTTAATAACCCCACCGGAGTGTATATAGTCCAATAAAGCAAAAGCTTATGGTATCCATGTTACATCTCATGAAGCTTGCAGCGGGAGACTTAGCTACACTGGTTGAGCTCCCAAAATTCTATACCTCTTATTCCCCCTCTTCTTGAGCCGGTTGCACTTGAACTTAGAAGGGAATACCCCGCTCCTCGACGGTAGAGGGCTGGATTGGGGAATCATTGGGTTGTCATTCTGGAGAAGCTAGTCTCTTTGTTATTTCAGTGGGGAAGAGCCACTATCACTTACACTGTACAAGTCAGCTTCATAGTCATAAGGGTTTGCGTATGATGTAGGCTAGTTCTGACCTGGCTATTGAGGTGATTTGAACCAAGTTCTGTGACTCTTGAAGGCTGTTGTGTTTTAAATTTGGTTCCCAGCCAGGTTCCACACACATTTTCACACCAAGGTCTAACCTGAGCTCCAAACTTTGATTTTGTACAGATGGGTTTAATAATCATGACCAATTCAATTACTCTTTAAATTCTTTATTTTTGCCTTTTCTTTTCTTCTTATTCTTTAATTCTTTTTGTACTTATTGCATAAGTATTTGCTAGGGACTAGCAAAGGCAAGTATAGGGGGGGTGATGAATCTTCATTTCATCACCTTTATTCTATCATTTTGGCCTTAAAAACCCCAACAAATGAAAGTAAATAGCATCAATTTGTTCATAATAGCACTCATCATTCATTGCATTAATTGTACATAAAATAAGGTTTTTAATGCCAAAATTATAGAATAAAGGGAAGAAAAGAAAAAGGAATAAAATATTGCAAATATTTTATGACCCTAACCCCGAGAACAAGTCCAGCATGGAATTGGTCGACAAGGAATAAAGTAGGGGGAGATAAGGGCCAATAATACAACAATATCTCATTTATTTATTCATTCATTTATGCATTTTTGACACCTATTTTGTATATAATTATTTATTCATCAAATAAAGAAACTTTGTTCATAAAAATTGTAGATAATAATGTAAATAAAAATACAAAATTGAGATTGTGTAAAAATAATACTCAGTGTACATTTTATACACAGAATAAAAAGCCAAAAGCTCAACTTCACAGACCCGTATCTTGCAAATAAAAACTCCAAATCAACCAAACTCACCTTTAATTGTATATATATCTTTCCATGAACTATTTTATAAAATTAGTTTCATAATTTTTGGAGTCCATCTGTGGAAGTTAGGTTTTTGACCCACTTTGTATATAGGACTGATTAAAATATTCATTTTATTCAATATTCATTATTTTTATAAACTCATATTTTTAGAATTTTGTAAATAATGTATATAATACATGTACATATTGAAATTAAAAGAAAACTAAAAAGAATTTGTAATATAAAATAAGTCTATGTATCACATAGGCAAAATACCTATGATAAGTATGTACATAAATAAAAGGGGAATTTAATTCTTTTATTCTCTATTCATCTATATTTTTATAATGTTGTAAATATTGTATAAAACTTATTAAAAATACAAAACCAAAATAAAAACAAATAAAATACATTAAATAAATAAAATGTATATAATACATAGGTAAAATACCTATAAGTATACTTACATATACATAAACACATTTATTTAAAACTATAAATAAACTCATAAAAATTAAATAAAAATATATTTATACTCATAAAAATAAGTGATAAATTTATAAAATAAGGCAATAAAATAATAAAAGAAAATAAACAAATTAAAAATAAAATACCCATAAATACATGTAAATACATACATATACACATTATTTTAATAAAACCGTAACAAAATACTTCAAAAAAAATAAAAAAATCATAAATAAATACTACATTAATTTATAAACATTTTTTATTTTATACGAAAAATCTAATTAATTCATTTAATATATCAAATAAAAGGGTCAAGATCGGCCCAATGTGGACCAATCAGGGGCCAGGGAGTGTTGACCTCCGGTCAACTCCCCCTGCGCCTCTGATTTTCGTCAGACATGTCGCGTCCCCGGTTTTCATGCCTTTTTCATGGATGTCTCGTCCACCCATCGCACTCGAGTCCTTCATGAAAGATCTTCCCTGATCATCCATGATCCCCGCCGATCATTTAGATCCTTTGTACATAGCTCGTATCGTCGGCTACAGCCCGGTCAATAAGGGTGCCCAGTTTGTGTATAAATAAGGAACCTTCGCCTCCTCTTCAATTTTGGTCAGCTTTTAGCCAATCCCATCCCCGCGTTCGGTCCCGACGATGTTCCTTGTGACAGGAGGAGCTCGCCAGCATCTTGAATCGGTCGGAGAGGTGAAGGTTGCACCCACGGCGGCGCTCCGGCAGCCGCCCTGCTCCCTAGAATCCCTTCAGGTATAAGAGCTGCGCCTTTACATTTTTAGGTAGATTTTCATATCAACATTTTATTCCTGTCATTTATTTTGCATTTAGATTCGTAGATTAGCTTAGTTTAATTAATTCGAAGTTCGCCGGAGCTCTGCTCCGGCGACTTCTCCACCTTGTTTCCGACCGTACCCCGCCACCATTCCGCCTTCATTTCGTTCCCCTACGCCTTCTCCACCTTCCAGCTACTTCCTATCACCCGGAGCCTCCTTGGTTCCGCAAATCGAAGCTCCTCCACCACCCTTCGCCGGAGCTTCCTCGCCCATCACCATCTCCTTGCTTTCAGCTTCAAACCCACCCTCTACCTTCCTGTGCAGGTTAGGTGCGCCAAAGAGCACCAGGAGTCGATTCGCACGCGGGCAGAGGTACCTGGAGCAACATTTCTTCACCGAGCTTGTGGCGCCGCTCCAGGGTACCTCTGGCCAATCTACCACCTCCAGCAGATCAAGCAACCTCCCAGGAAGCTTTTGGGACCTTCAGGTGTGGCGAAGACCGGCGAGGGAGCGAGATCGAGGAGGAAGAAGCTCGCCCCGGCGAGCTTTCTTCCCTATTCTTGCACGTGAGCTCCCAGCCGTTGGATGAAGACGAAGGCCCAGCTCAACTGCCAGCCGTCCGATGAAGCGGTGCTACGACCGTCAGATCACGCGAGTGATCTAATCCTCACCGCTCATTGGCGAAGCGTCATCGGTGCACGTGGAGGCGCCACGTGGATCGGTGGATGAAGATCAGCCGTCCATCAGTGCCCACTTATGGGGGTAATTTGCACATTCAACCCCCGCATTTTTTGTATTTAATGTTTAATACTGTAAAATAAATAGCACGTTGTCACTAATGTGGAAATTTTGCATGTGACCCCCGGTATTGTTTTCATATTACACCTGGGTCCAGTCCACGTCTCCTCACGTGTCGTCCGACGTGAGGTGGTAGAATTGCACAAGTCCCCCTGTTTGTTTGCGTATTTATTTTTAGTCCATAAAATAAAATTCCCAGTGTATTATTTTTGTGAAAAATTGCATCCAGGACCCTATATTTTCGGAAATTGCATTTTGGTCCCTGTGGGTGCGGATCACGTGTAGTCCCACGTGATGGTCAATTTGCAAGGGGGCCCTGACGGGTTTGCTTATTCGGTTTTAGTGCTTAAAATCTCAGAACACGTTATGATCTTTTGGTGTTTTTGCACAGATGCCCCTGGTAGTTATTTTAATTGCAAAAATACCCCTGCCAGGCTGTTTTATTATTATGTCTTTTATCTATTTATTAAAAATACCTAGGAGGCTTCTAAAAATCTAGAAAAATTAGGATAAATGTTTCATGTTATGCACTTGCACACCCATATTTTATTTCACAATTTTGACATTTTTCCTAATTATTAAAATGAAAAAGAAGCCCTTTTTGCACTGTTTAAATTAGCAAATACAAAAAAATTAGAAAATGTTTTTGAAAAAATTCCAAAAATATTATACATGGTATATTTATATATATATATTGAGTCCAGAAATTGAAAAACCCAAAAAAATAGAAAAAGAAAATATAAAAATTTCAAGAAGCTCCAAAATCCTAAAAAAATAATATAAAAACCCTTCAAAAATACCAAAAATATGTTTTCTTATTTTATAATTATCTATATATCATTATTTCTGTATTAAAATTAATTTGGGTTAATTTTGACACTTATTATATAATTTAAAATCCAAATTAATTTCGGCCTATTTAATTAGTCCCATATTAGGGACATTTTTGGAATGAAAAACAATATAAAAATTAGAAAAATACAAAAAGCCTAAGAAAAATATGTATTATACTTAATATATTGAGTATATATATGTCTATGTATCCTTATAATACATCTCTCTCTCTCTCTTCTTATATATTTATTTCTTTAAATGTATATATATTATATCATTAAAAATATAAAAAAATTAAAATTACAAAATATAAAAACAAAATAAAAATTATGAAAACCAAAAATAAAAAAATATATAAAATTTAAATCCCACAAAAACAATAAATAAATAGACATGAACAAAGGATTGAATAAATTATTCATCTCATACAACCATTCACCTCCCAGTGTTCGACCTCTACCTGTACTTACACCTATACACATTTGCATGTAGAGTTATAATAAATTTTAACTCCACATTTTTGGATATTCTTTGCATATATTTATTGTGGGTTAATTGTTAATCGATTTGGGATTCTGTCTGAGGTCAACTCAACGACTGTCGATCCGCCTTGTGGAAAGACACGACCTCGGCGAAATCCCTTTCATCAAATGCCAAGAGCAAATTGTACAATGGCATCCTCAAGGTCAGAGATGGGACACGATGTGTGAAATTATGTGGTCAAATGATCTGGCATGTGGCCCTCTCCTCACAGACCGAATCAACCAAAGGTCTCCTGAAATCTTTTTTGGATTTTTAAAATTTTCTCATTTTTTGTATTTTGGGCGTTTACAAGCTCTCATAGAGATCGTCAATCAAGTCTAAATCATCAGATCGTGAAGCACCAATATGGCTCTTATTTAGGCTAGTGAGGTCGTCAATCCTCGATGCTCCAAGAACTGGGTCAAGTTCTCAAGAGTGGAAATCATGATAGGTGACTCCAACAGATTAGTCCCAAGTGGATGTGAAGGTGGAAAATATGGAGGTGAAGGTGGATGTAGACAAAAGTCCGAGGTCTGATACTGTGGCTGGGGAGGATATGTACAAAAGTTAGGAGCAAAGTCCTCCTGGAAAAGAGGAGGTGGACCGGCTGGAGTGAACGCAGGATCCACAAAGTCCAGATTAAATACGCTCCAGTCGACCATCTTGAAATAAAAGGAAAATGATCGGGAGAGCACAATGGCCAAGTCAAGAGTAGTGAGCAAAAGGCGCAAATGCGCACATGCGATCTAGAATGCACACAAGCAATCACAAACAAACTCACACAAAACAAACCCTCAATTCACCTACTCAACTCGGTAGAGCACCAAAAAAGTCGGTCTTTTTATCTTGTCTATTTTAGAGTTAGGTGAGAAGTCCAAAAGTTGCACAAACACTTAGGAGGCTGAATGGGATTTGGGCACTAGTCCTTAGGGTGTGTGTGAGCAAGTAAAAGTGAAGACAATGGGGGGATTACTCGCTCCAATACAAGATTTTTCTTTTTGATTGATTTTAGGGTCGAGTAATATTAGCAGTCCCAACTTTATTGATTATCACTTTTTTTGGATGATTAGTAAGAATGCATGTGCCTATCGAGGAGTCAATTCCTTTAAGCACCTAGGTGATCAAAATCAGAGGTAGAGAGACAGAAAAGCAATGCAAGCAGCAAAACGATGATGTATGCTAAAGCATAAATGCTCACCTTGCCTCCAACAGTCTACATGCAAAGATGCTCAACAGAATTGAAACCTAACTATATGCAAATGCAAGCCGATGAAATCGCCCTAGATTCAGAAATTGCTATTAGCGTACACAACCAATGCTAATGACTTAGAATATAACTGAAGTGTCTGGTCTTGGAGTCTCCTCGGTGCTAACAACAATGGGTCCTGCAAGTGTTGTATGGATAACTCTCACAGCGTGGGGTTCCGAGACTAAGTGAGAAGCAGTTTAGATTTGACTAAGTCCAAACGTCACTATAAACCCATGCAAATATATTAAGTGTTTGGACCTACTGCTGTTGACAAGAAACTCCTAAATCTAAGGGCTCAATCACAGAAAATAAATAAAACAAAATCAAGAAACAAAATAAAAAGGTGATGAAAACAATAAAATCACGGTGAGCCTCCAAGTGAACAAACACTTGAAAATTAGGCCCGAGTGCTTAGAGTTCATAGTTCCTATATTATTACAAATAATAAGGGTCTCTCTCTCACTTAAATTACACAACAAATAAATACGATAAATAAATGGAGCTAAGTTTTCAAAAAATCCCTAAGGTCCCTTGGTGCTAGTTCAGCAAGCTGAAGCCGACTTCACGTGGGTGCGTACGCACCTAGGGTACATCACCTCCCTCGATCCGTGGTACCTCATGTAAAGTCAACAAAGAGAGGAGGTTAAACAACTCAATAAGATATATCAAATAATAAGGAAATAATTGAAGCACAAAAATAGCCAAGTAATTACAATCAATAATGAATCCCAATATATACGTTGTTGTTCTCCGGCAACGACACCAATTTTTGAAGAAGTATTTTCACGGGTCTAAATATATCTTAAACAAGGCGGAGACACAGTCCTGTGGCGACCAACAAGAAATCTTACTTCAAACAATAACTAACCCACAACAGATGATCAAACAATGAAAATCAAGTACAGAGTTAAAATTTATTATAACTATACAAAAGATGCGTACAAGTAATGTAGAGGTCGAACATAGGGAACAAGCAGGTAGATCGGAGCAATGAATGCACAAAAGTGAATGTGATGTATTTGTCTATATAAGTGCGATATTTTTTGTGGGGTTTTAATTTATCTTTTATCTTTTTATATTTTATATTTGATTTTTTATTTTTTATTTTTATATTTATTTTTTAATTTTCTTATTTTTAAATTTTCTTTTTATTTTTTATTTTTTATATTTTCTTTATCTTTTAATATAGAAATATAAAGCTATATAAAGTATATATACAATATAAGTAAGAGAGAGATAATATATATAAGACCAGGTAAAAATAAGAAAAATATAGGAAATAAAATATTTTTGGGTTTAATATAATTTTTTACTATTTTTGTGGTTTTTATGTAATTTTACTAATTTTATAGATTTTTAAAGTAAAATATACCCAAAATCAGGGTTAACATATATACCCACACTTAAATTGGAGATAAAAAATATCAAACAAAGTCAAACTTTCTTTAAATTAATTTTATAATGAAGATAATAATATACAGAAAAATATGCAATATAAAAATACAATTTTTGGATTTTTTAAAGACTTTTTATATTTTATAAAGGTTTTAGGGGTTTTTCAAATTTTTGAGTTTTTTATTTTTTAGTGATTTTTGGTCTCAGGTTGTAAAATAATTAAATAAATACGAAATATTTTTTGGAATTTTTCAAAAAGGTTTTGTAATTTTTATGGATTTTCTGCTGCAAACAGGGGTAAAAGTGACGTTTTTGATTTTTTAAAAATATTAAAATACTTTAAAAATGTAAAAAAATATAGAGTGAAAGTGCAATGCAATATGAATAGAATTCTATTTTTATTGATTTTTTTAGTTTTATAGATGCATGAAATTAATAGAGATAACAAAGAGAAACTACACTCCTAACAGGGGTATTTTTGTAAATATAATAAGTGCAGGGGCTTGAGTGAAAGGTTCTCGGAAATATATAACTAGATAAAATACTTTCTAGACTAGAAAGGAATAAAAAAACTGACGAAGGTCCCCTCGCAATGCCCTCACCTCATGCGCTAGGCATGCGAGGTGACGTGGTTAGGGATCGAAAAGCAAATATGAAAAGTGTTGAGGGCAGTATTGAAAATATTACAAAAATCTTAAACGTCAGAGGAAAGTTTATGCACTAATGTTAAATACAAAATTTGTTAGGCTAGAAACTGCAAAATACCCCAACAAGCGGACATCCAACGGCTGGGGTGCCTTCACTTAAACACGTGTCTGCACAGGGACCCCCAATGCTCCTTCGCATCGGGCGGCTTGGATTAGATCAAGGGCACGATCCAACGGTTGACGCGATGTTTCATTGGAAGACCTTGGATCAACTGGAGGTGCATTCTTCATCAGACGGATGTGAGGCATGGTGGAGGAACCAACGAAGAACAACTGCCCGACGAGATTGGATTGCGGTAAGCGGGTTCCTCCGGTCGTTCCTCGAGCAACTAATGGTCCGGTGAGCTTCCTGAAGAGACGTCAGAAGTGGTCTAAGGTAGGAAAAGAGCCAGGAACATGAGGAATGGGTCCTAGTGGTTGGGAATGTGAGCCACCTGGAACTACCACTAGGGCCAAGTTGGGGCTCAGATGCCCCCTTCTAGAAGATGTACCTGCATGAAAAGACGGGAGAGACAAGAGAAAAGCTACTGGGCTTTTATTGGAGAATTTTGGAAGGTAGATGGTAGCGGTTTTGGCAACAAGGAAGGTGGTGGTCGGAGCTCAAGGGCTCTGACAAGGGTGTTTGAGCGTGATCTAATCTACTTCTGACGAGTGCAATGCGAAAAAGAACTTAAAACTAAACTTATGACTACATATGCTAGAAATCGAATAAATAAAATGAAAAAGGGGGACCTCAACCGACCGAAAGCAGAGAGATGAACCTCACGGTGAGGTCTCGCCGGAGGTGTGGAACACATTGCTATGTCACCTTCCTCATCCTAACAACGGCTAGGCAAGACTGTTGTCACAAGACTCGACCCCAGGGATGTCAAAGGAGGAGAAAAAGTTGGGTAGAAACGACTCAAAAAATTGGAGGAAGTCAGGTGAAGGGTATATGCACAATATGGTGGCGTGAATAGGGAGCGATATTCTAGGCAATGTACTGATTGATAGAGGGAGATCTTGGATGATCTAAGTACCCGGCATGGATCACAGATGAGCAGGGAGAAAATCTCATGAAGGGACTAGTCATCCTCGATGAATGGATCAGTGGCGAAAAAATCGAGAAGACGGGCTAGAAAGTAAGATTGACATGCTACAGGAGGGGGTTGGACAATTGACCCATGGTCAACCGCCTAAGCCACCTCGTTGGTCCACGTGGACCAACCAGGAAAAACCTCCTGAAAAAGATTTAAAAAATCAATAAAAAATACTAATTGATTTTTTAATTTCAGGTTATAAAATAAAAAATATTTATTATTTTCTAAATTATTTTATTATGATTTTTATTTATTTTTTCAAGGTTTAACATTACAATTTACTTTTTATGAGTTTTATATAGGTATATTTGTCTGTATATTTTAATGTTTTATTTTTATTTTATTAATTAAGTTTATTATTGTAATAACTTAATTTTATACACTTAAATATATTTTTATTATATTTTTGTGATATAATATATTCAGTTAACTAAATAGTTGTATTATCTATATAGGTGTCGTTATAGGCAATTCATCTATGTATTTCTTTACCTATTTTATTTTCGCATTTTATTTATGTTTTTATTCATGTTGTACATATATTGTATATAATATTTACAAAATTATAAGAATATAAAATTATAAAAATAATGAATAATACATAAAATGAATATTTTAATCGGTACAAGTATACAATAGGGTCCAAAACCTAACTTTCAAATTGTAACTCCAAAAAATATGAAACCACCTTCATTAAATATCTTATTAAAAGTTATATACAATTAAAGGTGATTTTGATATATTTTAAATTTTTGTTTGAGATATATGGGTTTGGGAAGTTGGGATTTTGGAAATTTATTCAGATCATATCTTTCTCTCTATATATTATTTTTGTATAAGATTAATTTTATATTTTTCTATATTTAATTATCTACAATGTTCATGTTTAAAATTTATTTATTTGAAGTATAAAAAGTGGAATTACAAATTGGTCCCAAAAATGAATAAGAATGAATTAAATAAAAGGGTTTTTATTGGATTTTGATCCCTTGTCTCCTCCTACTTTATTCCTTGTCGACCTAGTCATCGAGATGCCTAGGTCTCCAGGTTTCGGGTCATAAAATATTTTCAATATTTTATTCCTTTGCTTTTCTTTATTCTATAATTTTGGCTTTAAAAACTGCATTTTATACAATATTTACACAATGATGCATGAATGATAAAATGTATGAATTAAGGGTATTTACACGTATTTACTAAGGTTTTAAGGCCAAAATGACAGAATAAAGATGACGAAACGAAGATTCATCAACCATACCATCAAGTGACTATCAAGAAATGATCTCCAGACTGAGAAGGATACAACAATCCTTAATCTAAAATCTAACATTTGACTAACCTCTTGATGTAGGTCCTCTATATAGGAATAGAGATTCTGATGTGTCAAATGAGTTAGGTCAAAGAGTTGACGTAACGAGGTCGACATAACCAAGGCATATATCGTATGCTATCATGATAGAAGCAAGCAACCTATGACTGAAGACATATGTATTAATGTATATCTGATTATATCTATTTGACAGACCATTAGGGTGATGACCTAACCGAGGTATATACACCTGCACACTGATTTGCATATAAGGGCATATGAGTAATGTGATCTCTCAAAGGGATCATACATGATCACTACTGAATTAGAAGACATGAACTCACTCATGAGATATTGGGATAAATCAAATTCCAGTATTGGTTATCTTGTTTTGGAAACAAGATAAGATTTGAATGTATGATATATGATTTTGGAAAATATATGATCGATACCAATTCCAAATGATCGAATGAGAAACTTACCGCTAAAACCATGAAGTAGATGGGGCCAAAATAGGATCAGAACTTCGAGTTTAATCATAATAATCCACTATGCATGATGTGACCTTAATCGATTCTATACCATGACACTTCTATTCTAAGCGAGTGATGAAACATGTTGGATTTTAATGACTCCACTCACTAGATCAGTTATCTAAACTTAGTTCAAATGTTGGATATTGATATGAAGTAGACTCAAATACAATGAAGATTGAGTACATTATCTAACATGACTAGACATCCATGAGAGGTCTTCTAGATCTGGATATGAGACTAGATCTCATTATACAAGTCACCATACATGGCATATATAATCTCCCTGACCTTATCTCCAAATATCCATGGAGAAGGCGCACTATTCACGAAAGAGTTTGTGGATTGCTCCTAAAGAGATAAAGCTAAGTGTACATGGATAAAGAGAAAATTTTAGTATACTTAAATTAGATTTAATTACCTTAGATAATATTATCTTGGATAGTGTTATTGCCATTTATCCAATAATAACGTGAATAAGATTGGCATTATTTTTTGATATATGAAGATCGGATTTCAAGATAATTAAAATGTATTTAGTTATCGTGTATAAGATTAATGTAGATAGTATGATCCACAATAATCTTGGATAGTGTAGATAAGATGCACATTGTACTATTGATACTTAATTATGAATGTGATTCAAAATTTTAAATTTAATGTGAATTGGATTCACATTATATCATAAAATGTAAATATAATTTACATTTAATTTTAGACATCTGAATATGATTTATATTTGTCAATACCTACTTCCAATTATCACAAATAATATGGAATTATTTAATGATAATAGAAATTTAAAATTAATAAACAAATAATAATATGATTGTTGAAATATTACAAACATGATAACAATAAGAAGAAAAAAATAAAGTGCTCACCTAAACAGCAGAGACGGCCATAGTTGTTGCAAGCATGGTGGTCGTCCTTACCAATTTAGGGAGCCTCGATTTATTTATTATTTATTAGTTAATTTGTTAAAAGGATTAAATGCATAACTTAGTTGATAATTATTATCAACTCTTACCCTAACAAGTTATCTTTAATGTAGTTGTGAACTCCTTCAATCCTAACTATTGGTTAAACAAATAAGACCGCCATCATAACCATCCAAATGGGAATAAAAGAATAGCTATAGCATGCCTTCCTTAATAAGTTATTTTCAAGAGTTGAAAACATTAATCTCTCTCTAGTCAATCCCCTACTCATCTTCCCCTTTATGGCCTTCACACTGCTCTAGGGTTGATGGCATACACATCCAGGTCGTCCCCTCATGGCTATGCCTACTGTTATGTTGCCAGATTGGTTTGACCAATCGTACGTGGAGGATCTTCCTCTTCTATGTTTCATGATTTAGAAGAAGGAAGAGTTTTTCGTACATAAAATCCATAACGTGGACATCAAGATTAACTCGTTAGATTGCGGGAATCATGTAATTGATCCCCACGCTCGCAAGTGTTATTTCCCTACTGGATCGGACTTGAGACATGAGGTATCTTACTTTAGAGACTTAAAAATCATGACCACCATTTAAAGACATGTCCCTTTACACGTGTGAACATGATGGAACATACTGAGAATAGATCCCAATCCATGTGGTTCCATTGACATTTTTTTTAAAATTCTAATGCTACCGTGATTCGTACGATAAGTCATGATCTGTTCCACATGATTTTGTGTTGTGCCAAAACTATCCACCTCCCTACAAGTGGTATCATAGCCATGTTAGAGGCTTAAATATGATCCAAAGTTCTAGGAAGAAAAGGCTATGGATATCAAAAGGCAGGAAGATTATTTTTCTACGATTGTACGATTTAGAATTATTTTTACAAAATAGTATTGATAGAATTAATCCATGTTATGAACACATTTTGGGATTTAGAAACATGTTTATTATGTATAAATATGACCCAAAAATCAAGCCAATATTTGGATATGATCGGGCGAAGATTTAGATACGTAAAGTTCGCACATTCTGTTGTTTCTGCATGAATTTAGCAACCATAAATTACGAATTTTTAGTTACTATTTTCCAATCAAGTAATATGTTGAAAACAATTTTATTTCACGCCATTCCAAGTCCGATAACCCAAGATATTCGATATCTAGTCGAGTAGGGTCGGAAGATGATATCTGTTAGTATCTTGATTACATAATAATTGCATCATTATTTTGATGACAATAAATATTTATGAGTATAGATAGCTCTGCAGATTTTATGGTAAGTACACTCTAAGTATAAAACACAAAAGCTATGGACAAGTTGAAATCTATTGATAAAATGAAGAAGAAGAAGAAGGAGGATTTTTGTAATAAACATATGTAAAAAGTCTCAAATATATATACATGTGTATCATATAGGCATATTTGGTTCAAGTCATTATGATAGATCAAAATTCTTGATCTGATTGATCAACCTATCTGATCAGATCTACCATTATTAATCGACAGACCCACTTAATCTGATTGACCATCCTTGATCAACCATCTGCCTTTTACGATCAATCACAATTTGAATATAAACCTTCAACATCTATATTATGATCGATCATCTTGATCTACATGATATGTCGATCACATTCCTTGTATGATTGACCATGTGTATCGAATCTTGATGATTTCTTTCTATATTTGTTTTCAAGTCTATATTGTTTAGAGCTCATCTCCCATTGCTATAAATAGAATTCTAGACATATTGTTGAGAACACACATTCCAAGGCAAAACCTCCCCTCTCTCTCAAAGCTTTATTCGAGGCTGTCTCTTGCGCTCTCTACTTCGAGATCATATCCTGAGATTCAGTCGTTTATACGCTGAGTTTGCATTTAAATTATTTACTACAAGTGCATTTTCTTAGCCCCATTATTCACATTGCATATTTATATTTGAGGCTTTATATATTGTTGTAAACTTTACTTTACTGATGAACCGTAACACTTCGTGTTTGATCCAAGGTATACAGAAGACTTGGTGTTTGGTCCAAGTTCTGAGAAAAACTTTAGTGTGTGATTCAAAGCATTCGTTAACAGTTGAGTTATCTGTGGGAAAATGACTCGAGATAGTGGAATAGTTGATCGACTCAATCAATCGGTAAATCTAGAGTTAGGTGACTCTGGTCGTGATTTTTCTCTAGTGAATTTTCCATGTCGAAATCCATGTCTCTTGTGGTTGTTCTTGTTATGTGGCTTACTTGTTTTATCTGTGGTAATTATTATTTGTTATATCTATTTATTGGCCATAACATTTTGTTTAACGATCCAAAATAACTTATAATATGATTATCTCCATGATATTTTTCAAATTCTTATCATTCAAAATAAATCATGAAAATATGTGATATGTCCTTATTAGTTGTTGAAGTAAATTTAGAGAAATATTCAAGTTGTCTGTAACCTTTTGAATGATTGTTCCATGATAAATCTGAACTGCAATTGTTGCAATTAAATAATCTAGATGTAAAAACAAATAATTGCTTGATATCTTTGAATTGTGTGGAAATTTAAATAACTTTCTTTTCATATTTCTGTGAGAGATTATTATATGATGTAATGCATGATCGAGAGATCGATAAAACAACAAGTACAAGTTGATCCAATTATATTGTCCTGATTTGAAATGAGTAAGATGTCTAGATTGGGTATGCAGACTTGGTTAAATAATTACACCTTAGAAGGCAAGGGAGTGCTCCCTCTCAACATATCTGAACATCTTGCTAGATCTGTTTCAAGGAAGGGAAGCATGGGGAAGTCAATTCGTACACTAGACCTAGCCAATGGGTTGGGGGCTCGTTCGCCCAGCTCGCTCATGGGCAAGGCTTGGACCAAGATATTTCACGAATGGGCTAGCCTGACCCGACCCACTCTTTGGCCCGTCCATCGACCGAGCGGGCCGTGGACATGTGCCACAAAACCCAGCCCGACCCACACATATAAAAATATGGATTTAAAAATTATATTTTAGATATATTTAATATAATATACTTCAAGTTTTTGTTTACATTATCAATATTACATCGTATTTTATAGTTTACAAGCTAAGTAACACCTATTATGGTTACTTAGATTTAGAAAGATTAGATGATGCTAAAAAAATTAATTATCTCTATAAGTTAGATTAAATAATTAAGAAAAAATAATTTACGTTCGGTCCATGGGCCGGCCCGACTTGGCCCGACCCCACCCAGACCTTGGTTGGGCTTGAGCCTTGAAGTATTGCCCATGGGTCGCCCCAACTAGTGCCTTGGACATGGGGTTTTAGGATCCTGGCTCATTTAGCCTGGCCCATGGCCCTGTCCATCCCGCATTTTGACCATGTCTAACATATACTAATTACTAAAGTTGGAATACTACATATTTGTGAAGGCATATACTATATTAAATTATATATCAAGCAAGATTTTTTGCTGGCTGAACTGGGTTAAACATTAATTTAATATGATTAAAATAATAATCGAATTTTCACAATCTATAATTAAATAAGATTGGATTTCTGTTGAAAGGGTTGTTCATAAGAATACGATTTGAATCAATCAATCAAAATCTGAATGGGATACGGAGGATCATATGATGACATCCATGATCTCCCATCAAGGTAGAGAGCATTACTGCCATGAATTGTATTGCGGAGACTCCTCTGTGAAGTCATAGCTCTATTGTACAAGCATACGTGGATCATGCTCTCTTCTTGTCGAAGGAATGTGTGAAGTGCCTGTAACAAATGTGAAGGGAATCAGGGAGAAAGTCCATACAGACGGCCTTTGGTTTGGAAGTTTACTGGTGAATTGATTTGATATTTTGTGCATCTATAATTAATTAATCCTATAGTTGCTACAGTCATAAACACATGCCGATGTTTTAGTATCTATGAAATATCCAACATCCAGATTGAGCTGATATGGTTTTCTTGTGAGGGTCAGGGATTGGATACCCTATGGATATCACTTTTGAATATTTGTACTGATGTGGCAGTCATGGTAACTTCTGCTCAACTGTTCTATTACCATGCTCTACCTTTTCAATTCTTCGACCAATTAGCAAGTGAAGACGACATCAACAAATTATCTTCCCATTTAGATGTTGATGCAATATTACGTTCAAAACTTGTGATTATAGACGTATCATGGACCTGCGATCTTCTAAGAAGAGATTCATAATTCTCTCTAAGTAAATTTATTTCCTGGCACCACCTTGTCACTTCTGCAAGCAAGTTAGCAAACTAGAATCCTTTCTTATCCTTTCATTCATTTCCAATGTTCTCGATACCCTTCGTACATTGGCGCACATGAGACTGAAGTTTGGTTTCGATTGGCTGCTTCTAAACGAATTGCAAAGTCAATGTTTTGTTATTTGAAATTTCATGAAGTTGATTTTCTGTCACTTCTTTATCTCACTCCATCTTGACTTTGTGCAAATAGAAACAGACTGTCCACTTGATATTTTGATAGTTCAATAAGTATGATATGGATCTCCACACCACCATGCCTACTTGGTCCCATGGTCTAATTCTCTTATGGTAATGGGCCCAAGCACTTGGATTTGTGCTGATTGAGATTAGCATCTCCTACCCCGCACACACACCCACGAGAAGGTATTGGCAACATAGATGTCCATTCTCTCTAAACCAACAACCAACTTTATCCAATGCCATCGAAACATCTGAAATCTTAAGGAAAAGTGGAGCAATGTATAGGCATCTTGTATGTCAGGAGAATATTACAGAGAATATGGATAGACTTATCCATCAAAGAATGTTTCTGGTTACCTAAATTTTATGATCCGTATAAGATGATTATATCATGTTAAACCAACATAAGGTATACTCCAGCAAAAGGTGTCTTTCGAAGCACTGCCGCATTGTTGCTACATTTGAGAACATATATGCAACTAATTTAGGAACTCAACAAGATGAAACAATTGTGAAATCTTGGAGAGACCATTAAATGCATCGACAAATATCAAACATCATTAGCATCATTAGCTAGGATGCATTGTAAACCACCACATGGTTACGAAGGCACCCTAACCTTAAGGTCATCTTCCTGGCGTAGAGTCATCATGTGAGGCCTCGCCCGGACCAAGACCAAAGACTAACAATGAAGCTTGGATGATCCATATCGAAAATTACTGATTAGAATTAATCTCAGTGTGAGGATGATTTAATTTGAAGATAGAGACATGATTGCCTTGTTGGACATGCGAGCCCACGACTAGCCATTATGCAATAAATGTTATTGCGAATATGCCCTGATCTGAAATGAAGATAACTAATTTACATAATAGGTCCCTTAGTACAATTAGGGTTATGTATCATGACCATCTTAATGATCATACAACTGTTGATTCAATAATTGAATTATAGAGGCTAGTGCTTGGATGAATATCTAAAGAGTTACATTGAGGACTCATCAAACACCATCAAATGATTGTTAAGAGATGATCTCTAGCCTGAGTAGGAGATGGCAATCCTTTCTCAATTAGATTGATATCTGACCGACCTCTTGATGCAGGTCCTCTGCATAGGAATAGAGATTCGGAGGTGTCAGATTAGTTAGGTCAAAGAGTTGACTTAACGAGATCGAGAAAACCAAAGTCCTATATCGTATGCTGTCATGATACAAGCATGCATCCTCTGACCGGAGACAGATGTGTTACTATATGTCTGAGTATGTACATTTAGAAGACCAATAGGTTGATGACCTAACCAAGGTCTATACACCGGCGCTGGTGTGCACATAAGGGTATATGAGCAATACAGTCTCTCAAAGGGATCATTGATTTAGCCAAAATTTCACGGGTCTTAAGTTCCACACAAGGCGAGAACTCAGTCGAAGTGTCGACCACGCAAAATCCCAACTAAAATCAACAATTAACCCACACTATAGATCAAGAAATAAGAAATAAATGTGAAGTTAAAATTTATTTTTAACTCTACATAAATGGTGTATAGCAAGCAAGTACGCAGAGAGTTCGAACACAAGGAGCAAACATGGTAGATCAAACAAATGTGTGTGAGTGAATGTGAGTGATGTCTACACTATGCAATGCAAATATTTTTGTGGGTTTTTAATTTTTAATTTTTTTATTTAATTTTTTTAATTTTGTATTTTGATTTTTAATTATCTGATTTTTAATATTTTATATTTCATATATTTTTCTTTACTTTTTCAATATTGGAATATATAAACAGGGTAATAAAAGAGGTGCTACAATATTTATAAAAATATGCAAAAATAGCCAAAAATTCAGAAAGAAGATATTTTTGGTATTATTATGATTTTCTACTGTTTTTGTGATTTTTGGGTATTTTAAAAAAGTTTTTGGTATTTTTAAATAGCAAAATGAAGGAAAACAAAGAATTAACTACTGGCAGAAGGTAAAATAGAATTTAAAATCTCAAACAGCCACAAAATTTTCCCAAACTAATTTTCGACTAAAGATAATAAAATATAGAACCTACAGGAACTAAGTTTGCAATTTTTGGAATTTTCTATAATTTTTTAGATTTTTTTGAAGTTTTTAGGTATTTTCGAATTTTTAAGGTTTTTCTTTTGAGATTTTTAGTGGTTTTTGGGTTGACACTAGTAGATGACAAAACACACAAAATATGATTTTTTTTGGAATTTTTCAAAACGTTTGTATAATTTTTATGGGTTTTCTAATGCAAATAGTGTAATAAATGCATGTTTTTGATTTTTAATAAATATGAAAATGCAAGAATTATGAAAAATAAAAATATGACGAGATACTACACTGCAGCAGGAACTTAATGTGATTTTTGGGGATTTTTTAGGGTTTTATAGATGCATGCAAAAAATACAAGAAGCAAAAAGAAAATACATGTTTGCAGGGGTATATGTGTAATTAGTCAGGAATTCAGGGGCCTACATGCAAATTCCACAAAAAGTTATAGCTGAAATATAAACTTCCTAGACTAATCACCAATAGCCAAAGTTGCGAGGGCCTACGCGCAAATAGTCGAAACACATGTGCAGAGGCACGTGCACCTAGCAAGGGCTTTTTCGTAATATTCAAAAATCCAGGGATCCAAACACAAATTTCACAGAAAGTTAACACTGCAAGTGAATGTTTCAACACTAAACTTTAATATGCAAAATCCCTTAGTGTTTCCTCGCAAAATGCCCAGATGCACGTGCCGAGCACGTGCGCCAGGCGAGGACAAAAAATGCACTATTACAAAATACGGGGGCAGTGTTGCAAATGTTACAAAACCCAATCAACGGCAGATGAAAGATTTAAGTCCTAATATTAAAGACAAAAAATGACAGGGTAATAAGAGCAAAATACCCAACCGATCTGATCGGACGACGGATGGGGCTTAACTTAAGCCACGTGGCAAGCTCTAGCGCGCCGATACCCCTTCAATGCCAACGACAGTGATTAGAAGATCTCAGCGTGATGGACGGTCGCTGGCGCTCGTGATCTAGCAGCTCCTGCTCGTCAGGAAGATTAGGAGACAATCGGACGACGCTGGGTTGATCAGGAAGAACTCGCGAGGAACTCGAGCCTGGCGAGATTGTATCGGCCAGAGCTCGATCCTCAGCACCGTTGGGAGCTCTCCGACAGGCGTGGCTGGTACCTGCAGCTTCTGCGCCGCTCCCAGGCAGATCAAATGTGGCCAAAGGCCATGGAATGGCCTCGGGCACTCGACGTTGCTCCGGCGAACCTGGGGGAGATGCTCTTGGTGGTCAATGAGGCTCAGATGCCTCCTTCAAGACCTGCAAAAACAAGAGAAACACGACAGAAATGTGCAGCAGGACTTGGCCCTTATTGGTGAAGGAGTGGCGGAGCGGAATGATGAAGGTGATCACCGGAGCCCAAGTGCTCCGGCGACGTGTTTGATGGCGAAACCTCGAGTGATTAATCGATGAAACGATTCAGTAAGTGCATGTAATGACACCTAAGACTATCATCTACTAAACGTCAAAAGAAATAAGCGAAATAACGACCTCGAGGGATGGAGAGCCAAGGGAGGACCTCGACAGCCAAGTGGCCGGAGGTGGCTTGGAACATGCCAAGGAGCGCCTGAATCACACCTCAACGGGTCGGGGGTCAACCTACTGTCACCAGGGACCCAACAGCGACAGCTCGGAGGTTTTTCGCCCTAGCCGAAGGTAGTTCAAAGTGGACTAGAGGGGAATGGGGTATTTTTGAAAGATGGTGGAGTGGGCTCCTTAGTCGAGGCGTATCAGGAGATGCAACAACCCGAATGTCGAAAAAACACTTGGGCGAGTATGCCCTATGGTAGGACTACAAAAGTCGTGAAGACTTCGACATCAAAGGATGAAAGACGTGATATCCAAAAATCGGAGAAAATGCCAAAAAATGCAACTCTGACAATGAACAGGTTGGGGTCAGAGAGTTGACCGCGGGTCAACTCTCCAGCCCCCTGGTTGGTCCACGTGGACCAACCAGGAAAAAGCCTAAAAAATGCTTTAAAAATCTTTTTAAAATAGTAAATGAATTAATTATTTTTTTGTTATTTAATAAAAAGTATTTATTATATTATGAATTATTTTATTATGAATTTTATTTATTTTTATAATATTAATAATTATAAGTTTCCTTTTGTACCCTTATAGGTATCTATATCTATATATTTAAGTATTTTATTTTTTATTTTGTGTTTTTAATTTATTTATTTATGATTATTAATTTATATAGTTATAAAATAATTTCATACACATAATTATATTTTTATTTTATTTTATTGATGTGTTTTGTATATTTAATAAAATAGAATTAGTAATTATACATGTATGTATATAGGTATTACACCTAGGTTTTGTATATACAAGTATTTTTATTTTGAGTTTTCTTTGCATTTTATTTCTGATTTTAATGCACATAATTATTATACATATTATTTACAAAATTATAAAAATATAAAATTATAAAAATAATAAATAAAGAATAAATTGAATATTTTAAGCTGTACAAGTATACAATAGGGTCCTAAAACTCAACTTTCAAACCGTAGCTCCGCCAAATGCGAACCACCGTCATTAAATAGCTTATTTTATTCTATATACAATTAAAGGTGAGTTTGCTACATTTGGAGTTTTCAGTTGTGAGATACGAGTCTGGGAAGTTGGGATTCTGGATTTTTATTCAGACCATAACTTTTTATCTGTACATTATTTTTGAGTGAAATCAATTTTGTATTTTTCTTTATTTAATTATCTACAACTTTCACGAACAAAGTTTCTTTATTTGATGTATAAAAAGTAGAACAAAAAATAAGTCCCAAAATGAATAAAGAATGGATAAAATAAAAGGAATTTTATTGGTATTTTTGGCCCTTATCTTCCCAAACTTTATTCCTTGTCGACCTAGTCATCGAGATGCCTAGGTCTCGGGGTTTCGGGTCATAAAATATTTACAATATTTTACTATTTTTATTTTCTTTTCTTTATTCTATAATTTTGTCATTAAAAATAATATTTTATACACTTTTTACATACATATGCATGAATGCTAAAATGCATGAATTAAGCCTATTCACACGCAGTTACTAGGGTTTTTAAGGCCAAAATGAAAGAATAAAGATGATGAAACGTATATTCATCATCTCCCTATATTTGCCTTTGCAAGTCCCTAGCAAAATCAACCGATAGAGAGGCTTCCCTCAGAGTGTCAGAACTACTTATATTATTGAGAGAGGCAATGTGGATATCTGACTCGATCAAGGCGACCAGGCCAGGCTATAGTGACCTTGGTCAGCTTAGAACCCATTGGACCAGAATGAGGGGGAAAAAGAATCCACTTGGCTACATCTGCCCCTTTCCCTGTGGAGGGCTTTCCCTATCTATCTGAGATCTGATATCCTGCCTCGATCCTTTTAGATGCAATAAGTGCAGAAAAGAAAACAAAGAAAAGAAAAAGAAGAAATGTGGATTAAATTTAATTATCAAACCTGTCTTCACGAAATCAAAGTTTGGAGCTCAAGTCGGACCTTTAAAATTTTAGTGCGGGCAGAACCTTAATGAGAACCGGACTTGAAATCCAACATCCTTCGAGAATCCCAAAACTCTATTCAAGTCTCCTCAATAGCCAGGTCAGAAATATTTCAACTCATACGCAAACCCTTACGACTATGAATCTGACTCGTACAGTGTAAGTGATGGTGGCTCTTCCCAACTGAAATGACAAAAAGACTGACTTCTCCGATATGACAACCCAATGATTCCCCAACCCAACAACTCATCCCTCAAGGAGTAGGGTATTCCCTTCTAAGTTCAAGTGGCAACCAGCTCAAGAGGAGGGGGTGAAGAGAAGAATGGATGGTAGCCAGTGTAGCTATCTATCCTAGGATGTAAGACCAGTGTAGTCAAGTCATCCAGCTGCAGGCTCACATAATCTGACTTTGAAGCTCAAGCTTGCTTATTTGACTTTACAACATATGTACACTCCGGCAGGCATTTTTATTTTTATACAGGCCTGTCCACTTTTTGGAGTTTTGCTTTTGCAATTTTTTTGACTACTATATACAACATCATTTACATAAGGAGTTTTTCCTCTTGAGCCAGTAGACTGTCCCTCTTTTGAAGCTTTATTGGAACCCACGATCTCCTATCCTCAAAACTCATCATTACTTGACGGGTTGGGGCGCACTTCCCTCCCTAGAGGAGGACAAGTGTTTCCACCTGTGTGCCTCTCATACCGGCAAATCCAACCCCCTCACCACTCCAACTGAGTTGAGCCATGTGAAAGGTGCATGAGTCCAAGTTAGGTCATTATCAACAAGAGTCGTGCGTGTGCTCCGAAATACTCTACTTAGGCAGTCAAGAATCCATTGAACCAAGTCCAGTGATCCTCAAAGAATTAAGTCAACTAGACCTGAAGTACCTCAAACCTAGTTCCTATAAGGTTCCTGTTAATTAGGTAGATTTGAAGGTCCAACCAAGCTCCAATCTTCGGATTTTACTTAGACTCGTTCAACCATCAAACTCAATCCGAAAAATGCTCATGCTATGCAATGTTATGCAGAAAATATTTTTGTGATGCAATTTTCAAAGATTTTGAACTTTTTATGGGTTTTTGAAAAGATGATGATGATTATGATGCATATGCATTTTTTTGTCTTTTTCAAAAAGTTTTTTCAAATGTTTTTTGATTTTAATTTTGTAAATGTTTTTGGGATTTTCGAAAACAAAAAGTTTTGGCCAAAAACTAGGTACAAATATTTACACGAGAATGCTTCTTATATATACAAGAAGTGGATTTTCAGAATTTACAAGGATCAGTGGTCAATTTTATAAGTATATACATATACAGAATTTCGATGAGATGTATGTATTCCTCAAATTTATTTGACACAGGTTTTTTAAATAATTTTGAAAACTATAGTCCAAAATAATTTTACAAACAATTTTTATACACGTGTACACACATTTGAAAATCATTTTGCAAAGGTTTTCCAAACAGTATAGATAGATTTTTCAAATATTTTTGCAACCATTTTTCAAACCATTTGCAAATCATTTTTCAAACTTTTCATTTCACATAAAGAAATTAAACTTTACAATCAAAATGTTTTTACAAAGGTTGAAAACATGTAACAAAACATTTTCAAAATAGTTTTCAAAAGGTTTTCACAAAGATTTTCAAACTATTTTTCAAACATTTTGCAAAAAACATTTTCACCTGATTTATTAATCAGTATTTACAGAAAGAATTTGAGGAATAATCACATCATTTTATTAAGGTTTTTAATGAATTTTAAAGAATTATTAGCCATTTTATTAAGAAAATACGAAAGTACGAGTTATGGCTAAAGTATATACGTAGTATATATGACCCCCTATACTTAGCTTGAGCTATGCCCTCATAGATCGGAGAGAAAAGAGAAGACATAACTCGTACTAAGTATAGAAAAGTCTAAAGAATAAATGAATAAGAGATGAATGAATAAATGAATGAGAAGTCGACCGTCCCCCTATACTTAGGATCAAATAATCCTAAGTATAGCAGACTGTACACAGAGCAGGGAGGGTCAAGGGTGGGAGTGAACAGATCGTACTCAGATTGTCTCCCCCTATACTTAGGGTAAGATATCCCTAAGTATAAACAAGAAGAGGAGACAATGGAGAGGATCAAAGGATAGAAATAACTCAGGGTGCACACCCCCTATACTTAGGACAAAGTACGTCCTAAGTATAGAAAACTGTCTACAAGGGGCGGCACCTTTCTGATAGATACAGAATATAGAATAGGAAAGAAGAAAAGAAGAAAAGGAGAAAAGATATTAACAGATGGAAGAAGCGATCGTGAGGATGTACACACCACTCCCCCTATACTTAGGGTAAAAGAAGCCCTAAGTATAGGCAACAACAGGAATAATGAGATGGAACAACAGATGAATACTCGGCTCGTCCACCCCCTATACTTAGGACAAAGTACGTCCTAAGCAAGGCAAAAACGAGAATGGGTGGACGAGCAAAACGGGAGAGAGAACAAAGGTACACAAGGGAATATACAACAGAGATGGATATACACAGGATCAAGAAGGCAGAAAGCTAACCTTCTTGCGAGACCGCTGAGGGATAGATCTAGTGTGGTGCAGGTCGACATCAGGGTCCACAGTGGACGGAAGCCGATCAGGGTCGACAGAGTGAAGGCCCTCAGTGGAATCAAAACAGAAAGGGACGAACTGATCAATGGAAGCAGTATGGCTAGGTTCTCCTTTGGTGGCCTTATGGTGTGAAGGCGCAGACGTGTGAGTGGAAGAAGTATGGTCAGGTCTGGCCTTGGAAGTCTCGCAGATGTCAAAGTGAAATGGGACAAACTCATCATCCTCGGAAGAAGTATAATCGGAGTCGTCCTGCGAGGGGTCGTCCAGGTCAAAATCAAAAGGAACGAAATTATCAATGGAAGTATACGAACTCAGATCGTCCTCAAGATTCTCACCTGAATCATTGTCTTCAACGAGAGGCCTGAATCTATCAAAATAAATGGCAGCATCATAACCGACCTCAATCATCTTTACTTTTGAGTGACCAGGAACGGACTTATTAGTGGAAGTAGTCAAACCAGGTCCGTCCTGTCTAATCTTGGTATCTGCCCGTCGCTCAATGCGATCAATCACGTAGATACTTTGGATTTCATCAACACATCGCCACACACCAGGAGGAGGATCTGCAAGGTCCATGCTTTCCGATTTCCTCCCCTTTTGGGGGATTCGTCGGGTCTCATCAACGGTCGGTGAGGAAACATCTCTAATATCATCAGATCGGTCACATGCCTTGGAGTCAGCTAAGATCGGTGAGTGTGTATCAGATGCAGGTCTCTGATCAACAGTGGGTGTGGTGATCAACATTTCGCTCTCGTCAACAGGACGGAAGCGAATCTCTCCTGATCCGTAGTTAATAACGACCCTCGCAGAGGCAAGGAATGGTCGTCCCAGGATGATTGGAGATGGCTCCCCTGTGGAGGTCTCCATGGGCAACACGACAAAATCAAGATGGTAGCTCGTGCCCTGAATAGAAGTGACGGCGTTTTCAAGGATACCCTTCGGCCTCTTGATAGATCCATCAACAAACTAAACGATCATCCTGGTTTTCTTGAGAGACCCTAAGTGAAGAGACTGTACCAGCGAGAAGGGTAATATTCTAATAGACGCACCACCGTGTAGGAGAGTGTGATCACAAGTATAGTCAGAGATGGTGCAAGTGATGAAAGGTGTAGCTGTGTTCTTCTTCCTGGGAATGGGACGGTGTGTGATGGCGTGGGCAGTGGCCATGGTCAGAATGTGACGCTCAGATCTGCTCCTCCGTTTTCTCTTCTTGGGAAGAGGAGCAGATAATTGGGTCATGGCCTGCTGAAGTGGGGCTTGGATGATCTCATGAATAGTAGCCACCACTTCGGGTTCAGATAGCATTTTTTTGAATATTTGGACCTCCTCCATACAAGGGAGGAAGTCGGAATCAACATGTACATGAGGAATGCCCAGAGCAGTCTGTACATAGGCACCCTCGGGGTCAAAGGTGGGACTAAGTGTGAATGGATGTGTGGTCAAGGGCTCTGGCAAATGGACTCTCTCCTCACGGTATGAATCGACCAACGGTCTCTCGAACTCTTTTTGTGTTTTTACATTTTTCTCATTTTTTTGTATTTTTGGCGATTGCAAGCTCCCATGATCACCTACAAGTGAAGCCGTATTCTTGACGAAAGGAGCATTAATTTGATTCTTCCTCAAGAAAGCAAGATCATCATTCATCAAATCAATGCGCTTTGTCATCCGATTCAAAATATCACTCATAGAGATCGAGGGGGGTGACTCCATCAGGTCAGACTCGGGTGGATGTGAAAGTGGAGGTGGATAATATACGGGTGGAGGTGGAGGTGGGTAGAAGTCCGAGTCGTGATACTGTGGCTGAGGCGGATATGTACAAAAGTTAGAAAAAGTAGGAGGAGGATCCTCCTGATATGGACCGACTGGAGGGTACGAGGAATACGCAAAATCCGAATAAAAATCGCTCCAGGGATCCATCTTGAAACAAGAGAAAATGATCGGGAGAACACGACGGTCAAGTCAAGAGATGTGAGAAAAAGGTGCAATTGCGCGGAGTGATCGAGTATGCACACAAAACAATCACAAGCAAAAATGAATCAATCAAACCCTTAATTCACCTACTCAACTCGGTAGAGACCAAAAAATCGGTCTTTTTATCTTGTCTATTTTAGAGTTAGGTAAGAAGTCAAGAAGTTGCACAAACACTTAGGGGCTCAATGGGATTTGAGCACTAATCCTTAGAGTGTGCGCGAGCAAGTAAAAGCGAAGACAATGAGGGGATTACTCGCCCCAAGACAAATTTTTCTTTTCGATCTTTTTTAGGGTCAAGTAATATTAGCAATTCCAATTTTATTAATTATCACTTTTTTTGGATTTTTAATAAAAATGCACGATCCTAGCGGGTATTCAATTCCTTTATGCTCCTAGGTGATCAAAATCAGAGGGAGAGTCGGAAAAGAAATGCAAGTGGCAAATCAATGATGTATGCTAAAGAGAAATGCTCACCTTGCCTCCAGCACTCTACATGCAAGGATGCTCAGCAGAATTGAAACCTAATCTATATGCAAATGCAAAGCCGATGAAATCTCCCTAAGTTTCAGAAATTGCTATTAACGAGAAGAACCACAAATCGGTCACCGATCCTCAATCCGAAAAGTCCGCTCTAGACTCACCCCTCCTCTTCTCGACAAATCGAGTTCAGGAGTAGCGCTTGATGGGGTGGGCTCGCGGCACGTAGGCTCGAAGATGATGAGATGACTGTTTAAATTTGACTAAGTCCAAACGAGTCTATAGGTACATGCAAGATATATTAGGTATTTGGCCTTAATCTATCGCAAGAAATCCTAAAACTAGGGGCTCAATCACACAAAGTCTAGGAAAACTAAACCGGAAAACAAAATAAAAAAGGCGGTGAAAACCGTAAAAACCGCGGCGAGCCCCCAAGTGAACAAACACTTGGAAATTAGGCTCAAGAGTCCAAAGTTCAGGGGTACCTGTATTATTACACAATAGAGTCTCTCTCTCTCTCTCACTGAAATTACACAAATAAATATTGCACAAAAAATGCTCAAAAATGTGCTTGTCTTCTCAAATCCTCGAAGCCGCCTTTGACGCTAGGTCGGCAAGTTGACGCCAGCTTCACGTGGGTGCGTAGGCGCCTAGGGTAGAGCGCCTCCCTCGATCCGCGGTTCCTCGCACAAAGTCAACAAGAGAGGGTGATTAGACAAGTAAGACAATTATATGCTAAATTTGTTTAACCAAGAAAATTTCACGGGTCTTAAGTTCCACACAAGGCGGGAACTCAGTCGAAGTGTCGACCACGCAAAATCCCAACTAAAATCAACAATTAACCGACACTATAGATCAAGAAATAAGAAATAAATGTGAAGTTATAATTTATTTTTAACTCTACATAAATGGTGTATAGCAAGCAAGTACGCAGAGAGTTCGAACACATGGAGCAAACATGGTAGATCAAACAAATGTGTGAGTGAATGTGAGTGATGTCTACACTATGCAATGCAAATATTTTTGTGGGTTTTTAATTTTTAATTTTTTTATTTAATTTTTTAAATTTTGTATTTTGATTTTTAATTTTCTGATTTTAATAGTTTAATATTTTATATATTTTTCTTTTCTTTTTTCAATAGTGGAATATATAAACAAGGTAATAAAAGAGGTGCTACAATATTTATAAAAATATGAAAAAATAGCCAAAAATTCAGAAAGAAGATATTTTTGGTATTATTATGATTTTCTACTATTTTTATGATTTTTGGGTATTTAAAAAAAAGTTTTTGGTATTTTTAAATAGCAAAATGAAGAAAAACAAGGAATTAACTACTCGCTGAAGGTAAAATAGAACTTAAAAATCTCAAACAGCCACAAAATTTTCCAAACTAATTTTCAACTAAAGATAATAAAATATAGAACCTACAGGAACTGAGTTTGCAATTTTTGGAATTGTCTATAATTTTTTAGATTTTTTTGAAGTTTTTAGGTATTTTTGAATTTTTAAGGTTTTTCTTTTGAGATTTTTAGTGGTTTTTGGACTGACACTAGTAGATGACAAAACACACAAAATATGATTTTTTTGGAATTTTTCAAAACGTTTGTATAATTTTTATGGGTTTTCTAATGCAAATAGTGAAATAAATGCATGTTTTTGATTTTTAATAAATATGAAAATGCAAGAATTATGAAAAATAAAAATATGGCGAGATACTACACTGCAACAGGAACTTAATGTGATTTTTGGGGATTTTTTTAGGATTTTATAGATGCATGCAAAAAATACAAGAAGCAAAAAGAAAATACATGTTTGCAGGGGTATATGTGTAATTAGTCAGGAATCCAGGGGCCTACATGAAAATTCCACAAAAAGTTATAGCTGAAATATAAACTTCCTAGACTAATCACCAATAGCAAAAGTCGCGAGGGCCTACGCACAAATAGTCCAAACACATGTGCAGAGGCACGTGCACCTAGTAAGGGCTTTTTCGTAATATTCAAAAATCCAGGGATCCAAACACAAATTTCACAGAAAGTTAACACTGCAAGTGAATGTTTCAGCACTAAACTTTAATATGCAAAATCCCTTGGTGTTTCCTCGCAAAATGCCCAGACGCACGTGCCGAGCACGTGCGCCAGTCGAGGACAAAAAATGCACTATTACAAAATACGGGGGCAGTGTTGCAAATGTTAGAAAACCCAATCAACGATAGATGAAAGATTTAAGTCCTAATATTAAAGACAAAAAAATGGCAGGGTAATAAGAGCAAAATACCCAACCGATCTGATCGGATGGCGGATGGGGCTTAACTTAAGCCACGTGGCAAGCTCTCGCGCGCCGATACCCCTTCAATGCCAACGGCTGTGATTAGAAGATCTCAGCGTGATGGACGGTCGCTGGCGCTCGTGATCCAGCGGCTGCTGCTCGTCAGGAAGATCAGGAGACAATCGGACGGCGCTGGGTTGATCAGGAAGAACTCGCGAAGAACTCGAGCCTGACGAGATTGTATCGGCCAGAGCTCGATCCTCAGCACCGCCGGGAGCTCTCCGACAAGCGTGGCTGCAGCTTCTGCGCCGCTCCCAGGCGGATCAAATGTGGCCAAAGGCCATGGAATGGCCTCGGGCACTCGACGTTGCTCCGGCGAACCTGGGGGAGATGCTCTTGGTGGTCAATGAGGCTCAGATGCCTCCTTCAAGCCCTGCAAAAACAAGAGAAACGCGACAGAAATGTGCAGCAGGACTTGGCCCTTATTGGTGAAGGAGTGGCAGAGCGGAATGATGAAGGTGATCACCGGAGCCCAAGAGCTCCGGCGACGTGTTTGATGGCGAAACCTCGAGTGATTAATCGATGAAACGATTCAGTGAGTGCATGTAATGACACCTAAGACTATCAGCTACTAAACGTCAAAAAAATAAGCGAAATAACGACCTCGAGGGCTGGAGAGCCCAAGGGAGGACCTCGACGGCCAAGTGGCCGGAGGTGGCTTGGAACACACCAAGGAGCGCCTGAATCACACCTCAACGGGTCGGGGGTCAACCTGCTGTCACCAGGGACCCAACAGCGACAGCTCGGAGGTTTTTTGCCCTAGACGAAGGTGGTTCAAAGTGGACTGGAGGGGAATGGGGTATTTTTGAAAGATGGTGGAGTGGGCTCCTTAGTCGAGGCTTATTGGGAGATGCAACGACCCGAAGGTCGAAAAAACACTTGGGCGAGTATGCCCTATGGTAGGACTACAAAAGTCGTGAAGACTTCAACATCAAAGGATGAAAGACGTGATTTCCATAAATCGGAGAAAATGCCAAAAAATGCAACTCTGACAATGAAGTTGACCGCGGGTCAACTCTCCAGCCCCCCTGGTTGGTCCACGTGGACCAACCAAGAAAAAGCCTAAAAAATGCTTTAAAAAATCTTTTTAAAATAGTGAATGAATTAATTATTTTCTGGTTATCTAGTAAAAAGTATTTATTATATTATGAATTATTTTATTATGAATTTTATTTATTTATATAAGATTAATAATTATAAGTTTCCTTTTATACCCTTATAGGTATCTATATCTATATATTTAAGTATTTTATTTTTTATTTTATGTTTTTAATTTATTTATTTATGATTATTAATTTATATAGTTATAACATAATTTCATACACATAATTATATTTTTATTTTATTTTATTGATGTGTTTTGTATATTTAATAAAATAGAATTAGTAATTATACATGTATGTATATAGGTATTACACCTAGGTTTTGTATATACAAGTATTTATATTTTGAGTTTTCTTTGCATTTTTATTCTGATTTTAATGCACATAATTATTATACATATTATTTACAAAATTATAAAAATATAAAATTATAAAAATAATGAATAAAGAATAAATTGAATATTTTAATATGTACAAGTATACAATAGGGTCCCAAAACTCAACTTTCAAACCGTAGCTCCGCCAAATGCGAAACCACTGTCATTAAATAGCTTATTTTATTCTATATACAATTAAAGTAAGTTTGCTACATTTGGAGTTTTCAGTTGTGAGATACGAGTCTGGGAAGTTGGGATTCTGGATTTTTATTCAGACCATAACTTTTTGTCTGTACATTATTTTTGAGTGAAATCAATTTTGTATTTTTCTTTATTTGATTATCTACAATTTCATGAACAAAGTTTCTTTATTTGATGTATAAAAAGTAGAACCAAAAATAGGTCCCAAAATGAATAAAGAATGGATAAAATAAAAGGAATTTTATTGGTATTTTTGGCCCTTATCTCCCCCTACTTTATTCCTTGTCGACCTAGTCATCGAGATGCCTAGGTCTCAGGGTTTCGGGTCATAAAATTTTTACAATATTTTATTCTTTTTCTTTTCTTTTCTTTATTCTATAATTTTGGCATTAAAAACAGTATTTTATACTCTTTTTACACACATATGCATGAATGCTAAAATGCATGAATTAAGCCTATTCACACGCATTTACTAGAGTTTTTAAGGCCAAAATGATAGAATAAAGATGATGAAACGTAGATTCATCAATCATACATGTTCATTTACTGAACCGGAAGGCATGAGCTCACTCATGAGATATTGGGAAGAATCAAATTCTGTGCACGATCATCTCGCTTTGGAAGCTTGACTGAATTTATAGGTTTGATTTATACTTTTGGAAAGAATATGATCAAGACCTAGGTATGATATATGCTTTTGGAAAGTATATGATCGATACCAACTCCCAATGATCGAATGAGAAACTTACTGATAAAACCATGAAGTAGACAATGTAAAGTTGATCTAATACTTCGGTTTTATTCTGAGTCTTCTAGTATGCAGGATGTACATGTATTGGGAATACCTGAGGGTGATGTGATCATAAATGATTGTATAACCATGACGCTTCCATTCCTAGGGAGTGATGAAACGGGTCTGGATTTTAATGACTCCTCTCAGTAGAGAAGTGATCTGATCTTGGTCCAAATGTTGGACATTGATCTGAATGTGATTCAGATGCAATGAGAAGATTAGATTTGCGGTCTTGATTTAATCAAGCATCTATGGGAGGCCCGCGATTTGGATTTGAGATATGATCTCAATATCCAAGTCACTATACGTGGAATAATACAATCGCCCCGTCCTTATCTCCAAGTATCCACGAAGAAAGTGCATTATCCTTGAAAGAGTTCAGGATACTTTCATTGTTGATATGTGTATCCGAGCATTGAGAAAATTGATAATTAAATGTGATTTAATTATCATGAATAATATGAATTTGATTCATATTATAGGGAGTTATCTGAGATAATTAAAGTGCTTTAATTATCAAATATGTGGATAATGTGAATGCGATTCATATTATTTGGGCACATGAGAATAGAGATCCTAGATGAATGTGACTCAATTATCATGGATATG
Source organism: Ottelia alismoides (assembly GCA_037367405.1). NCBI lineage: Eukaryota > Viridiplantae > Streptophyta > Magnoliopsida > Alismatales > Hydrocharitaceae > Ottelia > Ottelia alismoides. The sequence continues at coordinate 227,386 of JAZKJV010005662.1, read as the reverse complement.
AATAATGTTGATAGCAATATCCATATTAGTCATATATATTATAAATGTGATTTATAATATATAAGAGAGAGCTATTTGTAATTTACATTTGTTATTAAATGTTGATATGAATTGAATTCACATTGGACAATTAATTGAAAATGTAATTCACATTTTATTTTGGTTGTAAATGTGATTCACAATTTTCCAATGGCAAAATTGTAATATTCACAAAATAGTTAAGAATTATTTTTGTAGAATAATTTACAACAAGTGTTGTTGTAAATCTTGGAGATTTCCATGGAATAATGTAATCTCATGAGATCTCATGAGATTGCATGAGATTTCCACCAAATACAATATTATAGAAGGAGGTAATCTTCATTCCATATTCTCCATGCTTCATTGATTTAATTTGGGATTAAATCATATTGATTTGATCAATATATATTTAATCTAAATTAAATTAATTATTATTGATTTTTACCAATAAAATCTTAACCATTAAAAGAAACACAAATCAATGTCAGCCGTTGGATTTGTGTTGCCCATGGATTGAGATCCATGGATCCCAAAATATTATAAATAGAAGGGCACCCCCTCTGCTCTTCTTTACACAATGAGAACATAAGTCTCTCTCTCTCTACATGCCCTCTCTTCCTCTTTCTCTTGTGCCATCCACCATGGATGCCCTAGAGAGGTTCTTCATCGCTGCAGCATCGTCGTTATGTTGTCCAATCGTTTGCTCGTGGATCTCTGTCTCCCTCGGTGCGCCTCGCTCGTGAAGAAGACGTAGGGTCTCGTGTGTCGAGATCAGGAGACCCGCCGCTTGGATCATCAACATGGATTGTGAGAAGCACGTGTTTCATCAACACGCTCGCAAGCATCTCCTCTGTCGGATTGGACTTGAGACATGAGGTCTCTTCATTTAGAGACTCGATCGCAACCACGCTTCAAGAGGTAATCCTATTACTTGTTTATGATTTAGATGAAATGATCCGAGAAGTGTTCTTTAATCATATAGTTTCGTCACATGAAAAATTTTAATTTCCACTGCTTAGAGCAACTAGTACGACTAGTCGCTCCCGATCACATACGATGCGATCCTCACGCTTCCGTGATGTGCTTAAGGATCTAACCATATCCTTCAAGTGGTATTAAAGACAGGTTGAATGTTTCGGATACGATCCATAAACCTAAGCCGACTTGGGTTCGTTAGGATTGCGAAAGTTTTATCGCATTTCATTATCACATCTCTTTTTTATGATTATTTTCGGACATGTTTAATTGTTTAAACGCGAAAATAATAATTAATTTTTGTTTCCCATTAAATAAGGAAAACGTAGGATCTGAGGTTACATGATTTGGATTCCGTATGCTCGAGATATGATCATTTTAGTGAACATGTATCCACTATTTCGGGGACTGCGGATCATGACGTAATTAAGATGTTAATTGCGGATTTGAAACACCTTGAAATACATGTAAATAACTTAACTTATGTTGTAAATCAAATTAGCAAACTTTAGGAACTTATTTTGCTTAATTTAGATTTAAATTGATTGAGATATGGTATTTTTAGTAAGTGAGGGTCACTGCTGAAAATACTTTCCTAATCAAGAACCTAGTGATTGTTATTTAATCAATTAGTGAAATTAAATTATTTAATTTCCTGGAATAATTGTGAATAAATATTTGTGAAATATTTGATGATAATTATTTTCTTAAATGACATTGCCTTAACCAATATTTGATTAGATGTGATCTAGATCACTAATTGGTTACATGATCTACATTCCAACAAACATGTTGCTTGAATAGGATTTGGGATTTGTTTAGCAAATCTCATTATAATGCTAATCAAAATGGTTTCGATTATTATTATATGGTATAATTTCGGTTGAGAAACCGATGATCATCTCAAGTACAAAGTGATCTATTTTGCATTATCCTTTCCCGAGGTGGATATGGTGTCTAGTCGGGGAGCGTTGGGGTAGCAGGTTGCATCGTGTGCGATCTGTCTTACTCCCGTTGGTACTGGCCATGACAGCGGGTAGGGTTAGTATAATGCTTAAAAAATCATGATGTATTTCTAATTATTAAATTTTAAATAATACATATTTGAGATAATACCATAATTCAAGTAACAATAAAGATTATTTGTTGGATATTAATTGGATCATTAATTTAATATGATTAGATTAATTGGAATCCAATTAAAATTAAGACACTCTATTATAAATAGATGTGTCATTTTCCTTGGAAGAATTAATCGTAAGAATACGATTCATAATGATTAATTAGAATTTGAATATGATATGGAGGATCACATAAGTGACATCCATGGTCTCCCGTCAAGGCGAAGGGTTCCGTCGCCAGATATTGTATGTAGGAGACACTTGTCCGAAGTGATAGATCCTGCATTCAATCCATTTGGATCGGGCTCTTCGCTTCTCGAAAGAGTAAGGACGTATGCGTAGTGACCCCAATATCGGGTCCTCATATTATTAGCGCGATATTGGATTACGTATAGCGAGTTGTATTCCTATTGACGGTTGGTTCAATTAATGACGAGTCAACATCGCCTTAGGGTGGTGGGCCCATGTGTTAAAGACTGAATTGGGAGATGCAAGTTAGACTTGCAAGGTGGAATGTATTCCCGCTTCTTTTTATCCGAGTTACAGGTTCTCATATTATTGGGATGTAACAAAGATAAGGAAGGAGATCCCAGATCTTGCTTGAGATATAATGGTAAGTATATCTCTTACATTGAAAGCGATTAAGGGAATGAACTTTCAGTGTTGACAAGGCAAGACAACTTTAATATAAAAATTCTAAATCCAAGTAAAATATGTATATAAATATATAAATATATACACTTATGCAAATTTCTTATTTCAGATAATCCTTCATTAAACCCACTCAATGTTATACTCAATAATAACTAGTAAAATATCATGGATTGGACTCATGATCTAGATATTGTACTTGCAGTTGGACACATAATGTATGTGGTTGCAATGTGCAAGTTTCCTCATAATATTGAGGAATGACAATTAAATAGACAATAGATCTACAACCCTAAGGTTTGTATATCTCTATAGTCTTGATATCATCAAATGTACTTTGGAAGTGACATGTCGATGATGATCATAATTGTCAATTAATCCTTATAAAAATCTAAGAAGATATACATATGTGCTCTTGACATTTATCATGAATGACATGGTTCACTACATCATGCAGAATGGTAGCTCAATAAGAGATGATGTATTCAAAGTGTTTGAATACCTACCTGAACCAATGTTTTAAGAGTCTACATGGATGTAGACATGATGAGTGTCATTATTCTACTGTCTATACTCTAGTTATTCATGAAGCTTCATAATATTCATAATGTATGAAATTAATGAAGCATGTATAAATGTCAAAATGCTCTTACATTGAATTCTTTTGAATTTAACATAAGAGATCCTTAGTATTAAGCAATGGTTGTTTATAGATAAAGGGAGCGTTGTGGAAGCACGGGTCAGACCCAAGATGAGAATGATAGTAAAAGAGTCGTACTTCTATGATTTCCATATGACATCCTAAGAGTTGGATAAATACCAATACTACAATAAGTTGGTGTGTTGATAGTATGACTATCAAGTCTGTCTAGAATCCTGAGAGAAGGACTCGACTAGAGCATCAGAATAATCTACATAAATCATTGATATTGACTTGCTAATTGAATAAGATAAAGTTTATAATTGTATCTCAATCTTCTAACAACACTTGCAATGGGTTGCATATGTTTTAGAAGACTGCAAAATTTCATCTTAAGGTTTATAGTTATCCACATGGATATTGATGCAATTGTTGCAACAATCTTTGTTGGATTGATAGACTTCTAAATTTCAGTGGTAGAGCCTTAGTCTTAGAGAATGTCTCTATGACCTAGATATTAGAATACACTCATTGTTTGTTTCTAAATGTTGGAAATAAACATGAATTCTGAGATAGAATTATTATAAATAGTTATGATGGATATATTTCAGATAGTAATCTAACATCTAGTGGACTCCACAAAATTAGAAAATTAATGAGTGGTTCATTGATTTCTAAAACTGAAAATTAAACCTTTAAAAGATCAATAGGAGGATGAAGATCAATTGACAATGATCTGGATTAAGTTTTGGACATATGTCTGTTGATGAGATCAATGGATTAGTAAGATATGAAACTTTAGAATGTCTAAAATTTCAAATCTTACATACATGTGAATATTATATTCAAAGAAAAATGTCCAATACACCCTTCTCTGGAAATGGTGTTAGATGTCGAGGTATTCAAGATCTCATGCATATTGATGTATGTGGATCATCTATATCATAATAAACATTATGGATATGCGATATCTATTGATGATTATGTATGATATGAGATTTCTTAACTCCACCTATGAAACCTTTGAAATTTTCAAAGATTTCACAATTTGGTTTAGAACCAAAGTTTGAAGAAAGATGAAATGAATTTGATCTAACCTAGGTAGCTTGTACCTATTAGATAAAATTCAAAGAATACCTTATGAAGATATGAATATCATTTCTATCTCACTCCTCCTGATAAACCTAAACTCAATAGAGTGGTAGGGAGATACAATTGAATCATGTGTGACATGATTTTATCAATGATGAATTTTATCATAATTTCCTCTTAGTTTCCTGGTATATATGTAGTAGAGACTACATTATATATCCTTAATAAGATTCCATGCAAGTAAAATGGAATCGAGCATTAGAGAGTGCTACGTCATTACGAAAATAAAAGATGGTATTAGATACCTACTTTATGACCTTGAGATTCTTAAAAGATCTCATTTCTGAGAATGTGATTCTTAGAAAATTACTCTCTTGAGAATCAAGATGAAAATGACGTAAAGGAACTCATTTAATCTTGAGAAGATAATGAGGCTCCTGAAATCAGGAACTAAAAGGACGAATCAGGAAAGAGACCAAAGATGGGGTCGCGAGATCAAGGAGGTGATAGCCGGAATAAGAATGGGGTGATTTGATGGGTGTTCGCCGGTAGGGAAGGCAGTGGGAGACGAGCGAGGCAGTGCATATGGAAGATGGTAGTTGATCGGAAAGGGGCGACACGATTGATCTGAGATCAAGAGAGGCCATGAAATTAATGTGAGTACGAAGAATAGTAGCCATACGATCGACCGAGATAGGACGGCTAGATGGGAACCACGTGACAAAGTTTTATTTTTTTATTTTTTTTAAAATAAACAAAAAATAAATGCTAAAAATTAAATTCTAAAAACAAGTCTTCTGTGAAAGTGTAAGTTTCATGCAAAATGTTTTTTTTTCAATATTTTTTTGATGCAATTTTTTTGCAAAAAATAGTAAGAAGTTAATTTTCAAAACTTTGGTTGTACACATAATTGGACACATGCAATGTTAGTTCCAAAACTCTTTTTCTTTTCTTTTTTATGTTTTTTTATGTAAGTTACCCACCTCGTAGATAAAATATAGGCTTACGCAAATGTATGATCTATGGGTAAAATATATACTGAGTATATACATACTCCCTATACTTAGGGAGCGCTATGTCCTCATAGCACAAGAAGTGTAGAGAATGCACAGCTCGGGCTAAGCGTAAGAGAGTGAAAAAGAAAGATAGAAGTTGGCCTGCCCCACTATACTTAGATTGTGGACAATCTAAGTATAGAAGAAGGGAGAAAATGAGGCAGACAAGGAGAAGTGAATGAGGAGAGTGGTATATACAGATGACATCGTCGCCCTCCCCTATACTTAGGCATTGGCCTAAGTAGAGGAAGAAGAAGTACAAGGGAATCGATTGGGTTGTGAGGGAAGGTTGCTAGTGATCAAGGAGGTTTTCAACAGATCTTTTTGTGAGCCTGTGGCGGGAGGTCATAATGATTGATAGGAAGAATATGTATCCGATGATTCCCTACCATTGTCAGATTTATCCTCAATAGAATAATATTGGAAGGCAAATTGATGGGAAGAAGATGAAGCAAATGAAGCAGATGATTCCCAAACATCGTTGGAGTTATCCTCAGAAGAATAGTATTGGAAGGTGGAGGCACTCCAAGTATTCTTGTTATTAAGCTATTTTCTCAAAATGTGCTCAGTCCTGTGGTCAATTGACTTGCCCTCGGATGATGAATATTCTAAAGTATAAGTCTCAATTCAGTCGTATGAAATTATTCATGTAAATTTAATGGGACTAAGGGGGTCAGCTTTGGAGGAATAGTGGTGAGGAGTAGGAGTCATCCAACGAGGGTTGATATTTTGCTTCTCACTTAGATAAGGCCTCAGGGCTTCCGAACTGAGCTCACTCATAACGATCACCTTTTCTGGACCTGATGAGAAATCCTCAAAAGATTACTTTTCTGGTTTTGGCGATTTAGTCCTTGTTGTTTGTGAAGTGCAGGTCCTCGGAATTGAGTGCTGACCATCATTTGTCATTAGATGAATAATCATTGTAATATTCCTCCCTGGTCAACGAGCATCCCGCATATGTGTTCTCAGTTGTCTTGGCATTGGTGCGTTCCTATGTCGGATCATCAAAGGGTCAAGGTGTTCAAACAAGATCTCGTCCGACTCAGGGTTAGCCTATGATTGTGTGTCCTCCTCTTGATCACCATATAGATGGTTAAACTCTTGTATCAAGTATTCCTCATTAGGATTTGTCATGGTAGTAGCCGAGGTGCAAGCAACGAGGAATGGGAGGATGGAGGAAATTTTTGATCCAACGATCGGCTCAGTAGTCGTTATCTCAAGTGTAGCAGCGGGGTAGGTGATGAATGCAAAATTCACCTCTTTAAAAATGAGGAATTGTAGTATAGGAGGCGAAAATCGGTCTATCAAAATACCATAATCTTTGAATGTTGTGGAGTATTTTTACTTGGCAAATGTACCAAGGTCGAACACATGGAACGGAGATTTGTAGTTGCACGGTTTTAAATTAAATTAAATAATTAATTAATGTTGATTAATTGATGTGTTGCTTAAATATACAATGCAATGCAATGCAATGCAATGATGAAGGGTACAATATGGAGAAAGTTAAACAACGAGAATGAAGCACCGGATCTGTGATTTAGTGATATTTAATCCAAATAAGATTAATAAATAATTCCTCAAAATATATCACATATCAAAAAGAAATTCAAAATGTAATCTATCCAATCAAATCCAAGTTGCAAGGAGGGTATTGAATTATCCCGTCAGGACTCCTTGTAATTCGCTGTTTAAAAGCACAATTTAAGCAAAGAAGTGATAAGGAAATTAATTAACTTCTTCCTCGATCTAGCCTCCTGCACAGATTAATTTATTGGGAATAAATCACAAAGATATCGAGAGGTTGATCAAATTAAAATCCTCAATAGAACTCCTGTAAAAGAAATCATCCATCTTTACAAGGTAATTGTGGCACAGATATGTCGAACTAAGCCTGCATATGCCAACAGATGTACTCAATAATAATGATCAATACAAAGCCTCAAATCTATCCCGAAATTATGCTAAGTTGTAGAGCATGAAAATAGCTTCAAAATGACATATTATATGCTCAAAACGGAGTTCGTATGAAAAAGATATGCCAAAATGAAATTACAGGGACTAAAATGTAAATAAAATAAAGTTTTTCTTGCAAAGAGGTCCCTAGGAGGACTAATCTGTAATTAATAAAAGTTTGAGGGGCCCCTCTGTAATTTATCCACGGCAGGGGTATTTTTGCAATTTTAGAAACCCTTCGGTGGGCACGGCTGAGGCTCGGGCGTCCGAGCCTGAGGTTCGCATGCCTAACCTCAGGTGCGGACGACGAAGTAGAGGCTCGGGTGGCCGAGCCTATGGTTCAGGGGTTCCGAACCTCGGGCTTGGAGGAAGGCGTGGGGTGGCATGTGGCTGCTCTGGAGCCGTTGGATTTGGGGCTTCCACCCGATCCAACGGTGGTCGGAGGCTAGGGCACGGAGGGCGGCGCGGTTCGGCCGAGGAGCGGAGGGTGAGGCGGAGGTGGCGATGGCGAGGCTGCCCAGCGGAGGCTCTGGGATGAAGTTCGAGGCCACGACGGCGACGAGGCCTCGGCCGGTCGACACACGACCGACGGAGGCCTGAGGAAGGTGGTGGCGATGCGCGGAAGGCGCGGTGGAGAGCTGGCGGAGCCGGTGAGGCGCGAGGCGGTGGAGGGCTCTCTTGCGGAGGCGGCGCTCGAGGTGCGAGCTGGGGATGCTCTCTGCGGTGGAGCTCAGGTAGAGCGGAGGCGTGCAGGCTGAGGCGATCGTGGTTCCTGCAAGTGGTTAGCCAAAAACACACGGGGAGGGGGACTGGGGCGGGGAGGGGATGTGCGCGGCGATGGGAGAGGGATCCCGGCCTGTGCAAGGCCGACGATAGACATGGAGGAGGTGAAGGTCTTGGTGGAGTACCTGGTGGTTGGTGGAGCTTCGAGCTCCAGTGATAGCCTCGAAGTGGCCGTAAAGCCACGAAGCTCAGGCAGCGAGCTGGGGCTTGCTGTAGCACAAAGATCCTTCGTGGATCACGCAAAGGGGTCGTTGCCATTACCTACCGCTGTTACCAGTAGGGCTCGAAGCTTGGGAAGATGATGGCGGATGGTCGGAGCTGCTGGCGAGGAGGCGTTCTTATAGGCACGAGGGAGAGCAGCTTTGTAACGCCCAGAGGTGGTGGGGGCGTTACAAGGAGGAGGTCGGCGACGGCTATGGAGAAGAAGGAGGAGTTTTGTATTTTTTGGTGGTTTTAGAGAGGATAAAAATTATAGGAAAATACGATAAAATACAAGAAAATTAATTACACACTAATCTCATTTTTTGGATTTTTAATAAAGAAAATAGGAAAATAAAATAGAAGTCAGAAACACACAACTTTTGTACAGACCGACAACGGACACTTGGACTCGGTCAGTTTCTTTGATTTCAGTTTTGATCTAGATTTGGATTTTTGCGTCGCTTAATAAAACTTTCATCAAAGAACAGAAATGAAGAAGAAATAAAATTAAAAGGGTTAATTATGTACATAAAAACTGAGGTCAAAAATAGCAAAAAGTCAAACTGCGCAAAAGAGGCCCAAAACCCAACTTTCACAAATGAGCTTTGAATTTTACGAAATTGATCTTGTTTTGAAGGTAATTGAAAATGGAGTACTTTAAAAGTGAGTAGACCAAAATCGGACACTGTATGAGGGAGATATGCTCGTTTTAGTCCGTCAGATGTGAAATTAGACTTTGGGATAATTTGACATTTGTTGGAGTTAGTAATTTTTTTGTATTTTTTATTTAATAAGGTTAGTAATATCTATACAATGGAGGTGGTTAGCAGCTTTTTAGGCTAATTTACACTTGGGATTTTTAATGCAATTTATGGATGATGAAATGCAAATATTATTCACATGTGTATGAATGTTAATAATGCTCTATTAATAAATAATTACAAGTGAATGATGGGGAATATAGCCTAAATGACCAATTTTAGCATGATGAATACGGGATTCATCATACCCCTATACTTAGACCATGCTCGTCCCCGAGCATGAATGAATGACTTAGTCGATTACATTCCTGACTGTGCATGTGAATTTTCAAGACTCAATTCATAGAAGACCCTTAATATGAGTGATCCTAAAATTCTGGGCTGAACATGCTCTAATCAAAAGGAACTCAACTTCTCTAATTTTCAGACTCTTTGTTTGTACATATAGTATAAGGATATAATTCTTAGTGTACTGCATTCATGAGAGTCAATTCGAGACATCACCCAAAGTTCCAATCCAAGAGAATCTCCTCTAGACCTAATCCTCAACACTAGGGAATAAGTCTATTCTTGCTTCAGTCAACCGTCTCATTAGTTTGTCAGACTTGAAAGTGTATATAGACGGCCAGATGATGGAGGGCATAGGATTGTGTCTAATTTTCTCTCCCTCACATTGGAACAAGGGGTCTCTCGAGTGCCTTTTTACTCAACACAAGTATATTTTTGTTTTGTTGATCAATGTGTCCGTCAAGAGAATTTGGAGTCGTCTGCACTTGTTTTTCTGAGAGTACACCGGCGTGTGTCTCTTTTGAGTATCTAAGATACCTTCGACACCTAGACTTGTAGCATTTACGATGCAGAGCCCTTTTTTTGGTGTCAGCCCGACTCCTTGGTCCTAATTAGCGCTTGGTCCAAGTGGACACTTTGAAAATGTTTGGGAGCGCTCGCCATTGGTGGAAGCTCATTTAGAATTTGACTTGGATAATAGAGCTTTTCTTTGACATTTCATTGCTTTTCTGTTGTTGGCTAGCTCCACTGCTTTTACCAAAAGTTGGCGCACACTGATCAACAAATTTCATTAAGTTTCATCACACCCTGGCACTTAGGTCAATATCAAAAAGATAGCATATGAATCTTGTTCACATACTGGCGAGGGTTTTGCTGACACTCAGGTTTTCTGCAGCCTTCATTAACTTTATCCCATCCTCGAATATCATCAGATCGGGTCTAAACTCAAATCTCTAGTCCTAGTTCCTCAAGTGATATCTCAACTCATCTCATCAATCATGCAATTTTGGAAGTGATTTGTGCTGATCATATTCTTTGAAGGTAGAGATGAAGAGTGCAATATAGCGCTCAAATCTTTCAAACTAGGGAAATGTGGATTATTAAGTTCAAAATCCCTAATGACTAAGGCAGGCTAACTCAGACTCTCAAGATCTTAGAAATCAAGTGTCCTAAAAAATCCTCAAGCCTTGAGTGATAGTAAATGTATCAGGAATATATCAACCAAGGAATGCATGAAATGCTTGATGAAATGCAAGATCATGATTGAATTATATATATATATATATGCGAAAAGGGTTTTTTTTGTTTTTTTATTTTTTTAAAAACAAGTATTATACACACTACTTGTACCCATCCCCGATGTTAGATAAAAATGATTATAGTACGAGCTATGGATAGAGTAGATAAAATATATACAAACACCCCCCATACTTAGCTTGTGCTATGTCCTCATGGCACAAAGTGAAATGTTGACATAGCTCGTACTCAGTATAGATGGGCTAAAAAGAAGAGAAGTGATGTATAAACAATGGTATCGGTCCCCTAAGTATCGGGGGATCGAGAGCGGGTAGATGGATATACAAAAGAGTGTAGGTTCCAGAGAGGCGGTTTATCTGGGCAGATCAAAGTCTATGCCCTGAGTGAAGGAGATCTGTTCAACTTGGACTAATTGCTCGTTGGATTCCACAAAATGTTTAAGCAGCTGACTATTGACTATAGATGTTTGTGTGCAATCAGTGGTCTCTAAGATCTCAACACTCCCATTATTGTGTACCTCTCTTACAATGAAGGGTCCCGTCCATTTTGATTTCAATTTACCTTGGAATATTTTCAATTTTGCATTAAATAGCCAAGCTTTCTGCCCTGGGACAAAGATGTTTGTTCGAATGTTCTTGTCATGCCATCTCTTTACTTTGTCCTTGTAAGTGGTGCTGTTTTCATAAGCATGATTTTGGATTTCAGACAGCTCATTTAAATCCATCTCTCGATTCGTCTTTCCTTGGTGACAATTCCAATTAATCTTTTTGATTTCCCATTCTGATTTATGTATGAGTTCCGCGGGCAAATGGCATGGTTTTCCACATACCATTCTAAACGGGGAGGTGCCCAATGGGGTCTTATAAGGTGTCCGGTAAGCCCATAGAACTTGGTCCAGGAGTTGGGACCAGTTCTTCCTGTCAGGGCAGACCAGCTTCTGTAAAATTCCTTTAACCTCCCTGTTTGACACCTCGGCCATGCCATTGGATTGTGTATGGTAAGGAGTAGCGACACGGTGCTCGACGCCGTATTCCTTAGTCAACTTCTTCACCTCCCGGTTGACAAAGTGGCTTCCCCCATCAGATATTAAAACTTCTGGAATTCCAAACCTCGAAATAATATGATCTTTCAAAAACTTGCAAACAGTTTTGCTATCTGCAACTCGAGTAGGGATAGCCTCCACCCATCTAGATAAATAATCAACCGCGAGAAGAATATATTCAAATCCTTGGCTATTAGGGAATGGGCCCGTAAAATCAATGCCCTATGCGTCAAATACATCACAGATGATCACTGGTTGCATAGGCATGGCATCTTTGGAACCAATGGTTCCTCCCATTCTCTGACAGATCAGGCACGACCTGACAAAATTATAATCATCTTAAACAAGGTCGGCCAGTAAAATCCACATTGCAATATCTTCTCAGCGGCCCTCTTCCCAGAGTGATGTCCTCCTGCCTCCAAGGTGTGGCAAAGTTGAGGATACTTTGGTATTCCTCTTGAGGAATACATCTTCTCCATATGCAATCCTATCCTTCAAAGAAAAGGAATGGATCTTCCCAATGATAGTGTCTCGCTTCAAATATGAGTCGATCGATTTTGTTTCTGGGCCAACCTTGAGGAACTTCCTTGGTGACAAGATAATTCACTATGTGTGCATACCAAGGGAGTGAGTCAATGGCAGAAATTGACTCATCTGAGAAGGTTTCACGGATGGATTCAGATTCCGGAATATTGTTATGTTCGATCCGTGCTAAATGATCAGCCACGACATTCTTAATGCCAGGTTTGTCCTTAATCTCCAAATCAAATTCCTGAAGCAATAGTATCCACCTCAATAGTCGTGCTTTTACATCCTTTTTGGTCCTTAAGTATTTAATGGCTGAATGGTCTGTGTAAACTGTCACCTTAGATCCTAGAAGTATTGATCGAAATTTTTCCAAGGTAAAAACCACATCAAGCATTTCCTTTTCGGTCACAGTGTAATTTTTCCGTGCAGGGTCTAAAACTTTGCTTGCGTAGTGAATAGCATACGGGATTCCATCTTTTCGTTGTCCCAATACAACCCCCACAACAAAATCAGATGCGTCTGTCATGATCTCGAAGGGAAGAGACTAGTCGGGGGCTTGTAGGACGGGAGTCTCAATGATCCTTCGCTTGAGTAATTCGAAGGCTTCTAGACACTTATGATCAACCATGAATTCAGTGTCTTTCTCGAGAAGGTCAGTTAGCGGTCGGGCAATTTTTGAAAAATCTTTGATAAATCTCCTGTAAAATCCGACATGCCCTAGAAAAGACCATACTTGTTTCACATTTGTAGGTGGCTCAAGCTTTTTAATCACATCCACTTTGGCAGGTTCGACCTCCATTCCCTTCTTGGAGATGACATGCCCCAATACAATGCCCTCTTTCACCATGAAATGGCTTTTTTCCCAAGAGAGCACCAGATTCACTTCCCTACACTTTTGGAGGACTCGATCCAGGTGCGCTAGACAATCATCGAATGAATCACCATGGACCGAGAAGTCATCCATGAAGACCTCCAGGAAATCCCCAACCATGTTGGCAAATGAATGCGTATGTGCCGAAAGGACATGTAAAAGTAGTTTTTTCCTGGTCCTCGGGGGTGATGGCCACCTGATTGTAGCCCGAGTACCCGTCTAAGAAACAGAAGTATTCTCTCCCTGCCAATCTCTCCAAGATTTGATCAATAAAAGGCAGCGGAAAGTGATCCTTCTTTGTTGCGGCATTCAGGCGCCTGTAATCCACACAGACACGCCACGACGTGGGTACCCGTGTCGCGATCTCTTCTCCCTCCTCATTGGTGATAATATGAAGTCCCGACTTTTTCGGGACTACATGCAAATGTGACACCCATTTGGAGTCGGAGATGGGATATATGAACCCAGCTTTACACCATTTTTCGATCTCAGTCTTAACCACATCCCGTAAGTTTGGATTCAATCTACGTTGGTATTCACGGGAGGGTTTAGCATTATCTTCCAAGTAAATATGGTGTGAGCACAGGGCTGGGCTTATCCCTGGGAGATCAGACAATCTCCAGCCTATAGCCTTGCGATTTTTCTCCAAAACATTAAGCAGACGGATTTCCTGCTTTTCGGTCAGATGTGAACTGATAATGATCGGAAATTGTCCCTTTTCTCCTGCAAGGAAGGCATACTTAAGTGTAGGGGGCAAAGGTTTGAGTTCAGGAAGGTCAATGATGTTGCTCGAATCTGGTCCCCTCAGTGATGCTTCTTGTTGTGATGTGGATGCTTGCAGTGTATCCATATTGGCCACCATTGTGGTTATTTCTGGGATCGGACCGCTAATGATGGAATGTGGTGTGGCAAGCGCCACGTACGATTTGTGTACCTTACTCAAGGACTATTCATAAGGGGAATGGACTGACAGGTCCAAAGGGGCCTCTGAGTCTCCTAGAGTATAGGTAGATGCATGAATGAGATGGCAGACTAAATCATCAACAATTTCCTCTCCAGATGAGGTTGATTCTATCATACGGTTGGGTTTTGTCTCCAGGGCCCAACTGTTGCTTCTGGAATTTCAGTCTCGATTTCTGATTTTTCAGACTCGATGCTCGACTCAGTGTCAGGTCTTCGGAACTTAGTTTGCTGCATTTTAAGTTCAACTTTTCCAAACTGGATTCTCCCGGATGTGTAATCAAATATAGCTCCTGCGGTCCTAAGGAAGGGTCGCCCTAGTATCATCTGGGAATCTTTTCAATTTGTAGGGACATCCATGTCAAGAATTGTAAAATCCACTGGGTAGTTTTGTCCCTTTATGTTGATGACAACGTTTCGAATCTCGCCCCTAGGTCGCTTAGTTGATGTGTCTGTGAATTGAAGTACGGCTGCAGATTGCTTAAGAGGACCTAGATTTAGATGCTCATATAGGGTTGTGGGCATGAGATTGATGGACGATCCATTGTCTAATAATGTTCTTGCAAACTTGATTTCTTTGATGTGGCTAGTGACAAAGTGAGCACCCATGTCTCTTTTCTTCCTTGGCAGCTCATTTTTTATAAGACGAGATGTAGCTACTGAGAGTATGTGTTTCTTTGTTCGGCTAGGAGTCTTTTTGCTGGCCCTTGTTGGTGTGCATCTTACCTTAAGGTATTTTCAAAAAGCCGAGTCTCTTTCTATCATCTCGTCTAAGGACAGAGTGACCTTAATATTTTCCTTACAGATGCGGGCCATCTCTTCATCATTTTTTTGATTTTTTATGTTTTTCTTCTTTCCTGCAATAAGAGCACGGGGGAAAGGGATGGATTTCTTGTGATCAACAACATCACTTTTATTGAATGAAAAATTTCTTACAGGACTCGGACTCGGACTAAAAATAGGGAAATTTGTGGTCAGATGTGGCTGGTGTCTAGGTGGCATTTCTCTATCTGAGTCAGACTCGGACTCTTCATTATATCTGGGTGGTGTGGGTGGGACTTGTTCTTTATCCTCCTGTCTTCCTTTGTCAATTTCCCCAGGGTTGTGTGAATTGGTGGACACTGGGGCTATGTCTTCGTGTTCCTTTGCTTGGTCAGGCATGGTTACGGTCCTTCCGCTCCTAAGAGAGATATGATAAGAGTTATTATTTGAGAAGGGCTCAAGTTCAGGTACGACATAGTCAGAGATTAATACCTGATTGTGTCCAAGGCTATTTGGGTTAGCCTTGACTTGGGCTGGAATCACGGTCTGGGGAGCAGTCACCTCATCTCTCCAACGAGAGAGTCGATTTATGTCGACTCTCATATCATGAAGCTCATCCAGCACTCGCTGGAGTTCTGGAGATATAGCAGAAGAGGAGGACCCTTGGCCCTGCCTGGCCTGAGGTCGTTGATACTGGCCTTGTTGGCTTTGGCGTTGGTTCTGCTGTGGCTGAGGTTGCAGGTTCTGATAACCCGTGCGATATTGCTGCCTCTGCTGCGGTTGAGGCTGGTAGGTGGGGTGGGCTTGCGGTGGACGAGGTTTTGGAGTAGAGTTTTGGTCTGAGCGATTGACCGGTTCCAAATTATACCAGACTCCGTTTATCTCCATGATCTGTGGAGGTTCCTCAAAATTAGTCTGAGCGGAGGTTTCATTAATTTGTTGGGACAAGACTTGGTCTCCATCCCAATGGCTATGTTGTCCTACCCCTTGACCTTGAATGTAGTGTATTTGGTGTATGAGTGCGGGGGGTGCAGTCAGGGCTGGTATCTTTGATACCCTGTCAGCCAATTCCTCCATTTGTTTAGGCAATTTAGCCAATTTCTCCATATCAGATGATTTATGGAGCTCATCCACCTTCTTATAAATCTGCTCAACCATAGTTAGCTTATCAGCTATTATTCCCATGTTAGCGCTGTGATCGGTCGTCAGATGATTCACCGTCTTTTTGGAGCCAGCATATAAGCCCGGCTGGTGGTTTGTGCACGATTGGATTCAGCAAGTCTCTCAAACACCTTGTAGACGGTGTCCTCATGGCGTCCCATGTAGCTTCCTCCGCAGGATGCACTAACCAACCCTTAAGTCTCAGGGTTGAGCTCGCTGACAAGACTTTGGACCAGCATCATTTTTCTTATCCTGTGTCCTGGGCATTTCTGTACTAAGTCTGTGAATCTCTCCCAGGTTTCAAGAAATGGTTCGCTCGGGTGTTGGGTAAAACTTGTGAGTTTGATCCTCATCTGATTAATTCTACTCACTGGGTAGAATTTCTTTAAGAATAAAGTCTTGAATGCAGCCCAAATAGTAACTATTTCCCCTAGATTTTTCAGCCAGTAAGCCGCCTTATCAGTCAAGGCGAAGGGGATAGCTCTCAACCTTATGTAGTCCTGGCTAACCCAAGGGTGACAGAGGTTAGCACAGACTAACTCGAAACCGCGGAGGAAGATACATGGTTCTTCGTGATTATTTCCTCCGAACTTTGGCAACAGTGCAAGGAAATGCGGTTTGTGTTCGAACGCATCCTCAGGGGGGACATGTCTCAACCAATTATAGTCTTCATCTAATTCCGGGAGATACATATCTTCCATAGCAGCCTCGCCTTGTTGTATTATTGCCAACTGTGTCCTAAGTAGTTCATTGGTTTGTTCAGCAGCTGTTATCCTAGCCAAGAGTGCCGGGATAGGGTCATTGTCGTTCTCGTCGTCCCCAGAGTTCTTCTTTGGAGGCATTATGATTCACCTTCAGAAAGGAAGAGTTTAGAGATAAGTGTTGTGATTAAAAGAGGATTTTGCTAAGGGTAAGAGATTCTTTAGCAAAAGAGTGAAAAGATCAAGACAAGGAGGCTGGAGAGAGTCCTCACAAGGAAGAAAAGCAAACACAAGCCAATTTTCAGGTTCACCACTCAACACATATGAAGGCACGTCAGGGTTCGACCGCTTATCTTTTCAATTTTAATTTAATGAAAAGACAATCTTGCAATTTAAGCGGAGCTGTTAGGTACTGAAATATTCTACAAAGATTGTCCCGAGTTCGTACAACTAGTTGCATCTACTCGCCGCCAGTATAGGTGTAAGTACGGACTGTTAAACGGCTACCCGTGTTACTTGAGGACGGAGCCTTCCGCGGTGTCCTCTAAACCACCCACTATGCTAAGGGAAGTTGGACCGTAAAACGGCTACCCGAGACCCTCACTGAAAAATAGCTAATTGTTTTTAAAAATAGTAATCTTTGTGAAGTTCCTCAGTTTTGGCTCTATCCAAAGTGTGCGTTTTAGTCCTTACAAACAATGAGTGAGTTTCTCTCCATCAGACACAGGTTAATTTTAGGTCAGTTTATTTACAGTCACCTTGATTAGCAGTCCTAATTTTAGATTAGGGTTTATCACTGTAATTTATGTGAGCACAGAAATTCACGCCTAACGAGCAGTCCCAATTCCTTTAAATTCTAGGTTGTAAAACTTGAGAAAGGGGAATCGGAAAAGCCAATGCAAACGTAAATCAATAATGCATGCTTAAGAGAAAGACTTACAGTGAATCCTCGCATTCTTCATGCGGGATGCAAGACAAGGAATTTAAATTTACACTAAATGGTATGCACAGATGGAAAACGCCCTAAACAGATAGTTCTATTAGCGGTAAGAATTGATTTAAAAATTTGGCTAATGTTGAACGATCTATAGTGCGTATAGTTAGTGAATGTATGGCCTAAGAATTACGAGCACAATCAAATAATATAAAAGCAAGCGTATATGTGCCTAAGTCCTACGCCACTCAAGTCGGGTCCCAACCACACAGAAGGAGTTGAAACAGACCCGACACACCACAGAAGTGTTCAGTCTGAATTATTACAAGGGTTCGAAGAGAGGGACCTTGGGAATATCGCAGAAAATTAAATCTATACTAACTCTCTCACAAAATTAAAATTCGGTCTTCATAGCAGATCCTTGAATTAATATCGAAATCCAGCTCCTAGAAGTCTGCGAAGAGAGAATTTGCGGTTAGTAGCAGAAGTAAGAGAGAAATGCAAAATAAAATGCAGAAAAAAATAACACAAAAATTAATCTCACAAAAATTAATCACAAAAATTGATTTAAAACCCTAAAAATTCATCGTTCCCCGGCAACGACACCATTTGATGAACGCAAAATTCACCTCTTTAAAAATGAGGAATTGTAGTATAGGAGGCGAAAATAGGTCGATCAAAATACCACAATCTTTGAATGTTGTGGAGTATTTTTACTTGGCAAGTATACCAAGGTCGAACACAGGAAACAGAGATTTGTAGTTGCATGGTTTTAAATTAAATTAAATTAAATAATTAATTAATGTTGATTAATTGATGTGTTGAGCAAATATACAATGCAATGCAATGCAATGACGAAGGGTACAATATGGATAAAGTTAAACATCGAGAATGAATCACCAGATCTGTGATTTAGTAATATTTAATCCAAATAAGATTACTAAATAATTCCTCGAAATATATCACAAATCAAAAAGAAATTCAAAATGTAATCTATCCAATCAAATCCAAGTTGCAAGGAGGGTATTGAATTATCCCGTCAGGACTCCTTGTAATTCGCTCCTCAAAAGCACAATTTAAGAAAAGAAGTGATAAGGAAATTAATTAACTTCTTCCTCGATCTAGCCTCCAGCACAGATTAATTTATTGGGAATAAACCGCAAAGATATCGAGAGGTTGATCAAATTAAAATCCTCAATAGAACTCCTGCAAAAGAAATAATCAATCTTTCCAAGGTAATTATGGCACAGATATGTCGAACTAAGCCTGCATATGCCAACAGATGTACTCAATAATAATGATCAATACAAAGCCTCAAATCTGTCCCCAAATTATGCAAAGTTGTAGAGCATGAAAATAGCTTCAAAATGACATATTGTATGCTCAAAACAGAGTTCGTATGAAAAAGATATGCCAAAATGAAATTCCAGGGACTAAAATGTAAATAAAATAAAGTTTTTCTTGCAAAGAGGTCCCTAGGAGGACTTATTTGTAATTAATAAAAGTTTAAGGGGCCCTCTATATTTATCCACGGCAGGAGTACAATTTCAGAAACCTTTGGGGCTTGAGGTGCAATTTTCCCACGCATGCCTAACCTCAGGTGCGGACGAAGAAGCAGAGGCTCGAGGCCGGACCTGGAGGCTCGGGCAGGCCGAGCCATGCGGGCCGGGGCCCTCACACTCCGTGCCTCGGCGATTGAGGTGCGCCGGCCGCCCGGGCCCTATGCCGCCAACCTACGGCCGTTGCCCAATCCAACGGTGGTTGGAGGCTAGGGCACGGAGGGCGGCGCATATCGGCCGAGGCACGGAGGGTGAGGCGGCGATGGCGAGGCTGCCCGGCAGAGGCTCTGGGCCGAAGTTCGAGGCCACGACGGCGGCGAGGCCTCGGCCGGTCGACACATGATCGGCGGAGGCCTGAGAAAGGTGGTGGCGACGCGTGGAAGGCGCGGTGGAGAGCTGGCGGAGCCGGTGAGGCGCGAGGTGGTGGAGGGCTCTCTTGCGGAGGCGGGGGCGACGCTCGAGGCGCGAGCTGGGGCTGCTGTCCGCGGTGGAGCACAGGTGGAGCGGAGGGGCGCAGGCGGAGGCGATCGCGGTTCCTGCAAGTGGTTAGCCAAAAACACACGGGGAGGGGGACTGGGGCGGGAGGGGATGTGCGCGGCGATGGGAGAGGGATCCCGGCCTGTGCAAGGTCGGTGATAGACACGAAGGAGGTGAAGGTCTTGGTGGAGTACCTGGTGGTTGGTGGAGCTTCGAGCTCCAGTGATAGCCTCGAAGTTGCCGTAAAGCCACGAAGCTCAAGCAGCGAGCCGGGGCTTGCTGCAGCATGAAGATCCTTCATGGATCACTCCAAGGGGCTGTCGTCGTTGCCTACTACTGTCACCAGTAGGGCTCGAAGCTTGGGAAGATGATGGCGGAAGGTCGGAGCTGCTGGCGAGAAGGCGTTCTTATAGGCACGAGGGAGAGCAGCTTTGTAACGCCCGGAGGTGGTGGGGGCGTTACAAGGAGGAGGTCGACGACGGTTATGGAGAAGAAGGAGAAACGACAGGGGGGCTTGCAATGGCTGGAGGTAGAAGATGGTCACGTGCGCAGCAGTGACCTGGGGAGAGGGGCGGCTGGAGAGAGTGGGGGTGCCACGTGGCACGCCCAGGAGCGGCCACGTGGCACCAAAAAAATTTCAGATTTTTGGAGGGGAAAAAGAGATAGAAGATGACCTCGGATTGAAAATTTTCCTTCATGAAAGTTGTTCGTCTCAACGAGATCTATGAAGGACTCGGGAGCAAAAGAGATCACCTGTGAGAAGTGGTATTTTTGGTAGTTCTCCATGTGTATAGAAAACCAGATTTTTGGGGTTTTGTATTTTTTTGGTGGTTTTAGAGAGGATAAAAATTATAGGAAAAGTACGATAAAATACAAGAAAATTAATTGCACACTAATCTAATTTTTTTGGAATTTTAATAAATAAGAAAATAGGAAAATAAAATAGAAGTCAGAAACACACAACTTTTGTACAGACCGACAACGGATACTTGGATTCGATCAGTTTCTTTGATTTCAGTTTTGATCTAGATTTGGATTTTTACGTCGCTTAATAAAATTTTCATCAAAGAACAGAAATGAAGAAGAAATAAAATTAAAAGGGTTAATTATGTACATAAAAACTGAGGTCAAAAATAGCAAAAAGTCAAACTGCGCAAAAGAGGCCCAAAACCCAACTTTCACAAATGAGCTCCGAATTTTACGAAATTGATCTTGTTTTGAAGGTAATTGAAAATGGAGTACTTTAAAAGTGAGTAGACCAAATTGGATACTATATGAGGGAGATATGCTCGTTTTAGTCCGTCAGATGTGAAATTAGACTTTGGGATAATTTGACACTTGTTGGAGTTAGTAATTTTTTGTATTTTTTATTTAATAAGGTTAGTAATATCTATACAATGGAGGTGGTTCTGGGTCAATCAGAGTTAGGATGAATTATCTACAAATGTGAGAAGTTAGCAGCTTTTTAGGCTAATTTACACTTGGGATTTTTAATGCAATTTATGCATGATGAAATGCAAATATTATTCACACGTGTATGAATGCTAATAATGCTCTATTAATAAATAATTACAAGTGAATGATGGGGAACAGAGCCTAAATGACCAATTTTAGCATGATGAATACGGGATTCATCAGTAGGGCTCTTCTATCACTTGTCGTTTATGACTATTGACGGCTTTATGGGTCACCTTAGAATATCATATTTCCTCAAAGATTAGGCGAGGTCGAATTGCTCCCAATGCGATAAAATTGATTTCGCGAGTCTCACAATCTATAGTTGCCTTTGCCAAGGCTAAGAACGACTTTCTGAGAATGATTAGAGACTGGGTGCTCTCCTTGATTCTCAATGTCAAGGATCATGAAATACACCTTGAGCGAGCACCTTGGAATGTAATGATGACTGAAATAGTTCCTCTTGACCGTTTTATAGATCGATCAACTAGTTGAACGATCTCCCTTGATTTCCTGATTAGTCCGAGTTTGATCTTGTCAAACACAGAGGTCAAGAGGATATTGATTGGTGAGTCATCATAGATTCGGGCTTGGGTGAAAGTGGTGTCTTTGATTTCACAACCAAACCTAGGCAACCGCTTCACTCTACTCCTTCGTGTCTTTCTCCTCATCACCACGGAGGTGGTCATTGACAATATGTGTCTTTCAATCCTTGATCTCTTCCTGTCCAAATTTTTCAACATAAATTTACTCATTACAAAACTTTTAAGGTTGGGAAAGTGTCTAATGTCCTGTATCAAGAGAAGTTCAATAAATCTCATATCCATTGCTCCCTCAGAGCAGGATCCAAATTCTTCACATTCTCTCCACTTTCAATTTTTATGGGTTTTTCTGTTTTTCAATTTTTGGATGTTTTTGAATTTTCCAATTTTTTGGTCTTTTTGATGCGGTATGTAGATGTGGTGCTTTCCATACTTGAGGATAAGCTTTGATGTGCTGAGTCAGATTCATCCCTAGAGAGTAATTTGCAGAGATGTCGTTATCAGAGTTTTCCTTAGGGTGTACAGAGTTTGTGGGTTTTTGAGTGCCTTCTGGGTTTTCAACCAAAAGCCGAATCATTTCATATTCCATGTTATGCATGAGCGGGGAAGAAATTCTCTCAACATATCCCATCCCTGTCTTAAATTGTCATCCTCCAAAAACTTGTCATGATCAATAATGTATTGAGTCTGGTCCACGGGAGGATTATGTGAAAATCTGTAGGTTTCATACTTAGCATACCCTGACTTAGGCATGCAATGTTGAGTTGAGTAGAGTTCACTTCCATGGTCATGAATGGTCGGTTCCTCATACGGTGTAGTCAACATACATGGTTCATGTGTGTTGATATCGTTAGTCCAGTCCTTTATATCTGCAAGTTGTCTGAAGGAGTGGTATATAGGTTGGTCAATAAGGATTTGATTGTCATAGTTAATCCAATACGAAAGAACATGAGGTGTTGGTCGTTCCAAACTTATTTGTTCAGGTAATCATGTTATGTTTGAAGGTCAAGTTGGGATGTGGATATGTGAAGTGTTAACATGTCCCAACAATGTTGTGAGGAAAGGATGAAGTAGATTGAGGTTGATACCTCTTCCGATCATTTATCTCAGTGTTTTGTTCTTCAATGGTTCTTGGGTTCTGGAAAGAAATCGAGAATAAGAATTGTCATTCGAAGATGTGAGTGGTTCATATGTGGAAGAACATGAAGAAGTGGATATATCTGTCAGATGATAGACTTCATAATCATTGTGGACTATATTCATTTGTGGGTGAGAGTATCCCACGAATGTTGGAGGATGCCTGCAAGAAGAGGGTGTAGATGATTGGAGTTTGATCGAAAAGAAATAATCTGGTGGGCACTCAGACCAATGTCGCATCATTTTCAAAGGAGATAGATGAACTGACATAATGGATCTTGGTTAAAAGCATGCAAGTGCACATGATACTCACAAGAAGAAACCTTATTTTTTTTATAAATCAAGAAAGGAGAGTGATGGCACAAGTGTTCAGTTTTTGATATTCGAGCTCATTTTACACACACTAATGCAAACATAATACAAACCTCAGATTCACCAACTCACACAGTGAGGGCCGCAAGAGTCCGACCAATTATCTTGTCAATTTTATTTGGTGATAAAATCAATCTTGAATACTTTCAGTGAGTTGTTAGGTGCCTAGAATTTTCTTAAAGATTGTCATGAATTCGTATGGTTAGTTGCATCCACTTTCAACCAGTATGGGTGTAAGTAGGGATCGTAAAATGACTACCCGTGTTACTTAAGGATGGTGCCAATCACGTTGTCTTTTAATCACCCACTCTGCTAAGGGAGATCGTAGTTCCCTCACTGAAAAGTAGCTAGTCATTTTTAGAATCAGTAGTCTAAATGAATATTCTAGAGCTTGTCTCTATCCTAGTATGCGTCTCTCACTCTCGTAGAAAATAAATAAATCCAAGGACTGGGCTATTCTCCTGCAACACTTCTTTATTTTATAATTTTATTAAAGTTAGCCTTGTTTAGTAGTCCCAATATTAATTTAGGCGATCGCTGAAGAATTAGGTGAGCAGAAATACACGTCTTCCATCCAGTCCCAATTTCCTTTTAGATTTTAAGTAACAAAATAAGAGAGAGAAATCAAGAAAAGCCGATGCACACGAGAAACATTGATGTATGCTCAGTTAGAAGACTTACAGTGATTCCTCGCAATCTCCATGCGAGATGCAATTTAAGAATTGGAAATTATTATATATGAGACGCAAATTGACAAACTACACAACATAAAGTTCTATTAGACGGATGAAATGAGTTAAATTTTGACTTAGGTTGAACAATCTAAAAGCATGTCTCAATTAGTGCAGTATGGTCCTAGGTTCTACGAGCACAAACAATATAAACCCTAGTAGCTCTAATAGCCAGTAGTACATGTCTAACCTACGAGCTACTCATGTCGAGCCACACCCTCACCAAAGAGTGAAACAGGTTTGACACACCATCGAAAAGAGTTCAAGTCTTGTTTACACACATGAGATTCCAAATGACTATAAATAAACAATTAATCACAAATAATAAAAATACTGAAAATAAATCCTAGACTCTACGATCTCTCACGACTCGACTCGATCTTAATTTATGCAGCTTTTCGGTGGGCTACACAGATGCATCGGTTTCTCAAAAACTGCTCCAAATATACTGGGTACCTCACACAAAAATAAGAGAGAAAATGTAAGAAAGTTGACACAAAAATAAATCACAAATAAAAGACTTAAAATTAACACTTAAAAAGAAATAAATGTTGAAAAAATAAAAAAATGAAAAATTTACTATGAAGACTTGGGGTCAGACTACCCAAGTGTATGGAAAACCTAACAGTAAATTTTCTAGACAAAAAACCTGTGCCGTTTGCGTTCCCAGCAACGACACCATCTGACATATCCGAAATCGCCCTCATTAATTCTCGCGAATTAAATGTGTTGCTTGTGTCGTTATAGTCGTGCAATAGGGTCAATCAAGAAATAACCACTTAATTCTTTCATCAAATTATATTTGAGTAGTTTTATATTTTTTTAAACTGCATAAGTCTTAAGGTCAAACTCAAGGAGACAAACGAAAAACCTAGGTTTAAGTTTATCAAATTCGATGTGTGGTTTTCGAGGTGGATTTTTGGTATGTTTATGCAATAAATAGATGCAAATTTGGATTAATTTTAAGGACAAGAAAATTATTGGAAACTAAATGATATCCAAAAATCACAAAACTTGGCCAAAATGTTAATTATGATGAAACACATGCTACACATATTTTTGGAATTTTCTAATGCAATATTATTATTTAATGAATTAACGAATGCAAAAAAGGTGAATTTCAATGATTAATTATAATAAATATTAAATATATTTATTTCTAGGGAATAAAATTATCTAAGATATATTATTAGGTAATCTATCTCAGAATAATTCAAAATCCTAAAAATGTAAAGTTTAAATCCTATAAAAATTCAATTATTGAAAAGCACAAAATGATTTATATAGAACAAAATATGCATGAAATTGCAATTATTTTTGGACAAATGTAAAATACAACCAAATTTATTATCGATGATTTTTTCACATTTTTGGAGCAGTGGTTAATTTCATATGAATTTAAGATCATCAAATGGGAGAAATATGTAATTTCTTCCCAAAATATTAATGATTAATTAACCACATATGTTAAAAATATAGAGTACATACCATAGTGTATAGGAATAGTTGAAGAATAGAGGGCCTGCTTTTCATAAATAAAATGATTTGAAACTGAGGTCTAAAATAAAGGGAGAACACATGGGTCTCAGTGCAAATTACAATAATTAAATAAAAGAAACATGCAGAAGAGTGGCCTAGATGTAATTACCAAAACCTTTGGGGGCAAGGTTGTAAAATGTCCAAGGACGACACGTACGTGGCGCATTCCCCCATGTGGTTTGAGTTGGAGAGAAAAAGGCAATTCTTCAGGGGCTTCCTTGCAATGTTCCCTACCCACATGCACGCCTCACGTAGGGAGGGCCTCGGGCCTTGTGCCCAGCCTCGGGGGTAGAGGAGACGATAGTTCGGTGAGAGACCTGGAGGGAGGAGAGGTTGGACATGGTGGACCTAATGGCGAGGGCGACTGGACGATAGAATTGGTGAAGACAGCATTGGCTCTTGTACCGAGGTAGAGGGTGATGACGTAGAGCTCGTTGTCAATGAGGACTGGCTGGAGTCGAACATAGGTGATAGGGTTTGATCCTTACGCCGACGGAAGGACTCCAAGAGGTTGATCATCGATGCTACGACCCTCGCTAGAGATGGCTTCAGTTGTCGAAGAAAACCCATGGAGGTGGAGCCTCCATTGTGAGGTGGTATCGAATCAGGGATGATGATGATTGTTGGCTCAAAGGCCAAAGCTGGAGCAAGGGCAGCTCGCCTTGGTAGATATGGCATCACTGCAACGGTGGGTATACCTACCGGACCTCGCCAGAAAGGAAAGGAGCCGTGCTGTCACTACCAGTGCTCCTCTGCTTTTAGGTTCTGATGACGGATAGAGGTTTCGATGAGGCGGTGGTGGGTTTTATAGGGTGAAAAAGGGATACATGATGAGATTTGGAGGGGGTAGCAGAATTGATTTAGAAGGTGGGTTGGTGATTGAGTCAGGTTGACGAGGACGAATTAGGAAAGATATGATAGATGGGGTCGCTAGTTCAAGAAGGAGATTAGCCGGAATAAGATGGGGTGATTTTATGGGGTTTTGTCGATCGAGAAGGTAGTGGTAGAAGAGAAAGGTGGCGAATATGGAAGGTAGTAGTTGACTGGGAAGGGGCGGCACGGCTGATCGGAGATCGGGAGAGGAAACGAAATTAAGGTGAGGACGAAGAACAATAGCCATCTGATCGGTTGAGATCGGACGACCAGATGGGCACCAGGTGGTAAATTGTTTTATTTTTTTTAAATAAACAAAAATTAAATGCTAAATATGGGTGGTGCATGATAGCTTCAGAAGTCGCCACACGTCACTCCCAGTAAATTCGCAAATTAAAAAGAAAAGAAAAATAAAAAAAATAGTAAACGACCTCGGATCAAAAATTTTTCTTCATAAAATTTCTCGTCTCAATGAAATCTACAACTTTCATGAAGATATGAAAATCAGAATAAGTTATTTGCATAAAGTAATATTTTTGTTGGTACTCTATGTACAAAGAATACCTTGTTTTTTAGATTTTACATTTTTTTATTATTTTATATAAGATAAATATTTACACATTAATTTATTTTTTTGAATTTTTTCTGTTAAGAAAATAAAGAAATAAAATAAAGTACGATAAAGACGACTTTTTTACAGATTGTTTGCAAACACTCATACTCAATCAGTTCTTTGATTTTGGTTTTATTTTAGGTTTTTATTTTTACATATTTTGGTAAAACTTTATCAAATAAAATAAATAAAAAATAAATAAAATAAAAAGAGTAATTATGTACATAAAATATATGGTCAAAATAAGGTAAAAAGCACAATGTACAAAAGAGGCATAAAATCCAACTTTCACATATGAGCTCAGATTCACTTGAACTCGGTTTGTTTTGAAGGTAATTGAATATATATTTGTTCAAAAGTGAGTAGGATAAAATTGAACACTGCATGAGGAAGATATCTGCATTTTAGTCCGACATGTCTGAAGTTAGGGTTTTAGTTTGTGAGCCACTTATTTATGTTAGTGATTTAATATACACAATGGAGGTGGTTTTAGGTGATTTGGAGTTTGGTTCATTCGTCTTAGTGGGAGTAGTGGTCGGTGCAGACACATAATTGCAAGAGCTGATGGTACTGGTCAGCAACTCCAACTGCTTAGTAATCTGATCAAGTTTTTCCAAGTGTTGACTCCTCTAGACTCCTCTGTTCGATCACGATGAGCTTCTCAAGGTCCCTATATTCACTTTTCAATTATATCTACCTTGAATAGGTGGCTCTCGATAATGCTTAGATCTTTCGTCCTTGTCCTGCTCGTGGGTGATTCCATGTGCACTACTTTCTGATGAACTTGTGGTTGTCGCTGATAGGCATGAGATGATGATAAGGTAGCTTCTCCTTCATCCATTTCTTCAAAATACCACATCCTCATCTTTGTTGAAATGAGAGCCACCAGAAACAGAATCGACGAGCTTCTGACTCTCAATCATCAATCCACCAAAAAATGTTGTACTAAGCTGGTCTGCAGAATGCCATCATGTGGACATTCTCTTGTAGATTCAATGAATGGACTCATGGTTGGCCTGGGTAAAGGTCGCAATATGTGCTCGCATATGATTTAACTGCCCGAGAGGATAGAACTTGTGCATGAAAGTTGATTTGAGTTCCTCCCAGGTGGTGATAACCTTCCCTAAATGATTGATATAATGCAAAGACTTGTCTTGAAGGCTAAACGAGAATGCTGTCATTTTAACTACACTCAAAAGAATGTTAGGGTGGTGCGTGTTTCCACAGATGTACCCAAACTGTTGGAGATGGATGTAGGGTTATTCAATTGCATTCCAGTGGAAGGTGGGAAGCACGACCAAGAGTGAGGCTTCAACTCAAAATGAGCATGAACCACATGTATATGGATCCATTCTGTCAT
This sequence comes from Ottelia alismoides, assembly GCA_037367405.1. Taxonomy (NCBI): domain Eukaryota; kingdom Viridiplantae; phylum Streptophyta; class Magnoliopsida; order Alismatales; family Hydrocharitaceae; genus Ottelia; species Ottelia alismoides. Next base: position 198,968 of record JAZKJV010005662.1, on the reverse strand, counting down.
CTGTGCAACATCAGGGGTTGTAAGTCTCCTTAAGGGTTTGCTTGGGTTGCCCTCCACCTGGTTTGTGGCTCCACCTCCACAGGGTCCACCTTCGATTTCTTCTTCTTCTCCTCCTCCTGGCTAGTCTCTCCTTCTCCTAAGATCATTCAACATATCCTATAAAGCGACATGGCATAATGCTTGGTCAGTCAGCTATTGTTGGATTGCTTGTATGGAGGCGAGGAGTTGTGCATTCACCACATTCTGATCGGGCTAACAGCTTGACTGCGACTGTGGTGGGTGCAGAGGTCCTTTCCCCTTTCCTGTAGGAGCCATCTCTTTCTCTGAATTTGAATCCGGTGTCTGACATAATATGTGGCTCGAGATCAGCCTCGTGATTTGCACAAGGAATGATGAAGGGATGAGATGGTTGAAAATGTTGGGCAATAACTTTGTGGAAATGAACACTAGTCGATTAACATAGTGATTAGTTAGTTGAACCAAATGTTAGTCGGGAGATCTAAAGCAATATCCGCTGAACAATTGCTAAAAGTAGACATTGGATTTTTTAATACTTTAAATGATCATTAGCTCAAGGAATAAACATTTTAGTCAAACAAGTAATCTTCTAAAAGACGACCTATTGGCTAGTCATACACTTTACTCATAAATCAGTCCACTGAAAAGTCAACAAATCGATTGATTTAGGATGGAGTTCTATGCAGAGAGGAAAGTTATGATACAATGGTTCTGCATGAGGCGTATAAACCATTTCTATTTTGAAATAAAATACAAGGATGAATAGAGTTAGTCATTCTTGATCTTTGATTTGACTCATAATGCTTCGTCATTTCTTCAACCATTTCTTGAGTTTTGATCGTAGGTTTCATTTCAATATTCTTCATCTTCATCACGGTTTTTTCATCATTGGCTTGCTTTAATCTTACAACCTAAACTCAAGTTAATGAAAACAAATATTTTTTGTCGTCACTAAAATATGCATGCATACGTTCTAAAAGGATTTGCAACAACATCTTCCATCCGATAATTATAAAATAATCAGAATTAATTAATTTACTCAAATTTGAACAAAGTCACGTCATAACAAATCCTACCAATAACATGCCCATCATGCAAATATTGAAAAACACAAAACGCTTACCGACCAGCTTAGCATTACAAAAACTCCTCAGTTTGGCGATGTATTCAAATTAGAGATGCAAATGGATAGATACATGCACATATACCATATCCGTATCTTTTAAAATCTAGATATGAATAAGTAAACATATGTTACCGTATCAGATCTCAAAAAATTTGAAAATAACATTCGTATCAATTTCTCGACAAAAAAAAATATATCCACACTCGAACACGGATATATCCATATTGGACTGAATCCTGATCCAAACACAACCTATTGGATTGCATCCTGATCCAAACGCAACCTATTCACAAATCCATTATTGCCGTATTTACCAATGATGTGATGGGTGCTGTGCTATATGCCGATTTGACAAGTTCGGAAGTTCATCGATAGCTATCTGCTATATTTTTTTTATAATAGACTTTGTGTCGGCTTGTACAGGACCGCTGCTATAAGCCTTATTATTATATTTTAAAAATATACGATAGTGTTTTTTGCTGGCATAACATCCGCCATAAATAATAAATCGGAGTTTAGACCGTCACGAATAGCACACCTGCTTATGGTGATCTATGCAAAAAGGATCTGTAACTGGCAAACTTCAGCAGGCATTTATGGCAGTCTGAAGTTATTAAGAACTGTTTCCGACGACAATATATAAGGATGTCTTTATTCCATGATATGCAACTGATTAAATCTCATATACAAAAATGTCGGATTCACATCAATATCCTTAAACCATCAAACTGTAAGAGCGAGCATCTCATGCTCTTAGAAATTGATGGTTTTCATCAAATCTGAATGCAAAACCCTCGGATACGAATGCATCGACCAAACTCTTGCACTCTAGTTCACAATTAATATCCAAATAATATGTGTACCTCCAGGCTCTTGGTCTCTTTTTGATGGACAGAAGACAACACAGACAACTCTGTAGATTGTGCTCTTCCTAACTAGTGAAGTGATTAGATGCAACACTTTCAACCCTAGGGATGATTGCACATGGATCAGCTCTTACACAGTCGGTGTCTTGATCAGTGCTTCGTTGGAATCAAACTTCGAAGGGGAACCTCATAAATAATGGTAGCAGTAGACAGTTTCTTCTTTTTCTCTCGGCTTTTAGGTCCTGTTAGGGTCGTTTTCTTGCTTTCCCCCTCTAGATATCAAACTGTCGAGATGAAAAATAAACGAGCAGGACATATTATGTCCCACATGATAAAGATGCCTTTCCTATCTCAAAACGCCGCCACGTCCTTTCTGAACTGGAGCCTCGTTCAAAGTCAGATTTGATTCCCATGTTTTTTTTCTTTATTAAGTTCGTACAAGAAAATTATTGCAACCTGGTATTATTATAGTGCAACATCCATCTGCTTCGGTGCAGTAGTCAATGTTTGTTTGGGTGAAATTGTCTCACTACTGGAGATGATCATATATTAGATGAAGTGATTATGATCCATCGCACGGAAATCTTTGGGGCTGATTGCTGGGTTGGATTGGATTGGGTTGGGTTATCCCTGTGAATAATAAACTGTGACGAGGGTTGAAGGGTTAAAAGGAGGGGTACAACAGTGTACATCAACCCACCAACCAAACAAACCCTTAGGGTGCAGTGATTTACTTTGCCGTCTTATATTAGAAGAAGGAACCTATTTTTTTAGATTAAAAAGGCACTTGCTAAGATAAATTATGACCCATACATATTTAAGGCGAAAATATTGCAGATCATGTAAATACAAGACCTCATGGGATTTCAGGACAAATTCTTCTCGGTGTAATCACCTCTCACATGCAGAGTTATTAGGATTAAAACCTTGGGCCTAATTCTTTAATATATAGTTCATGCATCATGATGTCTAGGCTTTGATCTCAGCCAGAACTTTAAGTTCGGAAATTGCCTCACTGTGACAACCCATTTTTACGCGATTTTTTTAAATCTCAGACAAAATGACAACACTATTTTTGAATATGTTGCTCGGGCTAACATTTTAGGAGACCAAAAATCAACATATCAACATTCAAAGACCAATTCGCAAAAAAGATAGAGTTGGTATGACTAAATGCAATTTGTTGAAGTTTAAAAGTAAATTTGCAAATTAGGAAATGAGAAAGATTAAATTGCAAAAAATAAAGCTAGCTTACTTGGTTTAGTTTTTTTTCCTTATATTTTGATAGAAATACTATTAACTTAATTGTAAATTAGATGCAATTTTCCCGAATGGATAGTTGTTACGATCTACTAGGGATAGCATCGGGCTGGGCTAGGCCCATCTCAGCCCAGTCTGAGCTCGATTCCAATTTTCGGGCTCACATGCCAAGTCTAAACCCGCAACATTTCTGAAAATATGGCCCAAATCCGAGCTCGAGCTCGACTCACAAGTATATGGGTCGGGCCGGCTCACTATATCAAAAAAAATTGATTAACTAGGATTGGAACCTCATTTGGAACCAGAATCTCACTATTGGACCCCTCTAAATTACAAAATGCACATTCGATATCAAATATATTCAAATCAAACCTATGTGGATCATTACAATAACAATGCTGTAATAATAACAACCAATAAAGGTTGAAAAGTAATGGAAATGAGACTATTGCTCGGACTTATGATGGGTCTATATGCAGACGGGCTCATGATGGGTCACTGGCACTATTTCGAATGGCACGCTCACCACGCTGCTCTCGTGACATGCTTGCACAATTAGGAGGAAACATCATACAGTATTCCAAATATCTACATCATAGTATTAAATAGAATACATACGGGGGAACATACCTGAAAGGTACACCATAGGGTGATAGTGGTGGAGAAGAGGAGGGAATAACTGAGAACGTGACATTCTCTCTCTTCTGTGCGAGGAATGGTTCTGATTTTTGTTCTTCTATACTGAATTTTGTTTCTTGTTGAGGTGGTACTAATCAAGTAAAACCAAAAGTTAATGCACAAAGCCCTTCCCAAAGCTGCGTGGGTTACTCCAGATGCTGCATCTCTATCCATGCTGCTAAAGAAATTCCCAAAGCCCTTCCCCTGGTCTTCTTCTCGGGTCAACGCCAAATGGTTGGCGTTGAGCTCGAATGGGCTCCCCCCCGCTGTTCTGTGTGTGTTTCCTATGGGCACCACACATCAACTGCCGTCAGTCCACCGGGCTGCCTGGACCCAAGGACCCCCCTCTGATGGGGATGCTCGGCTGGACCCTTCCCATTCTTCCCAATCTATGGAAGTCCCTTCTGGGCCCGTTAGAGGGACCTGATCTCCCCTCTTCGGTCCCTCCTTCCTCTGATTATGGGAGTCCTGATTTTGACGTGCCAAATCAGGCACCCGACTTTCAGCACAAAATCATCTGCTGCGTCTAGCGTTCAGCCCCCCAATACCCAGAAGAGGACGCATGGCTCGCATAAGAACCCTCTGCCTTTCCCCATGGGTTCTAAGGCCCTGCTCCACAAGAAAATTATGGCCTCTAGAAAGCCTCTTCCACGGTCAACGCCACCCAATGGCTCCTGGGAAGTCGATCTGAATTCAACGCTGGATGCTTCCCATGAAGCTTCGGAGGAGGCTAATCAAGTGGGATCTTCCATCCCTACGGTTGTTGCCATTCCAAATCCACTATGGACTACTGTTAGCCACAAGAAGAAAAGCCGGCAAAGGGCCCCACTACCAGTAATGGCCATTCCTGGCCAAACCCCCAACAACCCCTCTCTTTAATGTCGATTATTGTTTGCAACACGCGTGGGCTAAACAAGCCCCGCAAGATGAAAGCTATCCTCAGTGCTGCCTTTTTAAAGATGCCGAGATCATTGGCCTTGTGGAAACGAAGATTAGACCGAATTCTAGGGATTCTTTCGCCAGCGTATCCCTCCTGGTTGGTCTCACACCCATAACAATACGCCATTGGGGCGTATCTACTTTCTGTGGAAAAGCGACTGCTGGTCTTGCAGCCCTCTGGCGTCCCACCCGCAAGCCATCACTATGTCCTGCAACAACCTTGGTGGGTTCTCCTTTTGCATTACGGTCGTCTACGGGAAAACTGCCACTACCGCCGTAAGGAGCTGTGGGGACTTCCTCAGGTTACCCAACAGCCACACTTCTTCCCCTTGGCTGATCATTGGGGATTTTAATGTCATTCGCTTTGCTTCGGAAAAGAGGGGGACGCCCTCCTATCTCTCAACCAATGAACGACTTCAACTCATGCATCAATGATTTGGGTCTCATGGACCTCCACTCCACGGGTAATTCTTGGTCTTGGAGTAATTCCTCTGTGGGTCCGACTCGTATTGTGGCAAGGCTTGACCGTGCCTTGGGTAACGACGCTTGGCTCTCCTGCTGTCCTTCGACGAAGCTTGATTACATTCCTCTCCCGTCCAGTGATCACCACTTGCTCCATATTGCTCTTGCGCATGGTTGTCCCCGCCCCCAAGCCCTTCAGAATCTTTGACTACTGGTCTTCTCGTCCTGGCTACCACAGTCTTATTGAATCGACCTGGGCCACCTCTGCTCCTGGCAACCCTCTCTTTCGGCTCGCCTCCAAGCTCAAGGCTGTCAAGAGCTCTCTCAAATCTTGGGCTGTCCGGGAGGGCGATGTTCGTGCTGACCGTAAGCTGGCGGAATCTTTTCTCTCCTCTGTCACCAATGCCTTGGCGCTTGATCCGCTGGATCCCTCCCTTGCGCAACTTGATTTGGACGTCAGGGATCACCTTGACCTCTTGGACCTGGACAATGAGTGGGCTTGGAAGCAAAAGAGCAGAATCAAGTGGTTAAAGTTGGGTGATCGCAACACCTCGTTCTTCCACCTTTCAGCCAATGCGAGAGTGGCTAGTAACCACATTTCCTCTTTGCTGGATTCTCAAGGTGCGTTGGTTGATACAACTGGTGCGGTGGGCAGCAAGGCCCTTGAGCATTTCCAATCCATACTGGCCCCTAATAGGCCGGCCCCTGTCCTTGCTGAGCCTCCTCTGCCCTCACGCATCCTCTCTGCTGAATCTAGGGAGTGGCTTGTTCGGCCGTTTGATAAAGACGAAATTTGGAAGGCCGTCTGTTCCATTCCTTCGTCTAGCGCTCCCGGTCCTGGATGGCTTCAATGCGGCCTTTTATAAGCGTCATTGGTCTACGATTAAAGATGATATCACTCGGCCATCAACTTCCTTCATAAAGGTGGTGCTATGCTTCGGCAAATGAACCATACGTTCCTCACCTTGGTACCGAAGACGCAATCTCCATCCTCCATGGGGGATTTTCGTCCTATCTCATGCTGCAATGTTTCGTACAAGATTTTTGCTCGCCTCCTCGCCTCTAGACTTGCTGAGATCCTTCCGCACCTTATATCCCCGAACCAATCGGCATTTATAAAAGGGAGATCAATTAGTGACAACTTCAAGTTGGCACAAGAAGTTCTGCTTGGCTTCAACCGCCGCTCTAACTCCAACAAAGCCTGCTTCAAGGTGGATATATCCAAAGCTTTCGACTCTATTGAGCATCCTTTTATTCTGTCGGCCCTTAGAGGGATGGGCTTCTGCGAAACATGGATCAAATGGATTGAAAACTGCATCTCCTCGACCTCTTTCTCGGTCCTTGTCAATGGTTCCCCCTGGGGGCTATTCCGTGGGACCCGCGGGCTGCGTCAAGGTGATCCTCTTAGCCCTCTCCTTTTCACCATTGCCATGGAGTACTTAACTTGCTTGGCGGATGCGGCCTCTTCTTCCGGTATGTTAAAGCCTCTTGGGAGAGGTCGTACGGCTGCCCCCTCCCACCTCATCTATGCAGATGATCTCCTCTTCTTTTCTTAAGGATCCATCAGCTCGCTTCTGGCAATCAAGGATGTCCTTCGCTCTTTCCATGCTTTCTCTGGACTGGCTCTCAATGCTAGGAAGAGCCGAATCATCCGTCCCTCCTCCTACATTGACAGCTTTGCGGACACTTTGAGGTTGGGCATCCTTCGGAAGTCTTTGCCTACTGTTTACTTGGGCCTACCTCTCTGCGCCGTGAATGGGTGCTGCTCCGTTTATAGAGAGCTCCTGGACCGTGTACGGGCCTTGCTTGATGGCTGGAAAGCCAAGGCCCTATCGTACTCCGGCCGTGCTCAACTACTTATGTCCGTGATCAAAGGAATTGTGCTCTACTGGACTGCTAGCGTCTTCCTGCCGGCCTCACTGCACGCAAGCTTGACCAGCTGTGTGCTAATTTCTTTTGGGGTCGCCATCGACATGCTATTGCCTGGAATACTTTGTGCCTCCCTAAAGCGGAGGGAGGAGCTGGGCTCCTCTCGGCTCTCCTTCTGCGTAATGCTATGGTTGCTGGCTGGACTTGGAGAATTCTTTCCTCCAACTCCTCTATCTGGGCTACGTACATGCACGCAAGTACTTGCTCAACAGGCCCTTCTGGAGTGCCTCTTTCCTCCGCCTCGGCTTCGCGGGTTTGGAAGGCTATCCTTCTCTTAAGACCCCGTCTCCGCTCTGCCATCTCGGGTTCTGCTCCTCCGTATGGCTGGATTCCCCAGCCTAATCGCTTCTCATTTGCAGCTGCCATCGAGCTCTTGCCCCACGTGCTGATCCTCTCTGCTGGGCTCCTATCGTCTGGTCGAAGGCCTCCCCGCCTAGCTTCTCCTTTGCTCTCTACAGGGGGTTTTGGAGCGCCTGCCAACTTTGGATCGGCTTGCATCTTGGGGTGTTTGCCCCCAAGGTCTTTGTTACCTCTGCGGATTGGACCTGGAATCCCATGGCCATTTGTTCTTCTCCTGTGAGTTTGTGGCCTCTGTTATGACTTCATCCTGTGTTCAGTTGGACCTTCCTTTACCCCCAATGACTTCTCTCATGGATGCTCTTGAATGGATTGCTCGCCACCCGAACAAGGTTACCCGCTTGTGCCTCGGGCCCCTGCTCGCAACTGTCCTGTGGCGCATTTGGTTTGAAAGGAACAGGAGGTGGACTGGGATGCTTCTTTCTCCGCCCTCCTCCATCATTCACTTCGTCATCCAGACTGTTAGAATCATCCTGGAGTAATTCTCGTGCATTGGTGCTGGCCTTCCCTTCGGGTTTTGGCCATGCAAATTCTGGTGATCTAGAGTTCTCAATTTTTTGGCTTTTTTGATGTTTGGTCTTCAAATTTGGTTGTCACCCAAACTTGTATACCTTTTTTATTGAAATATATTCAAATACTTACTTACCAAAAAAAAAAGTTAATGCACCTTGTATATATTTATTTCATTTGAAAATAGTAATTTCATGATTTAGTGATCGTATTTTTTTATAATCTTTTATCTTAAATATATCATGACATTCTTTATAAGATACTTCAAGCTTTGGAACTTGTTTTAAGATATATACATGCAAAAGTTCCTGGTCAATTACATCATTACCCGAAGGTCGTCTTTCTAACTGCTTTAATCTTTATGTCTAATATCGATAAATGTTCATCACTGTACTCATAAAAAGACCAACAACATTTCTTTCTGATCATTTGAAGTTATACCCCTTTGATTCCATATACAAAAAATATAAGGAGACATATTCTTCTATGAGATGTACTTCAACAATGCAACTTTAGGTTTCATACCATCAAGAACATAATATTTTATTTTATTTTAAAATCTATCCATGGACACATCATTCTATATTAAACTGGCCTAACAAATAACAATCATATCTTCATTTGCAATATGCATCGTTAAATGAATCATAATATCAAATAATGCAGGCAGAAGTATTCTTTCTAATATCACAAAATGACAACCATTTTATCATCTCAAAATCTAATAATGGAGATTCATGGTGGTCGAAAAAACACACTTTAAAAATATCCAATATCTATAATAAGCTCTGACAAAGAGAATCCTAATAAGCCACAAATGGCAAGGGAAAGAACACTTGCCTAGATACATGACATACATGACTTATAAGACAAATTATATTTATTAGGTGCTCATTGATGCAATGAAAAAGGAAAAAAACCAACTGAGCTAAAATGAGGTGAAAAGTGTGAAAGTGAAAAGTCAGAGCAAATTTCAAACAGATTTATTTATTTATACTCCAAAAATGTGGATTATAGTGATAAAGTGTAAGAGTATTGAACTCAAGATGGTAGAAAGCTAAGTGAGATGAATCCTAAGGATGCGTTTGGTTGGCGGGTTATCCGGGGGTGGATAACCCGTTTTGTGTTAGTGTGTTTGGTTGGTGGGTTAAGGGTTGAGAGGGTTTGTGTGATGTAATTGTATTGAAATTTGAAAAAGTAAGTAGTTATTATGATATGATTGTATTGGAATTTGAAAAAGTGGGTAGTTGTTGTGATATGATAGTATTGAAGTTTGGAATAATGAGTCGAAGTTGAGTATCTTATGATTTTTAGATGATATGATGGTATAATAAATATTTTTTTTGATGGGGAGGGAGTGGACCCCACTAGTGAGTTAAAAGTGTGGGTTTTGGGGGATTACCCACCCAAAGTGGGGGGGTAACCCCCCAACCGTACGCCACCTTAGTGGTCGGAGTCTCGAAGTGTGAAGTGGTTCATGGTATTTTTATGTTAAGTAAAAAGTTTGCTACGAAAATGAAGAACCTACCCTTCGTCGAAAAGAGAGATAAAAAAAGCCTCTCGACAGGAGGCATCATGGCAAATCCATCAGACTCTTTCTCTCTCAGTAGCTATTCAGCTATCCTTGCTTTCCTAGCTTCTTTCCACCAAACAAAGGACATACCAAACAAAGGACATATCTCAGTAATGAAAGGTTAATCCGCACATCGAGGAGGTTCACGTTCCGGGGGGTTCTCGAACTCGACGATCGAAGGCCAAAAAAGCTTTGCTCAGTGAAAAAATACGACCTCTCTCTGGTCTCTCGCCTACGTTCGTAACCTCACTGCGACTCACTGGTGCTTGACGAAAATTGAGGGAAAGAGCGAGTCGGACCCCCGCGTGGGAGGATATTGCGGTGGGACGGACACGACTTCTTCGGAAGAAGACACCCGGGACCAGAGCATGTCGTGAAAGAAGCACACGGGGTGGGCGTGCTTCGACCCCAATCTCCGGGGCACAGTGGAATGTAGATATTATGAATGCGAGGCACATGATACCAGGCCGATCAAGCCTGGAAACCACTCCCCGGAGGTGCCGATCACGGGAACATCCGGGGCCCTTAGCCCAGCTGAGCTAGAGAGGCCTGATCTGAGAAGTGCATCTTCAGTAAGATCCTACTGACTTCTATGAACGTTGGGACCCGAAGAAATAATCAAACAAGACCTTTCCTTGTGAGCCCACATAAAAAGATCAGGGACTAATGAGATCATCCCATGTGTATAGGGGCACAACTGCAAGCAAAATTCACTTAGGTTCACCCTTCAAGTCCTTACAGAGGATCTGAAACATAATTTAGCAAAAGTATTTGACTGTGTGCAGATATCAGAATCATGTGGTGCTAAATTTGAAATAAATCAAAAGTGATGACATATTAAGAATACCTAAGGGCTATGATGCAATTGTCAAGTAGTTTTAATCGCATGATCGAGAAAAGATTCCCAAGCGAATATGACAGTCCAAGAGAATGGGGCACTGAGTGATCTCAACCACTAATTAATGGCTACATGGAAAAGGACTGTGCGCCTAAATAGAGATCGTAGGAGTTCTTCCCGGTCTTCATCAGATGATGGCTCCAAGCCATGGCGTTCAAGGATAACGATGAGACTCCAAGGGCTGATGTTGAAGGCACACGATGGGGGCGGAGTTCAGCACCTTGGCTCATGTGCTCAAGGGAGGTTGATGACGATTGTGATGGGTTAGGGTAGAGATCAATGATGTTCGCTCCCTCCGAAGCACTTCTGCAGATGATAAATGATCAGATGTCTACCTTAATCACAATCACAAGTAAACTTAAAGAGAAGGAAACTATTGAAATATGCCCTGAAGCACCAACTTGTTTACTATCCGAGTACATTATGTAAACATATTTTAGTTGATAAGGATTCATTTACCGATTAACCACACACACATAATATGTATATACACATACATATATATGGGATAAATAGGGATGCCCCCTAGGGGGAACTAACTTAACTCCCCCCGCCTCATTTTCTTTATTTTTTTATTTTTTTGAAAATTTCTTTCGTAAATATTCATTACTATATCCCTATATTATGTCATTCAAATTTTGTATGAAACAGAGACTCCTACGGCCTCTATCGAGCCAGTCATTTTTTAACGGTCACATGATTTTTAAAATCGATCGCATTTGAATGGAGGTCATAGGAGTCTCTATTTCGTATGAAATTTGAATGACATAATATAAGAATATAATAATAAAATTACACGATTTTTATTTTCAAAAAATAATTAAAAATATGCGAAAAATGGGTCGAAGGAGC